>CAUDMG010002191.1:1030000-1270000 GCA_958450375.1 Homarus gammarus | reverse complement strand
ATACTAATTCAGTGTCATGTTGTGAGGACTCGTAAATCCTCGATATAATGTTGACCTAAGAAATAAATCATGCATGACACACACACACACACACACACACACAAGGGTCGACCACAGATGTTGCACGTGTGGAGGGCTACATCTTGTGCGAGAGGGGC
The DNA here is from genome assembly GCA_958450375.1 of Homarus gammarus. Taxonomy (NCBI): domain Eukaryota; kingdom Metazoa; phylum Arthropoda; class Malacostraca; order Decapoda; family Nephropidae; genus Homarus; species Homarus gammarus. The sequence goes on along the minus strand of CAUDMG010002191.1, from coordinate 1,269,842 downwards.
TGTGGGACCGCCCTTCCGGCGTTGGCGCTTGTCTGCCAAGGTATGCAGTCGGGCTAATTCGAAAATATTGACACCTCGTGTGGTGCTCCTCCAAGCGTAATGGTGTGAAGTAATTGTCTCCGAGGTGAGGGGGTCAATTTGGCACTTTTTCAGCTTTGTCTTAAGACTATCTTTATTCCTTTTCCGTCGTCCATCAGCGTTACGTTTACTATTCGTCAGATGACTGTGACATAGCTGCTTTGGCAGTTTACTGTAGTTCATGTGGTTAACATGGAAAGTCCAATGTACTTGTTCATGGATAATGGTAGCCTCAATGCTCCTACAGCTGGTGTCAGCGAGAATAGTGGCATTTGTTCTCTTGTCTTCCCACTGAACTCGGTGGATGGAACCTAGACTACGTTGGTGAAAACTTTCAAGTTCCTTGAGGTGCTTCCTGTATGTGACCCATGTCTCCTTGCCTCCCAGCAGGGTGGGGAGGACCACTGCTCGATACACGTGCAATTTTGCAGATAATTTCAGCTCCCTACAGTGTAAGACACGGGTATGTAGTCTGCCAAAGGCTTGAGATGCACATCTGATCCGATTTTAAGTCTATTCATCGATGTCTGCGGTGGTGGACAGGTGGGAGCCGAAATACCGAAAGTGGGTAACATTAGAGAGGGTAGTACCGTTAAGCTGAATGGATGGTGGTGGTGTGGTTGAACCAGGGGCAGGCTGAAAGAGAATCTGAGCCTTACGTACATTCACCTCAAGGCCAAAGTGTGCAGACGCATCTGCGTAGGTGTTTAGGATCTCGTGTAAGTCGTGTTCAGTGTGAGCAACGAGGGTAAGGTCGTTTGCATACTGAAGTTCAGTGATGTAAGTGGCCGACACCTTTGTTCCTGCTTGGAGTCGTCTATGTTGAAAAGACCCTTCATCTGGTACCGGATGTCCACCCCGCCGGCTAAATTTGCGCTGGCATGAGTAAGGAAGGCAGCCAAGAAAATGGGAGAGAGTGTTCGTGCCAGTACACACCCTTGTTTAACCCTTATTCGGATCGGGAATAACTCAGACTGGGTGCCATTGTGCAGGACACTGCAGTTCATGCCATCATGCACATGCCTCACAATGACGATGAATTTTGGTGGGCAAAGCCAACTCCGTAAATGCGGTTTCTCTCCGCAGCAGGCTTACCCTTCCAGTAGGAGGTATAGCCAGACGCCGTTCTGTGAGTCGACCCTCGTCTGGGAGCTGGGACTCACTAATGGCTGCTCTGTCGATGTTATATGTAGCCAGCTCTTTTACCACAAGGGCGGTAGTTCTTTCAGGATGCTCATTTGTGCCAGTATCCAGAAGGGTCCTGACATTCCATGCAGCGACCATAAAAAGTTGTTTAGTTTTTGCTTTGATCTGTAATTGTGATCATGTTTTCGACCACATAAGGATGACATTTACTGGGTGCGATTGCCCTGTCAGGTTAGTTCTTTAGACAGGCTATGTTTAGGGCACCTTTTCAAGCCCCCTCCCAACGTGGGGTGAGCAGAGTGGCTCCTCGAAAGGGCTGCTTAGTCGCACAGACACGACCGGATTGCACTGCTGCTTAGATCCCAGTGCAAAAGCGACCATCTTATCGATGGTGCCCATATGCAGAGTTGTGACTAGACTCTCCAGGTAGTCATCTCTGCCTGTCCCCATCGCCACACGTCCGTCGCCATAGGGCTTTTGAGGGTACAGGGGCTTTGATAAGGATGAGAGGTATGATGAGCTGGATGATGGCTGCGCATGAGTTGATTTATGTGGTGAGGCAGGAGTGCAGGCTGCTACATCACATCTTGGCTCTTCCTTTTCCTGAGGCAGTGGTACAAGTGTTGCAACGACTGGGGAGAGAGAGAGAGTTGTAATGGACTGCCGATAGCTCAGTTTGTTGGTTTCGCCTTAGTAGCCTGTCCACCTTGCATTACTTTCATCTGCCGGTGTAGTCGTTGAGTTCCCATGGTGGTCACCTCTTCCGCCTATACCGCTGTTGAGGTCTTGTTCGAGCTCTGTAAGCATGTCTGCCTGATGCGGGGCTCCACCGTAGATTTTTCGTTCTGGGTTTACTCCCGTAGCCTTATACCTACCAAGGTTAATCCGCAAGGCAGCGGGGCAATGGTTGGTGGCGCCAGGACGTGTTCACATGCCAGTGGGCCTATGCAACGTTCCTTTTGGGTCCACTGCTGCTCCGAGATCCCCTTCTGGTCTAGCCTGGGCCCCACGAGGCACCCAGTTAGCATGTGTTGCCATGAGGAGGCACAGCAGGAGACTTGATGGTGAGGAGGCTGTGTACTGGCAGGGGAAGACTTATGCAAGTTGCTTCCCTGTTCGCCACGAGGGCTAGTCAGCGGCGGTAGCTGAAAGCCTGAGGAAGCAAGCTGCCACACTAGACGCATTACACCACCGTGTGCGCACGCGCACACACAAACACACCTATGCACGTACGTACGTACGTACGCACACACATACATACACATACACACGAAAAATATCAAGGCACCTCTAAATCCTTAAAATGACTTCCCCAAGTTCCACATAAATCTCAAAGAATTATTTAGTATAATAAATCACGAGAAAAAGATGATTATTTACTTCATTTCTAAACTAACAATGTGCAGTAATACCTACATAAGGTCCAGAGCATTGCGAATAACACTTTATTCACTCGGGTGGGTGTTGTGGGGAGGGATAGGGTGGGGTGGGGTGGGGTGGGGTGGGGTGGGGTGGGGTATGGTGTAATGGAATGGGGTGGGTGTAATGGGATGGGATGGGGTGAAGTTCGATGGGTGAAATGGGGTGGGGTGGAGTGGGGGGAGGTGGCATCCAGCTCGTTTACATATTTTATTAAATAAGTTACTACGTGAGGGAGGGGTGAGGGGAAGGGGGGGTACCGATAGGAGGGGGAGGAGAGGAGAGACAATGGGAGAAGAATGGGAAAGGAGGAAGAGGAGACGGAAAGGGAGGGCGAGGCGAAAAGGGGAGGAGAGGAGAGGAAGAGAAGCTAAGGGAGAAATGGAGGGGAGGAGAGGAGGAGGAGGATTGGAGGAGAAGAGGAAGAGGAGGGGAGGAAAGAAGGAGGGGAGGAGAGGAGAAGGAAAGGAGGAGGAGAAGTAGAAGAGAAGGAAGAAGAGAGAAGGTGGAGGGGAAGGAGGAGGAGGGAAAGAAGGATGACAAGAGAGGAGGAGAGGGGGAAGAAAGGAGGGGAAATAAAGGAAGAGAGGAGGGGAATAAAGGAAGAGAGGAGGGGGAAGAGGAGGAATGTGGGAAGTGAGGAGGAGAGGAAGAAGAGAGGAGAGGAGGAGGGTAGAGGGAAGAGAAGAGAAGGCGGGAGGGTGGGTGGGTGGGTGGGTGGGGGAGGGGGAGTGGAGAAGGAAGACATCCTGTATGAAAATATAAGTAGGTGTTGAGCGCCTCATACCATGACTGTTAACTTGTGTGATGTGAACGATAATAAGTTTCTTTACGCCATTAACTGTCTACCGAGCAGTAATCGGTAACCTGGATATTATTCGATTTACGGATTGTGTTCTCGGGTATTGGTTAGCCAGTGCAGTTGGTGAGTTGTCCGATTTTTTTGGGGGGGTTATTCTTTATCACTGGGTCATACAACTCGTTAACTCAGGGTGTGGTTGTTGTGTTAGCGACAGTTTCTACGCCAGCTTCGACACCAAAGACCTCCTATTATTATTATTATTATTATTATTATTATTATTATTATTATGCATATGAAACACGGGAAGTAATATAAGAGAGAAACTAAAAAGAGCACAGCAAAATAAAAGTATATTGTATGGATGAGATGAGACATTACAATACGAGACACTGTTGCGAGGACTAAGACAGACAGACACACACACACACTAACCCCCCCTGATGACTGACGCTGGCCGATAATTACACGCATTAACCCTTTATGTCGTCCCGTGATTAAGGAATATGATTATTTTCCCCCGGACGCTGTGTTTTAATATATAATAACAGTCCTAATGAACACGAGATCCCGCCAAGGTTCGCTCACTACACAGCTAAAAATACTTCCATTATTTGAAAAGAGAGAGAAAAAAATAAATAAAAAATAAACCGTGATTTTAAAGAAAGAAAGAAAGAAAGAAAGAAAAAGAGACGTAGGCTTTTAGCTGAAATGAAAAGCAAATTGTGTCTGGTGATTATTTCGACTTTATAAACACAAATAACAAACACGACGACCTGCAAGATAACTAATTAATAGAACCGTATAAATAAAGGGGTAAAAAATACTTACTTTAAAACAGTGTCATTTACCTTCCATAATGCAATATATATATATATATATGACCTTCATTACCTGTAATCATTAAAACTTTAGTCTGATTTTTTGTTGGTTTAGGACGAGGTAATGATGGAGTGTGATATTAGCCAAATATTTGGACAAAACTAATACTCGTGTGGGTCACCGCGCCAATGTAGGGACGCCATTGGATGAGTGTAAATATTGTGTCCGGGATTTATGTTGTGACCCATAATTAGGTGAGGTTTTCCTGGAAGCTGGAGGGAGGGATTTTGTGGTGGGTGAGGGAGGGAGGGAGGGAGGGATATGACTTTGATGGAGGGAGGGAGACAGGGAGGGAGTGCTATTGATGGAGAGGGGGAAAAGGAGTGCTGGTGGTGAAGTAGGGGGAGGGAGGGCTGGAGAGGGAGATCGAGGGAGGGAAGGAGAAGGGGGGAATGCTGGCAAAGAAGAGGGAAGGAGGAAGGAGGTGGGATAGCTGGCGGAGGGATGTCGGAGGAGGAGAAAATGAAGAGGGGAGGGGAGGAAGGGATTTTGGAATAAGGAGAGATGCGGAGGAGGTGGCGAGGTGAAGTAAGTGAAGAACAGAAAGAAGGAAGTAGAGAAAAAAGAATAAAGAAAAGAGAAAGAGGAAGGGAGTAGGATTGAGAGACTATGTATGTATGTATGTTAGCGTGTACGTATTTATTTACACGTGCGGATAAAACCTTGTCGTGGGCACACAGCAGGAGACGCCGCCGCCCCGCCAGGTTGTAAACAAACACGGGAGGAGCTGGCAATAAGTCACCTTCCTCGTCATGCTCACATAACCACAGCCTGGGACAATGATTTCCTATCTCGTAATATCAGTAATTGTTTCAGAAGGAGTAATGACGTTCTTAATTCTCACTAATTCTATTTTTATCAAAGGATTTATTTCTCATGAAGGTTGATTTTTACATCTTAATTTAATAACATAGCTGACGTAATGAAGGAGTTTGCTGCTATGTTATTATTTATTGAATGTATTTTTTTTTTTTACATTGTGGATAAGTTTATATTATTGTTGTATTATTGTTGTTTAATATTGGATTAAGAAATGATGTGGTACAGTTCTGCCACGCCAGTTAACTTGTGGCCTCAATAACTGTCTATCTGTTATTCTTATTTATCTATTCCATTATTATTATTATTATTATTATTTAGAACACTACAAATACTCTTTTTACTATAAAACAATGCTTGATGATTTTTATTCCTACTATCAATAATATAGCTCTTACCATTTTACTATTACGAGCTATAGGAACAGTAATACTAGTAAAGTTATGAATACAGTAGTAGTAGTAGTATTAAGAGGAACCTTTTTGTCTAAGTAAATGTTTCTAACCGCAGTAAACACGCTTCCCCCAAGACCCGGTATTGTTCTCTGCTCAAGTCTGTCTAAATTTGGCTGCATTTCCTTCTGATTTCTCGACACTTTTGGATTTTTGGAGATACAAGTTCTTTAGGTGGGGAGGTAGTGCCCTGAGGCGTGTGTGTGTTCCCTCACCATCACCAGAAGAAAGGACAGTGTGTGTGTGGGTGGTTGAGAGCTTCCGGCTACGGTATATGTAAACAAACAATTCGCGGTTATGATTGGCTGTGAGGACTATTCTGTTTTTTGATTAGTAGATGGTTGTTGGTTTAACAGAGTCATATGTAGTTAAAAACGATGAATATATATTTTTTTAGATTATTCAGTTATGGTTTATATATAAATGTAAATGTATACATATGGATAAATATATGTAGAATCGACTATATGAATAAACATAAGTAAAGAAAATGAGAAATACATTAAATCAGGAACACACACACACACACACACACACAGTATATTGGCCCCCACAAGCCCTCGTCTCTACAATGCCTCCCCCTTCTCTCACCCCCTCCCTCCCTGTCACCCCCCTCCCTCCCTCTCACCCCCCTCCCTCCCTGAGTTACCACTACCGCACAAAGAATCCTCAACAAGTTGGCCTGGGGGGGGGGGGGGGGACTACGGGAGGATAGAGGGGCGTAGAGGAGGGGGTAGGGGTAAGGAAGGAGAGCTGAGAGAGGGGGAAGATTTTTTCTAATTATGTTTCCGTCGTTGGCAACTTTGGAATGCTCCATTCTCTTTCCTACCCTCATACCCTCCCTCTCCCTGCCATCCCCTCCCCTCCCTCTCCTACCCCCTCCTCCCTCCCTCCCACCCCACACCCCCAACCCAGCCCAACTTTTGATGAATTTTTAATGGGTTTTAAATGTTGTGCTGCATGTGACGTTTATGTGCATAATGAGTCCCAACTCGGGGGATACGAGCGGTAACTTTGTGCTCATGTCGACGAGCTTAAATCAAATATTCATACGCCTTCATTTTTCACAGAGCGTCTCGAAAATTATAGACACGTCCCGGCGCCTATGACGGTTGTGAGTCCCCCAGGGCCTAGGGAAGGGGGGGGGAAGGGGATGGAGGATAGGGAAAGGAAGAAAGAGGGGGAAGGGGATGGGAGAGAGGAAAGAGGGAAGGGGGAAAAGGGGGTTAGGAGAGGGGGGAGAGAGAGAGAGAGAGAGAGAACATTTACGTCAGAGTTTTATTGCCAATTCTCAAAAAGATCGTAAGTTAAGTTTTCCTGGACGAGATTTCCTGTAGACACATCATAAATAGATCACTTAGGCTGGGAGTTCAATCTAGGGGGTTAAAATGGCGGAAAAATTGCCCTGGGACTTTACAATAAATGGATATTTATTATTTTGAAGTGGAGAAAAGAAGTAAGAATCTACGAAATTTCAAAGATTAGGTTAGGTTAAGTAAGGTTGGGTTAGTTTAAGTCAGGTTAAATTAGGTTAAGTCGGGTTAGGATAAGTTAGGTAAAGCTCAGTATGACTTCTCGAGATACTGATAAATATTTGTTGACATACTAATTTAGAAAGAGTTTCATAGTCTAGAACTTGAGCAACATCTAGAGAGAGAGAGAGAGAGTTGGATATCTTAGACAAAGTTGTTATAAACTGGTTGTCTTTGGTGGTAATAATCATCGCTAAATACCTCTAACAACAACAAACAATATTAATGATAACAATAACAACAAAAACACTAATAACGAAAACAAATTGGAATAACAACAATAAAAACAACAACGAAATTAACAATCATAACAAAAAAGCAATAACACCACAACATATATTTGTAACACCGACAACAAAAGCAATAACACAACTAATATTTATCACAAGAAAAACAACAATAACAACACCACCATCAACAGAAAAACACAACACTAACAACAACATAACCGTAACTAAGAAACAAAAACAACAACCACCATAATACCACCATTACCGTAACTACACCATTACCGTAACTACTCACACAATACAACACCACATGACACCTGCACCATCACTATCATTACCACAACACAACACTAGCACCACAACACTATATTATCACAACACCACCATAACATTTTCACCATCTTCTACGATCGCTACAGTAAACACCACTACCATTACCACCACCACTACTACTAACAACATTACAACTATAACAACCACAATTACCACCACCACCACAAACCCTCTCGCATGAACAATTCCCTCCCTCCTTAGACACTCCCTCCTCTCCCTCACCCATTACACCCCCTTCTCCACCTTACCTTCCCCCTGACACTCCCTCCTCCCCCTCACCCATTACACCCCCTTCTCCACCTTACCTTCCCCCTGACACTCCCTCCTCCCCCTCACCCATTACACCCCCTTCTCCACCATACCCTCCCCCTGACACTCTTCCCTCCCCCTCACCCTTCTTCCTTTCACTCTCACCCTCCCTACACACCCGATCACCTCACCCCCTTCACCCTACTGATATAACCCCCTACCCCCCCCTTCCCCTCCGCCAGTAAGGAACGCAACCATTCCCAATCGCAAATGCCTTAGCTCGTTACAAAAACTCTAATAAGATCCAAAGTTGTACCGTGGCGCGAGTCTGGCAGTTGTGCTGTGAAATACTGTTACTTTCTATAAGTTTTAATTGCAGTTTTCCTTAGCAGGGCGAGAGTAACCCGCCAGCCAGCAACAACACCCGCCAGAAATTGTATCCTGACTTTTTTTTTTTATTGTATTTAAAGATTCATTTTTTCTTCACTTAGATCGAGAAGACAAGATTTGTTTATAGTACACAATGCTACTGTGTTGTTTGTTTGTTTGTTTGTTTATTTATTTATTTATTTTCTTCCCGTGACGTTAAGGATAATAGTGTTTGTGAGTTTATTATGTGTTGATGGAGTGAAGATGTTCTGGTTTGATTTTCCTAAAGGGATGACCTTGTTGGTAAGAAGTGGGTCTCCTCGCCCCTCCCTTCACACGCTACCTAGCCTTTGTATGGTGTTTTACGGGTGTTTGTGATAATACTAAAAGAATTACTACTACTACTTTTTTTTTTAATTACTGGCCTCCATCCTCCCCCAATAGCCACACCTTCGTCGCCATTTTAATACCTTAAAATTAAATATCTTAATACATAAGCAGCTATCCTAGCCATGTTGAGTTAGTTGAGCCGCAGATCTATGCGGCAATCAGTGACTGTAGCCTCATAGTCAATATCTGCAACTGTTGTCGGCTTTGGGGCCGATGCTCTCGTTCCCTGAGGCAAAGCAAAGCCGACCTAAGGAGAGAGGACAGTCGACATCTCATCTAGGCTATAACATAACTTCTGGGCTGCTGCTTCTGTTCGGGTATCACCTCCGCGAGTCTGGCGTAGAAGCATCTTGCACTTGGTCCCATCCCACCAGAGGTTGTGAACACTAGAGGAGTGAAGCTACCTTGATTAACGTTCTGAATTCTCTCCCCGTATGCCCTTACCTACTTTTTTATTTATTTTTTCTATTTATTTTATGACGTGGCCTCCAGCCTCACCCAATAGCCACACCTTCGCTGCCTTTTTATTACCTTATTACTATTACTACAACAATTACTTTTACTACTACTATTACTATTGTTACTTCTACTACTACTACTAATAATAATAATCAAATAAAAATATAAACAAGACGAAAGAAAACAAACAAACATCACAAACAAAGAAACCACCTGTATAATGTTTAGTGGACACCTGTATAATGTTTAGCGGACACCTGTATAATGTTTAGCGGACACCTGTATAATGTTTAGCGGACACCTGTATAATGCTTAGCGGACACCTGTATAATGTTTAGCGGACACCTGTATAATATTTAGTGGACACCTGTACAATGTTGCAGGCTTAGTGTTGCTTTTATTCCCGAGAAGAACAAGGTGAAGAACAGTTAATGGTACCATGAAGAACAGTTGCTAACACAGTGAAGAACAATTAATAACACCGTGAAATACACTACTGTCCTATGTTAAGTATACTCGTGACGTGATTATTGTGCTATGTTGAAGAGATACAGTATTGATGCATAAACTGTTACCTGTACACGGCTCTTAATTACCTTACCTGTTGAACCACCAAATTACATTAAAACAACAATAACAAAGACGACGACTCCTTTCCCATTATAATTATATCAGTTTAAAAATTCAACTTTAATTTTTATGCCACCTTAGGCAGTTTTCTTATGCTTTCGTTCATTTCAATATACGATACATATTCAGTACTTGAACTAAATATATTGAAACGTATATCACACAAGTACTGTATCTTCATGTTCTGTAAAGTTAGCACAGTGAAGTTAAAACTCTACATAATAAATAAGTATTAAAGTTAGTCTAGTGGGTGTAAAGACGACCACATTTACCGGAACATTTCACTTATATTCGCTGCCTCTTAAGTTCAGTCCTTCGGTACAACTTCATCTTCATTCTCTCGTCCAGTCTCCATTCTCACCATCTCCTAATTAGTCTCCGCAAACTCCCCCACACCTCAACACTCTGCCACAGTCGGTACTCACTGCCTTTCAGAACCGTACTGAAAATATTATGCAACTAATGGCTTTGTTACTTTATCCTTGGACGAAATTCCTTCCTCTTTACCATTGTTTGTATACCTTTACTGTCTAGGTATATTGTTTGTATACCTTTTACTGTCTCGGTATATTGTTTGTATACCTGTACTGTCTAGGTATATTGTTTGTATACCATTTACTGTCTAGGTATATTGTTTGTATACCATTTACTGTCTAGGTATATTGTTTGTATACCATTTACTGTCTAGGTATATTGTTTGTATACCTTTACTGTCTAGGTATATTGTTTGTATACCTTTACTGTCTAGGTATATTGTTTGTATACCATTTACGGTCTAGGTATATTGTTTGTATGCCTTTACTGTCTAGGTATATTGTTTGTATACCATTTACGGTCTCGGTATATTGTTTGTATACCTTTACTGTCTAGGTATATTGTTTGTATACCTTTACTGTCTAGGTATATTGTTTGTATGCCTTTACTGTCTAGGTATATTGTTTGTATACCTTTACTGTCTAAGTATATTGTCTGTATACCTGTACTGTCTAAGTATATTGTTTGTATACCTTTACTGTCTCGGTATATTAGTTGTATACCATTTACTGTCTCGGTATATTGTTTGTATACCTTTACAGTCTAGGTATATTGTTTGTATACCTTTACTGTCTAGGTATATTGTTTGTATACCATTACTGTCTCGGTATATTGTTTGTATACCATTTACTGTCTCGGTATATTGTTTGTATACCTTTACTGTCTAGGTATATTGTTTGTATACTTACTTGGCCTTAGCTAATTTTATACCTACAGTGTCTATAAATATGTCGGATCAAAGAACAACTTTACTCTCACCAACACAACAACAACAACTTTACTCTCACCAACACAACAGCAACTTAACCCTCACCAACACAACAACAACTTTACCCTCACCAACACAACAACTTCACCCTCACCAACACATACTTTCCACACTCCCCTCCTAAACACATCGCGAAAACAACTTACCATTCTGCCCAACTCCTCCTCAGACTCGGCCAAGAAACAAGGTTAAACAAGGTCATCACTACACCATCACAGCCTCCTGTATCTGACCTCCAACAACCACATGCGTCATCTCTTGTGTGTTGACCTCCCATTTGAATCACTAAGTTAAGGTGAACACTGTTTACTCATATCACATTATTACTCTTCTATGTAACTATTTATTTTGCACTACGATAACCCTTTTAAAGTGGTCAAGTGTCTTTAATGCACACATCTAAATGCCAAACCATCCTCAAGCACTCTGCAGTTCATTGTCATACGCTTCCTCTTATTCTATAAAAGTGACAAGTTTTCGATTTTAAAAAACTTTCCCCAGCAGTTGAGAAATTGCAAAAAATATAAAAGTTAGTTGTACAGAGTCGTTTATACCACCAAATCTTCCACGTTAGTTTGCCTCTTGTAGCATTAGCCATTTAAACTCCCGGGAATTATTACGTGATAGAGATTGGAATTTTAACAATATTTTTCTTTATTTTTAAGGAGTGTTTTTTCATAACTTTTGTTTTTGGTTTCGATATAATATGCAATGAAAAACAAGAAAAGTGTTAGTAGATAAAACCAATTATATATGACCCAGAATTTGATGCCAGGCATTGCCAAGACTTCAGGGAGTTCCGATCACAACTGGACACATTAAAATGAACGTCATAATTCAACTATAAATCGTATATCAACTATGGTAAAAAAAAACAATTATACACCAGCCTTCACCATCATTATCTACTACTGTTCGTCCACCTCAACACAGCTACAAACACTAACACATCCTCCCTATTTACTTATTATTTGGTTCATTTTCTTTCTTCACCTCTGCCTCTTATATCCACCATCTTCACCTCTTATCTATGTGTCTTATTCTATACGTTTAACATTATTCAGTATTAAAGATAAACAGTCATTAGTTATTATATTTACTAAACCTCTACTTCACCTTTTCATTATAAATCAATCGTATAAGAAACTGAGCAAATGTCTGTCTGTCTGTCGCGGTTTCTAGACCCATGTTATTGGATGGCGGTAAGACAGGTAACTCAAGGTGCTGTTGAGTGCTCGGTGATGTGTGTATTGACAAAACTCAAGACCTCAATCATGCATCCACCTCACCTCTCTCCTGCCACCACTGTTTACACAATCCTAGAGAATTTTTAGTTGTTTCATCATTCTATCACCTGTTCATTCTAGTCACCCTTCCTGTTTAAATTCTCTTAATTAACATACGTCACCTTATTCAAAACTGCTACGACACAAATTTTCAACCACGGCAACAACGTCAGTATTATAACTACGAGTCTACATCTCCTCCTCCACTAATAAGTTCCATCCAACATCAAGCAGTTTTGTCACATGAGCCGTGTAGGTTAGGTTAGGTTATACAATATATTCCCCCTCACACTCCATTCGTTTACTTCGTGTCTAATAAAACAAACCTCCCCCTTTAATTTCATGTAAATTTAGTTTCAATCATGTATTCAATATTACTTTTTATTACAAGTCTCTTCATTGAAAGCTTACTATATCTCACGGGGTCTGGGGCTGTATTAAACCACCAACAGATGAAGCTTGATCAGTGTAAATAGTTATTATAAACCTTCCTCAGCTTAGTACTCAAGCTTACTACCAACACAGGAATGAGGTTTTGGGGATTTATCATTAAAGTTTAAGTTCGCCGTCACTCCGCCTCCCAGCAACTTTCTCTCTTCCTGTACTCTGATTACTTTGAAGGTGGACTTTAATTAATGTTGGAGGCGCTAAAACTTATGTAAAATTAAGTTAAGACTCCGCGCATACATTTAGCCCGGGTCACCAATCCCTACACGTGTGGCCTGCCTTGGTCATGTGGGTAAAGGCCAAAAGAAATCCTGACGAATATGCCGAAGGAGGAATCGTATTGGGGCAAAAAATTAGTAGAGATTCAATTCAATATAACAAATTAACAAAAAATATCATACTGTCTGAGAAACAAAAACAAACAAAACAATTCACACTACCATGACAGTCAAATTGGAAAACAAACACAGTCGTAATATTAATGTTCTTATCTTTTAATACCAGGTTTGATTTTCCAGATAAAAGGAACTTGTATCTTACCTGGATTACCTGAGGCTATTACAAGGCACCTTTAATAGTGTTTGATTAATATGGCTTCTGAAAGGTAAGTGAGACAGATGACAAAATACAAGGTAATAAAAGATTCAGGTAATTTGTCACGTTACACAGTGCCAGGGTGGATGACGTGTACAGTGCCAGGGAGGACGACGTGTACAGTGCCAGGGTGGATGACGTGTACAGTGCCAGGGTGGATGACGTGTACAGTGCCAGGGTGGATGACGTGTACAGTGCCAGGGTGGATGACGTGTACAGTGCCAGGGAGGATGACGTGTACAGTGCCAGGGAGGATGACGTGTACAGTGTCAGGGTGGATGACGTGTACAGTGCCAGGGTGGATGACGTGTACAGTGACTGATTGCTTGAACGCCAAGATGTTTAATAAGTTCTCTCTCAGCAAATTCTCAGTGAGACATAACTCTTAATAAGACATAAATCTTAAGTGATACATAACTCTTAGTGAGATACATAACTCTTAGTGAGATATATAACTCTTAGTGAGATATATAACTCTTAGTGAGACATATCTGAATTAAATGCAATAAATTCAGTCATAGTAAAACACTGAACTATGTGATCAACGGTACTTATATGTTTAAGCTTTGATATGTTGGATTAATATCATTAGGATAGGATAGGATAGGTTGGGCTGGGCTGGGTTAAGTTGGGAGAGGAAAGGAGAGGTTAGGTTAGGTAAGACTTGTTTGCCATAGTTAATTAGGTGGCAAGTATAAGAGGTGAGTATATATTCCGTAATCATGTACACATTAGTACACGCACTACAGTATGACCATTCCTATAGTGATCTAGACTACACTAGCGCATGTTTCTGTAGCTACTGGTTAGAGGATACAACGCTCGCCTCCTTACACAACGATCATAGGTTCGATTTCCTACAGGCGACTATCGAGTGGGGGGCTTCCAGTCGACCCAGCTGGAAAAGGAGAACTAAAAAGCTGGGAAAGTGAAAGACGGTAATGTGTAGTACCGGCCATGTTGTCTCACTGTGTACCCGAGGTTTTGTCTTCCGTGTACTGTATCCACACTGCCCCGAACTGATCGTCTGACATACGGAATCCACTTTTACTTATCAATATAAGTTACGAACACATTTATAAACCTTTATGCACAGTAATTGAACGCTGTAGTAATAAAAGAAATGTAATTAAAAGGTTAAATACTTTTTATATTCCAGAAGAATTCAAAGAGATGTTACCAAAGTTTGAAGTTCTTGAAAAGTTACATGAAATAGACAGATGGAAAGTGACTGTAACGCTTATTTGACAGTTAGTGACCGTTAAAAACTGTTTGAAGTTGCATCCGTGTCACGATTCATAACTTTAGGCATGGTGACAGACAGACAGACAGACGGACGGACGGACAGACAGACACACACACACATTAATTCCATTCACCACATTTTAAGCACTTATGTAAATACTTATTCGAGAACTTATTTGCAATTTAATCATTCATTTACATAAGAATGATAGAAAATTAACAAAAAACGAGTCAGTAATTATCATCAACTGAGAGAAACCGAATATATATTTCTCATAATTGTATCTTTTATATACAATATTTTACCGGACTACTTCAATTACCGGACTACAACAATATTTTACCGGACTACTAATATTACCGGACCACAACAATAATTACCGGACTACAGCATTTTACCGGACTACTAATATTACCGGAACACTACAATAATTTACCGGACTACTCCAGCACTTTGTTATTATCCTCATTATTATTAATAGTACCGTCATCAATATTACTAGTCGTATTATCATCACTTCTTTATAGATATCTACGTGTATATTAATATTTGTTATTGATGCTTATACCTGTAGTCCCCTTCACTAGTGCGTTTACAGGGGCTCGTCAGGTTTGGTGCAGTGTGGCAGCGTTGTGTTTGTTTAAAATCGACAGAAGGAAACTCACAATAGTAAACATACTATGGTAATCAAAGTAAAACAACATTAAAACAAATATCTCAATGTAATGCTTTGTGGAATGTTTACATGACGAGTCCCTGTAAACGCACAAGTGAAGGGGACTGTACCTCTTCACTCCCTACTGTATGTACTGTGCGTTCCCATAATCCTCCTTCCTTATGTAGGTGTGATGGAGGTGATGATAAAGACAGACACGAACAAGTTTGCGTTATTTCCCTCTATATCACTGCTCCCTCTTGGTATTCTGAGCTACACGGCTTGTACAAACTTTACCGCGAGGGAGATCGAGGGAGGGAGGGAGAGACGAGGGGAGAGAATGAGGGAGTGGTGAGGAGGAATGGTGGTGAACGAATCAGAACGATGACGATGAGGAGAGAGAGATGGAGGAGGCAAGCAGCCACATAAAAAAAAAAAAAGAGACTAACTCGAAGGGGAAACTCAACTATATTTCATTGAGACCCTATTAATTACACGCGTCCACTAATCCCATTCAACTCGGAAGAAACTAAACAAGAATTTTACGAAACTTTGAAAATTAGAATTAATATCCACACCTCTTACAGTCAACAGTTTAATCCACACTTTCTCTTACAGTCAACAGTTTAATCCACACTTTCTCTTACAGTCACCAGTTTAATAATATAAAGATTACATAGGGTGTTAGAGTGTAGGTTTATCAGAAAGTCGAGCACTGAAGTCGAATTTGTTATGACAAAAGAAACTACACTCATCCCTGTATCTCTGTCATTGTCGAGTAAGCTATAGTAGCTTCATGTAGTCCTTACTTCTGTGTGTGTGTGTTAAGAAAGAGTTTGGAATTATAGATACGGTTTAGTTATAAGGTAAAGCTCTGACTAAAGGCTGGATCGTCTTTATGATGATCGGTTCTTAAATCAACAGATGGATTACAAAGGTCGCTATTATCACAAGTTTGTCTCTGTAGAATCGAGCACTGTAGTCAACCACTGTAGAGTCAAGCACCGTAGAATCGAGCACTGTAGAGTCAAGCACCGTAGAATCGAGTACTGTAGCGTCGAGCACTGTACAATCGAGCAGTGTAGAATCGAGCACTGTAGAAACGAACACACACACTGACTCTGATGGGATCAACCAGAAAGCCTTTAGAACCTTTGAACTTTACGGGACGAAATCGAACCCTGAACCTCGTCGCTAGCCAACAACACGACTATCAGGGGCCCGTAAGGTAAGAGCTCGGGGCCCGCCAGAAATAGTCAACACCGTTTACTCCAAAACTTACGGCAGATGTACCGTAAACCCGGAGCCTTAAATTTATCGCCGGCATTCTCGCTCTCGACAGCCTAATAACTTTGATCTAATGATGCTTACGTTTGCGCGCCGACACTGCTTTCTCTTCTAATGAGGACCAATATTATTCCACGTGAATTATTTCCCCCCTCCTCCCCCTCCCCTCCCGTCCCCTCCCCCTCCTAACCTTGCCTCTCTCATAACTCCAAAAATGATATTGACATTTTAGGCCCAAAGAGTTGTGTGTTGTTTTTGTTCCGTTTGTATGGCCACGTTGAGGGAGGAGGTAGGATGGTGGGGGGGGGGAGGGGGTTGAAGGGGAGGGGGTTGGAGGAGAGGGGTTGGGGAGGGAGGCAGGGGGGGAAGGATTGGGGAGAGGGGGGAGGTTGATGAATTGGAGAGGGGATTTAGGAGGGGGAGAGGAGCAGGGGGAGGGGGAGGCAGGAAGAGGAGGGGGTAGGATAGTTCAGTCACTTGTAGGTTTGCCCATGAAGGGGAGAACTGGAGGGTAATGTGGTACAGTGTTATCCTGGTGTATGTAATGACAACTGATGTGTATTTTGGGAAGAAATTTACTTTACTTGTAATAAATTATAAGGTCTGTATTGTCGTTGAGTCTGATTAATTATGATTGTATATTTGTCTGTATGTATGTCTGTGTCTGTCTGTCTGTGATTGTATAAGTGTATGTCTGTGTGTGTCTGAGTCTATTTTATGTCTTTCTGTGTTTGTCTATGCCTATCTGTCTGTGTTTGTCTGTCTGTCCATGAGGGCCTTCTTCTGTGTCTGTGTTTGTCTATGATTGACTATTTGTATGTCTGTCTGTCTGTCTGTTTGTTTTCTTCATCAGTGATTTTATTTTCCTCTGCGTGTCTGTTTGTCTCTCTCTCTCTCTCTCTCACACAAGCACCATCATCTCTTACTCTTATTGCCCCTCTTTCCCTCCTCCCTTTCCTTACCCCACCACCCACCCCTTCCCCTTTAGTCACACCATCCTTAGTCCCCCCCCCCCTTCCCTTCCTCAGCTCTCTCTCTCTTCCCCCCCTCCTACCAACCATCCACCCTCCCTACTCAACACCGTCCCACACTCCCTTCTTCCCTCTCACACTGGATAATCATATTTGCACGGGCAGAACCTTGTCAGTCATCGCTACAATCTAAAGAGCCTTATCTCCCGGACTCCTTGCCTTATCAGCCTCAAGTCAGGTCGACAATCAGAGGCAGCTTATCGTGGTATTATCATAGAGAGAGAACCATCTTACTCCTCTTTACAGCAGCGTAATTGGTCATTAGAGGTCGTTTGCCTCCATTCGAATCCACTCAGCAGGGCCGTGTCTGCATATAAACAATGATGTATTTCTGCGCTTTCAATGCTAATACCGAGCACCGCCATATCATTATTTTCTCTTTAGCCTCGTGTTCTCAAAATGTCTTTCTCCTCCTCCTACTTCTCTTCCTCCCACCTCCTTCTTTCTCTCTACAATCCTTCTTTTCTCCTTATTACCTTCTCCATGCCCCCTTCCTCCTTATCCTCTTCTTCATCCCCCTTTTCTCCTTATCCCCCTTCCCCTTTTCCTCATCTTCCCTCCCTTACTGCCCCCCCTCCTCTATTTGCTTTGTTTATCCCTTATACTTAACATTACCCTTCTCTCCCACCCTCCCGTTCCCCCCAGCACAATATCATACACTCTACATCTTCCCCTATTCTTCCCCAACTTTATTTACTCCCCTTTCCCATCATTTATTCTATCCGTCTCTATCCCCTGCCGCACAATCCCCTGTCCATTCCCCTCCTCATCACCCCGGCCGCTTCCTCCCACTCCATTATCACCCCAGTCACTCCTTATCCCACACCCTCCTCCCCTGCAGCACCCTTTCTTCCCTCCCCCATCACCCCTGCAGCCCCCTATCCCTCCCCTTCCTCACAAACCCCCCCCCCCCCCGCCATATCCTCCAGTGTGTGTGTGTGTGTGTGTATGTGTGTGTGTGTGTGGGCAAGGTTAAGATTTATGTGTGTCAAGTCACTGTGAAGGAAAATGACCCCCAGTATTATGCCTGAGAACGGTCGTGGCTCCAGTCCCTTGCTTATGGTTATGGCACTGTTTATGGGCACGTGAATGGCACTATTATGGGCACTGAGGTCACTGTTATGGGCACTGAAGTCACTCTTGTCAGGTGACGTTTGTTGAATCTAATAAAACAAAACAAACCAAAGGAATTGTATTATGTTATGTTGACAGACGAGGTTACTTGAGTTGGCGGACGATGTTACCTGAGTTACCGGACGATGTTACCTGAGTTACCGGACGAGGTTACTTGAGTTGGCGGACGATGTTACCTGAGTTACCGGACGAGGTTACTTAAGTTGGCGGACGATGTTACCCGAGTTGACGGACGAGGTTACTTGAGTTGGCGGACTATGTTACCCGAGTTGACGGACGAGGTTACTTAAGTTGACGGACGCGGTTACTTGAGTTGGCGGACGATGTTACCCGAGTTGACGGACGAGGTTACTTGAATTGGCAGACGATGTTACTAAGTTGGTGGATGATGTTACTTGAATTGGCGGACGAATAAAATAATTTTCGCGAGGGTGCAAGTATGGTGGTAGAGGCTTGATATAATAAATTTCGTAAATCACATACAGAATGGATTGTTGGCGGAGATGTAGGGAGTGTTATTGATGGTGCTAGGACAGTGTTATTGATGAAGCTACAACAGTGTTATTGATGAAGCTACAACAGTGTTATTGGTGGAGCTACAACAGTGTTATTGATAGAGCTACAACAGTGTTATTGATGGAGCTACAACAGTGTTATTGATGGAGCTACAACAGTGTTATTGATGGAGGTACAACAGTGTTATTGATGAAGCTACAACAGTGTTATTGGTGGAGCTACAACAGTGTTATTGATGGAGCTACAACAGTGTTATTGATGGAGGTACAACAGCGTAACGCTTCGTGTTAGGATGCATTTTCTCCAACACTTAGGAAGGTCACACACACACACACACACACACATGCTCGAGGGGCCACAGTACTGGTGTGTGAGGGGAACACTATTGAAGTACTCATAGTAGTGACCGCCTCTGCAAATTTTAAGGACACAGTCACTTGTGTTGCAAGGAGCCCTCACACGTGTCTTATTACTCAAGGATATTACGTTGGTAGGAATCTATTATTTATTATTATTATTATTATTATTATTATTATTATTATAGATACAAGTTATAGTCATTGATTATAGGCTCCCGGTTACTTGGCCGACAGACGTTTGCACGACGGACATTTCACCAACGGACATTTGGCCGAACGGACATTTGACCGAATGGACAACTGGCCAAATTTGTTGTTCTAAAAACAAAAACAAAGTCGAAAACTGGACTTTCACCACCTAACCTAACCTTAAACCATATATATATATATATATATATAATATACTATATAATCATATATATATATATATATATATATATATATATATATATGAAAGAAATGAACAAATCTAACCAAAAAACATTCGACAAATTTATAATAGTTTCCCTATAATCCTGTGTTTTATAAAGCAATACACTGCAAGGAAAAAAGTAAAAGGCTTTATGTCCATTCGCTCAAATGTCCGTTCTGCTAATTGTTCGTTCGGCCCATTGTCCGTTCAGCTAAATGTCTGTCGGCTCAATGCCCGTTCGGTCAAATGTCCGTCGGTGAAAAGTCCGTCGACCAAATGTCCTTCGGCCACGGTTATTATTATTGATATATTTACTCAATTACTATTATTATTACGTCTGTTGTTACTTGATGTATTGGTATCGTTATAGAGCTTCAGCTAAATTACTCTCAGGCCAAGTTCATTTACGTCTTATTAAGGTGTTTAGGTAAGGTAAGTTTGGTCTAGGTTAGATTTTAGTTAGACGAGGTTGTGGGGTTAGGTTTGGTTTTAGGTTAGTTTAGGTTAGGTTAGGTTAGGTTAGGTTAGGTTAGGTTTGTCTACTTGTATACCCCAAGAACTTCTGTATTCGTGTAGACAATGTTTACATGACACCTGCCGCCCGTCTCGCTCTATTGTCCTTACTGTTGTTCTAGAGTTAACAGACAGGATACAACTCCGTCACAAACGATCATGGTTTAGCTGTGACCTGGTGACTATAAACCTCCTCAAATTACATGGTAATAATTTGGCTGTAGACCGTCTGATGTGATCGAGTCAGTCCAATGCGGCCATAATGTAGGTGAAGACGATCAATCTGTCACCAGGAAAGACTGAGCTACACTCTCTCCTGAAGTGTATGAGTGTAGCCAGTGTGTAGAGTACAACCACTCTTATCTGTATTGGAGCTCAGGTTAAACACACAGATGTACAGCTATACCACTGACGACTTCAATATTGTCTCATTCACACGATAATAAACACGTAACTAAAGTCTGGCTACTAGTTTGACTCTGACAGGTAGGGATACTACAGTGAGCCCGGTAATGAGAATAGAACACTAGATCACCGACGCCCATAGTAAGCAAACAACACTGGTTCAGGACGATACAGAAGGCCCGGCAATGAGAATACATGGTTGGCACAGAGCCAGGAAGGGCCCGTAAACAAGCATGGAACACAGGATAAAGGGACAAACAGACCCTCTGATATTCAGGTTCCTAGAGACTCGTACGGTGAAGTTTCTCTCTAAGTGAAGTTGTTGGGAACGTGTGGACCTTATTCACTTTAGTTACGGTCATCAGAGCCAGAAGTAGTGTGGATGTTGTACCGGGACTCAACCGTAACTAGACGGTTTATTTATCGCCATTCAAAGAAAAATTACTGATGATTTTAGCTAAACATTTCGAATCCACTTGGACCCTCGACAAGATTAAGAAAATAATAAATGGTAATTAGTACACGAAGGGAATGACCAGACACCGTAGTGAACAGTCCATTACAGTACATACCATACACAGCTAGACAATGGGAAACATTAAAGATGAGAAAATAACACTATATAAAGCACCGCCCTGTAATGATGCAGACGTATGCACCTCAAGGGCCGCATAATGCCAAACAGAAGCACATATGCGCCATAGTGAGCATAACACAAAATTGAATATACCATAGGCCCAGGATCGAGCATACAGGCATAAAGAGCATACTGTATACGCATATAACTTATGGAAGGCATACAACAAAAATATCCAAAGGGCCCTATAATGAGCATACAGTTAACCTACACTGACCTCACACACAACACGTAACGAGCAGGTATAATAAAGAGAAAAAAAAAGACCACATCGGCCCAATTCAAAGCGTACATTCGGAACAAACAGGCCTCGGTAATGAGCACTTTACCACTGGATCAGGGACACGTAGGGCGTCATAATGAACAAGTACAAGTTACTCAGACGGCCCCCTGTAATGAGCATACAAAACAGAGGGCCCCGTAATGAGCATGCTACAACAGAAGGCCCCGTAATGAGCATACGACGCCTAAGCCCCTCCCCCCCATATCCCGTTAATAAGTATACGACGCATAAGCCCCTCCCCCCCTATATCCCGGTAATGAGCATACGACGCATAAGCCCCTCCCCCCCCATACCCCGGTAATGAGCATACGACGCATAAGCCCCTCCCCCCATACCCCGGTAATGAGCATACGACGCATAAGCCCATACCCCGGTAATGAGCATACGACGCATAAGCCCCTCCCCCCCCCCCATACCCCGGTAATGAGCATACGACGCGTAAGCCCCTCCCCCATACCCCGATAATGAGCATACGACGCATAAGCCCCTCCCCCCCCATACCCCGGTAATGAGCATACGACGCATAAGCCCCTCCCCCATACCCCGGTAATGAGCATACGACGCATAAGCCCCTCCCCCATACCCCGGTAATGAGCATACGACGCATAAGCCCCTCCCCCCCATACCCCGGTAATGAGCATACGACGCATAAGCCCCTCCCCCCATACCCCGGTAATGAGCATACGACGCATAAGCCCCTCCCCCCATACCCCGGTAATGAGCATACAACACTCAATCACGGAATATAACGGCATCTTGAGATTTAATTGCCGCCCTGTGTACGGTCTTTTCCTGCCGGCTAATTAATTACGGTCGTGTGTGTAGCAGCAGAAGCAGAAGGTGTGGCCGACGACCTCCTGCTGCTGATTACCTGCTGATTACCTGCTGCTGTTATTGATGTTTGCTGACCGAGAGTTAATGTTGCTGACAGTGACCTGCTATTGTTAGTGTTATTGATGATTCTGTTCTGGTTATTGAGCATTGATGATGGTGATTTGCTGATATTATTGTGAAACTCAAGGAAATTATGTGCTAACTAATTACAGTGAAACTTCTATTTAACGGACTATATGAAGAGAGGAATCCGTTTTATGGAGGGTTCACTACTTAAAAAAAAAACCGCTATTTCAACATTTTATGGAAAAGGTCAGTTGATAAACACTAAGATTAGAAGAAAACCAGAACAAAGTTTTCAGAATAGCGAATCTTGGATGATCGAAAAAAAATACTATGTTCCGGAAAGGTTAGGATTAAAATCGAAAAAAAAAATCGAATCATAATTATAGGGGATCAAACTCAATAAATGAAAGTTTCAAATGAATACCTCATTCCAAACTGTATATCAAATAACCTAACCTAACCTAACCGAAAGAAGCTTCGAATAACACAATCTCGGATCAAACTCAAGTGAATCACCGTTTTAGAACCTTATAATCTCGGATCAAATTCTAGAGAGATTACGGGTTGGATTAATAGATACAAGAGAAGCAGATAGATTAATTTAAATGTCTACAAGGACTGCATCATAGTGAAGAGAATCAATTGTTTAAGAAAGGTCAAGCCAATATATCATTTAAATCAATGTCAAACAATCAGTGTAATCAAAGCCAACCAGTCAGTGTAATCAAGGCAAATTAGCATATCAATCAATTTAACCAAGACTAAACCAATCAGTATGATCAACTCTAAACCAATCAATTATTTAAACCAAGATCAAACTAATCAAACAACCAAATCAAGGCCAACCAATCAATACAATCAAGGTTCAATTCCAATCAATCTCCTAATCACTCAGCCAAGGTTAAAACCAATTAATTATCTAATCAGTTTATGTTAGATCGAGTTTCGTAAAGAATAATAGAAATAAAAATATCCTCTTGGACGTGTACAGTCCCCTTCACTTGTGCGTTTACAGGGGCTCGTCATATAAACATTACACAAATCATCGATATATTTTTAATAGTGTTTTCCTTTGATTCCATAGTATGTTTACTATTGTTGGTTTCCTTCTGTCGAATGTAAACAAACACAACGCTGCCACACTGCACAAAACCTGACGAGCCCCTGTAAACGCACTAGTGAAGGGGACTGTACGTACATGTTGGGTCGGTGCTATAGAGAGGTTCATATGCTTGTTTAAAATGCATCAGGCTTATCGCGTGAGGAGGAGGAGGGGGGGGAGGGGGGGAGGGGGGGAGGGAGGACGGAGGAGGGGGAGGGAGGAGGAGGAGGGAGGAGGGGGAGGAGGAAGAAATGGGAGAAGGAAAGGTGGAGAGCATGAACAAGAGAAGGAGAGGAGGAAGAGGGAATGAAGGAGGGGAAGGCAGGAGTAGGGGATGCCAGTTGTAGTAGGAAAAGGAATAGGAGGAGGAGGAGGGGGAGGAGGAGGAGGAGAGACAGGTTATGAAGAGGAGGAGGAGTGTAGCCAAAAGAGGGAGGAGGAGTAGAGGAGTAGAAGGAGATTGAAACGAAGAGGAGGAGAAGCGGCGGGAAAGGCGAGTAAGAGAAGGAGGAGGGAGGGAAAATTCACGCCTTCGGGATATTGGTTCTGGGTGTTTGTTCTTCCAGCTCAAACTACCGATGGGAAATTGGGAGTTTTGAGGCGGCTGGGGAAAAAAGGCGGAAAAAAAAAGAGCAGGGAAAAAAAGACAAGAATACTACCTTTTCTTGTAATTTAGATTGTAGGAATTTGGTAGACTAGGGGAAAAAAATAGGGAAAGTAAGAGAAATTGCTTGTGTTTAGGATTTGTTTTAATATTGTTTTCATTCCATAGTCTGTTTACTATTGTGAGTTTCCTTCTGTCGAATGTAAACAAACACAACGCTGTCACACTGCACAAAGCCTGACGAGCCCCTGTAAACGCACTAGTGAAGGGGACTGTACTTATGGTAGGAGGACAATACACGACGCCAAACTAAAGGTTACTGAAGTACTTTTATTAATACCCTGAGAAGAAAAATAATTTTGAAAAACTTTAAAAAAATATATAGCGAAGTTAATATAGAAAAAAGATTTAATGAAGAACTTTTTCAGAGTGCTGTTGGATATATATTGAAGGTGGAAAGGGAATTGCTGTTACTGAAGTACTTTTTTAAATACGCTGTTAATGAAGTAAAATAGTTAAGAAAATATATTAATATTTTCTTTCGTTTTTTGTTTTTGGGATGTAGTGTAGTGTGGTGTAGTGTGGTGGTAGGGTGTAGTGTGGTGTAGTCTTAACGATAATATTGTGAGGAAAATATAGGTATTGTACTTGTATGGTGTTTTGGTTCGGTGTAAGAGAAGGTGTAAGGGCTGTTTCGGGGGCCCTGTGGGGGCTGTGATGGGGTCTATGTTGAGAAGATGTAGGGGCTGTGTTGGGGCTTTTTTGGGAGGTGTTGGAGACGGTGTTGGGGACGGTGTTGGGGGTTGTGTTTGGGGCTATGTTGGGGGATGTGTTGGGGGCTATGTTGGGGACTGTGATGGGGGCTATGTTAAGAGGGAGGTGTAGGGGTCGATGGGTCTCGCTTCCAGCTCATGTTGACACCGTCTTTCCAACACGCTTCCATCCTCCTCGGAACAGCTGGCAGTACACTTTTAGACTTAGTCCGTCAAACATTTTAAAACATTCCAATTCTGTATTGTAAACAACGAAACCCCCTGAGTTGTTTACATTACTGGGGTGAAGCTTAGGAAGCCCCCCCCCCCCTGTTATACTGAAGGAGGCAAATGAGGAAGGGTTAAAGGAAGAAGGAGTTAGTTAAGAATACATTAATTTACATCTTAATGGTTTTCTTTCTTGTAGTTTTTTGTGGGTATGGTGATTAAGTGTGATAAATTTACATGAGAAGCAGCGACCTAAAGAATAGTGTGTTGAAGAGGTCTTGGTACACTTTTCAGAATTACGTATAAGAACCCACTGATGACATATACAAGTATTTTTCCCTAGTTTCTCTATTTTTTAGGGGGGGATTCTCTAAAAATATTGAAGTGGGAGGGAAAAATAATGTGGGATTAGGACGAAGGGAGTGACGAAGTGGAAGAAGAGAGAAATAATGAACCATCCTAATAATAATTGAATAAAATAAAGACATATTAAACATACATACAGTACAGTCGTTTCTTAGCCAGACCAAAGTGTGTCTCAATTCACAGGCCTGGGACTGGATCATTTAGGCTGGTGTTGGTGCTTTAGGCTTGGGGTAGGGGTGGGGAGGAGGGGGGTAGGGGTGGGGAGGAGGGGGGTAGGGGTGGGGAGGAGGGGGTTGGGGTGGGGAGGAGGGGACAGGGGTGGGGAAGAGGGGGTTGGGGTGGGGAGGAGGGGGTTGGGGTGGGGAGGAGGGGGTTGGGGTGGGGAGGAGGGGGCAGGGGTGGGGAGGAGGGGGCAGGGGGTGAGGAGAAGGGGGGAGGAGGGGGAAGGGGCAGGGGGTGGGGGGCAGAGGAATCAGTCAGGTCTCTAGTATATGGTCAGTGCCTCTCCCTCTACCTGCCTCTCACTGACTCATTCACTGATGACAGCTTTTTAGTATAATGACAACCCCTTCAGTATGACAACCTCTTCAGTATGACAACCTCTTCAGTATGACAACCCCTTTAGTATGACAACCCCATTCAGTATGACAACCTCTTCACTTTGACAACTACCCATTCAGAATAGTAGCTTAACAACACAAAAGTCAACCAGCTAGTGTGTTGGGCCTTACTGTTATAAACTGCTACAAAAAAAAAAAACACTAAATAAAAACACCTACAAAAATGTATCGTTTTTAGCCATGACGTCACAAACATTTCAGACTAAATCAAAAAGAAAAAAAAAACTGATTTTTTTTCTTCACTTATCGCTCAATAGTCATCCATCAACGTCAACCATTGGAGGAAGCGAATTAGCCAGTTAATCCATTTCCACCAATCAAATTCCAGTAGCAGGATAATTGCACGTTTTGATTGGTGTGGGAGTTAGTCTGGGTTACTCTGGGGGTGGAAGGAGGGGGTGGGGGAGTCAGTCAGTCAGTCCGGATGGTGAGGTTAGGAGGGGGAAGGAGGGGGAGGAGGGAGGGGAGAGAGGAGGGAGGGGAGGGAGGAGGGAGGGATGGGAGGGGGGAGGGATGGGAGGGGGGAGGGATGGGAGGGGAAGGGTAGAGGGGAGGGGAAGGGTAGAGGGGAGGGGGAAGGGCAGAGGGGAGGGGGTGGGGGGGTGTATGTTGTTTGTGTTTCTTATCTGCTAGGTTGCAGGAGGCGGTCATTGCAATATAGTCATCTGCGCAGTTGACTTTATGTGCTGACGGATCTGCGCACCTTGTGTATGGTGTGTGTGTGTGTGTATAATCGTTTAATTTAATAAAACTTAGAGTTCTATGCAAGCAGACCCCTGTGTATGGGCAACACACACACACACACACACACACACACACACGATCGTACTATACAACATCAGGTCAAGTCAAGAAGCAATACGTGTTCCCGGATCCTGTCACATCAAGTCGAGTCGTCACGTGTAGGCAGCGATTGCTAAAGATCTATCTTAGAACTCGACACGGGAGCCCATGTAGCCAAACGTTTCCTGAGGACGAAGAACAACTGGAAGACAAGGAGGTGGAGGAGATAAGGGAAGATGATGGGAGGGACGGAGGAAGAAAGAGAGGAAGAAGTGAGAGAGAATGGATGGGGATAAGGGGAGGAGAAAGAGATGAGGATAGGAAATAGGAAGAGAATAAAGGAAAGACTAGAGGGAGTGGAGAAGAACAAATAAAGGGTGTAGGAACACAGAGAGAGGATAGGAAGAATGGGAATCAGGGAAATCACAATATGGCGATGGAAAGACAGAAGGAAGGAAAGGAGGTAAAGAAAGTGGAATAAGAGAGAAGAGAGAAATACCATACGAAGGAGGTAATGAATGGATATTGGAAGAAGAGGAAGAATTGAAGAGGAGAAGGGGAGAGAAAATAGGGGAAGCAGATGAACTTGATGAGAAAGAAGAGAGGAAATAAGAAAAGGAAATGGAAGAAAGGAGCGAAGGTGATTGGGAAGGAATTGAAAGAGAGGAGAAAGCAGAAGAAGAATGAAGAGAGATGACAGATACAGTAATAATTGATGGATAGAGGAAAGCCAAGAAATGATGTGAAGGAGAAATTACAGAGACTAAAGTTGGAAGGAAGGAAGGAAGGAAGGGAGAGAGAGAAAAAAGAATAATTCATAAGTAGAAACTAATCAATAAAAGGAAATATAAGAACGTAGGGTGATAAGCTCTGCTGTGATGAAGGAGGAGGCAGAGAAGAGAAGAGGGTGAGGAAAGAGAATTGTGGAAAGGAAGGAGGCGGTGAGGAGAAGGGGAGAAGAAGAGTGAGTAAGAGAGTGGGGAGAAAAAGGATATATATGGGGGGGGGGAGACGTATGGTGTGAAGGGGAGGGGGTGTAGAGGGGGGAGGGGGGTGTAGAGGGGGGGAGGGGGTGTAGAGGGGGGAGGGGGGAGGGGTGTAGAGGGGGGGAGGGGGGGAGGGGGTGTAGAGGGGGGGAGGGGGTGTAGAGGAGGGAAGGGGGTGTAGAGGAGGGAAGGGGGTGTAGAGGAGGGAGAAAAAAAAGAGAGGGTATAGGGTACAAGAGGAGCTCAGGGGGGTGGAGAGAAGGAGAGAGATGAAGAGGGGTAAGAACAAAAGACTCAGACAGACAGCGGCCAACAAAGACTCCAGAACCACTTCACGGCCGACGGGACCTCTTATAGGGGTCTTGTTTAAATGGACTTTTTTTTCTCCCTCTCTTTGAATCGTCTACTCTTAGCATTGGCGAAGAGGTTATACGACACTGCTGGAGGAACCAAAGGGAGGACCTATCACTACGGTAGCCCGCCCCGTGTCTCCTGAAGGGGTAGTGAGAAAAGAAAACTTACACCCCCTACAGGAGCTACGGCCAGAGGAAATGACAACTGTTTACGAATCGCCTCGTACCTTAACGGGATGGACCAGGTTTGAGTGGGTGGGTGGGTGGGTGGGTAGATAGGTAGTGAGGTACTGGCCTAGATTTCAAGCTTACCAGAAACACTGTGTACACTATGGACCTTCTAAACCGAACCCAGCTAATAAAATCACATTTACTGATTAATGCATTATAATGTATTGTGATTACTGTATTATATTGTATTAATTTATTTATAATGTATCACGATCACTTTCACCATCACTGTAGCGAAGTTGGAAAAGGAGACAGGTAAGAGGAGATTTACCTGTATTCACCTGCCTGACCTCGTATCTGAAGGTGTAATGACGTACACTAATCTAACACTGTTCTCGTCTTCTAGGAATCGTCTTGACCGTAAACAACAGGTGAGGCACAAAGGAGAGAATATAGCCACACACACCAAGCAGTTTCCTGATCTTTGAGTCAACACGGTAAGCAAAACAGCACAGGAGTCTCACAACAACAGCCTCTATCATACAGACTCAAACAAAACCAAGACAAATGTATTGTTTTAGTGAGGCTCAATAGTAGACAATCCCTCACACACCCTCCAGCACTGTCCTGTGTCTCGCTCCTCAGTAGAACATGAAGCTTGACTATAAAAGGATCCTAGAATAACCAGAGGGCCAATACTGTTTCCAGGGATGACCACAAGAGTATACTGTAGTTCCCTCACTTATACAACAGAGGCCTAGGGAGGAGATATACAGTACCACACTAGAGGAACCAAAAGAGGGAGCATTGTAGAGTATATCCCCGGCAGGAGTACATGAGTGTGTACCAACCTCGTCACCACCCCCTGCAGGAGAGTTACTGTGGTGGGTCGGTAATTTTTTTCTTTGTGTGTGTGTGTGTGTGTGTGTGTGTGTGTGTGTGACCATCCAACAAACCTCACCACCCATCGTATAGTATATTATAAAAGGATTCAAGATATCCATCACCACCCTCTCACCACCCACCATCATTCTCCCCCCACTAACACCACACCACCCACCCTACACGCCCACCCTACAAGAGCAGACATACAAAAAACCCCATCAACACATCCACCGCTCCTTCCTCACCCAGAGAATAGTGAACAAAAAAAAAATTCATATTGGTGTTGCGAAATGCTAATCGACAAGTCTTACTGTAATGAAGAGCGTGGTGCAGCGGAGACCTCATCATTCCGGCCCAGAGGTTCACAATGCAGGAGGCGCAACCTACTCTCCATCTTGTAATAAAGAGCTAATCATTAGGGAAGACCATTTTTTTTTCTTCTTCCCCCTGGAGCCCCGTCCATTGTGAGGGAGATCAGTCGCTGGGTGAACCATTGTCTTCAGGATTACGACACACGTACACTTGCTGGCCCTCCTTCACGGCCCGCCAGTGTCACCGCCGTGCTGGGCCTCCTCTTGTTTATATTTTGTGGTGTTTACATCTAGAGGTTTTACGAATACACGTCTATTATCATCTTGTTTGCTCCAATGACAGAGATAATTAAAGACGCATGTAGTTATATCTGATACATTTATATGGCAGGTAAAATAAATGTTCTTTTTTTTATTAAGTGTCCAGGTGTGTTATACAGGTAAATATGGAGTATGAGTTGTTTAAAGACGCTGTGACGATAAATACCTCGCAGCTGTGAGCGGGTTAGAGGCGAGTTATTAGAGTCATCCACACACAGCTCAACAAGTGAAGCCTGAGGACAACCTCTCTCTCTCTCTCTCTCTCTCTCTCTCTCTCTCTCTCTCTCTCTCCGATCATACAGTTTATTTTAGTGTTTGTTGTCGAGGAGTGCTGGAGACAGTGCTGAGGACAGTTCTGAGGATAGGAGGGAGGACAGTGCTGAGGACAGGAGGGAAGACAGTGCTGAGGACAGTGCTGAAGATAGGAGGGAGGACAGTGCTGAGGAGTGCGCTGAGGACAGTGCTGAGGACAGTTCTGAGGACAAGAGGGAGGACAGTGCTGAAGATAGGAGGGAGGACAGTGCTGAGGACAGTGCTGAGGATAGGAGGGAGGACAGTGCTGAGGATAGGAGGGTGATCTGACCGTCACTCCGAAGATACAGTGGGCAGAGTTGACGGTGTGTGGAGGGTGTGGGGGTGGAGGGTGTGGGGGTGGAGGTTGTAGGAGAGGGTGGAGGGCGTAGGAGGGTGTTTAAGGCTGTGGGAGGGTGTGTGTGGGGGAGGGGGTGTTTGGGGTGGAGGGTGTTGGGTGAGGGAATGTGCGGGTGTGTGGGGGAAGAAACTCTGGGGGAAGAAGCTGTGGGGGTGTGGGGTGCTGGATGGGGGGGGTGGGGGGGGGGGCAACACACTCACTCATACAGACCGACAAACACACAATACCTCATTCAGTGTGGCCGGCGAGGCATAACAATGTGTCTCTCTTGGTTATGGAAGGACACTGTTTTTTTTTTTATTATTGTTATTGAGCTTTGTGATAGTTTATTTTTACTTTAAGTTTTTGCTGTTATTGTCTGTCTGTCTGTCTGTCTGTGTGTCTGTCTGTCTGTCTGTGTGTGTGTCTGTCTGTGTCTGTCTGTCTGTGTCTCTCTGTTTGTCCGTGTCTGTTTGTCTGTCTGTCTGTCTGTGTCTGTCTGTCTGTCTGCCTGTCTGCTCTCTGTCTGTGTCTATCTGTCTGTCAGTCTGTCTCTATCTGTCTGTCTGTCTGTCTGTCTGTCTGTCCGATTCTCATTTTTGGTCTATTTCTGTATCTTTTGTTATCGTTATTACTATCTTTCTATCAATCTATTTAGCTCTCTCTTGCTGTACATCACGCACGCACAACCCCACACATACACAACCCACACATACAACCCCCCCCACACACACATACAACCCCCCCACACACACAACCCCCCCCACACACACAACCTCCCCCACACACACACATACAACCCCCCCCCCACACACACACAACCCCCTCACACACACATACAACCTCCCCCACACACAACCCCCTTAAAAAAACAACACCCCACAACACAAACACCCACAATTCCCCCCCACAAACACAACCTCCCCCACAAAGAATTCCCCACACACACAAACTTAAATAAACTCATGACAAAGACCTACTCACTTCGACAAGATAAAGACGAATAAAAAACAATAATAAAATAAATAGAAAAAACAAATACACATTAATTTTCCACTCAGGGGCGGAAAAAATGACCTTCTTGCCCTCATCTGTACCAACAACGGCTCGTTATGCAAATGAGCAGCGATCACGTTATACAAATTTCAACAATAATCAAGAGTGACAATTGTGAATTCAATCAGCCGAGGTGTTAGTAATGGAACAGTTAGTGTGTGTGAGTCAGGTGAATGGTGGAACAGTAGAGTGTGTGTGAGTCAGGTGAATGGTGGAACAGTAGTGTGTGTGAGAGAGCCAGGTGAATGGTGGAACAGTAGTGTGTGTGAGAGAGCCAGGTGAATGGTGGAACAGTAGAGTGTGTGAGAGAGTCAGGTGAATGGTGGAACAGTAGAGTGTGTGTGAGTCAGGTGAATGGTGGAACAGTAGAGTGTGTGAGAGAGCCAGGTGAATGGTGGAACAGTAGAGTGTGTGTGAGTCAGGTGAATGGTGGAACAGTAGAGTGTGTGTGAGAGAGCCAGGTGAATGGTGGAACAGTAGTGTGTGTGTGAGTCAGGTGAATGGTGGAACACTAGAGTGTGTGTGAGAGAGCCAGGTGAATGGTGGAACACTAGAGTGTGCGTGAGAGAGCCAGGTAAATGGTGGAACAGTAGTGTGTGAGAGAGAGCCAGGTGAATGGTGGAACTAGTGTGTGTGAGAGAGTCAGGTAAATGGTGGAACAGTAGTGTGTGAGAGAGAGCCAGGTGAATGATGAAACTAGAGTGTGTGTGAGAGTCAGGTGAGGGGGTGGAACAGGTGAGGGGTAGACCAGGTGAGGGGTGGACCAGGTGAGGGGTGGACCAGGTGAGGGGTGGACCAGGTGAGGGGTGGGCCAGGTGAGGGGTGGGCCAGGTGAGGGGTGGACCAGGTGAGGGGTGGACCAGGTGAGGGGTGGACCAGGTGAGGGGTAGACCAGGTGAGGGGTAGACCAGGTGAGGGGTGGGCCAGGTGAGGGGTGGGCCAGGTGAGGGGTGGACCAGGTGAGGGGTGGACCAGGTGAGGGGTGGACCAGGTGAGGGGTGGACCAGGTGAGGGGTGGACCAGGTGAGGGGTGGGCCAGGTGAGGGGTGGGCCAGGTGAGGGGTGGACCAGGTGAGGGGTGGACCAGGTGAGGGGTGGACCAGGTGAGGGGTGGACCAGGTAAGGGGTGGACCAGGTAAGGGGTGGACCAGGTGAGGGGTAGACCAGGTGAGGGGTAGACCAGGTGAGGGGTGGACCAGGTGAGGGGTGGAGCAGGACCATCGGATTTTCTCTTCCCTCTTTTCTAATCCACTCACCACCTCCTCGTCCTCTCCCACTCTACCCTCTCCCTTCTCCTCTCTACCTCATCTTCCTCTTCCACTCTCCCCTTTCCTTCTTCCTCCCCAACTCATTCTCCTCTCCAGCTGTCCCTTCTCTTCTCCCCTCTACTCTCCCCTCTGTCATTCTCCATTCTTCTTCCTCCTCCTCTACTGTCCTCTTTCCCCCTCCTTCCCCACTCTTCCTTTTCCTCCCCCCACCCCCACCCTCTCTCTCTCCACCTCCTCTCACCTGGCCATCAAACAGCAGGTGTACTTCGTGTATGTTGATGAGCCAGGTAGTCACTTCACCTTCGCCTCCTGATTAACTTTAAGGTGAAATTCCTGGAATAATTGATTCTTTTGAGACGCTTCAAGTAGGGCAGCCGGCGAGCTTTGAGGGAGGGGGAGGGAGGGTGGGTGGGAGAGAGGGGGAGGGAGGGAGGGGTGAGGGAGGGAGGGGTGAGGGAGGGAGGGGTGAGGGTGGGATGGGTGAGGGAGGGAGGGTGGGAGGGGTGAGGGAGGGAGGGAGGGAGGGAGGGAGGGATAAAGCGAAGAAAGGAGAGATAAGGGAGGGGGGATATGAGGGATAAGGGAGGGAAAACTGGTGTAAGGGAGGATAAGGGTGTGAGGAAGGAGAGATGAAGGATAGACAGAAAGTGACATTAGAGGTAATTGGGAAGACGAAGACGAAGATGTATTAATGACTGACATAAAACTTACACAGGTATTAATCTGGTGTTGACTATTATACCTTCCTACACCTGAAGGAAGGTGTGTGAGCCTCCCTCATACACCTGCCACATTAAGAACACCCTCCCCCCCCCCCCGACACAATGATCCCGTGTGTGTGTGTGTTCGATAGAAAGCCTCGTCACCCCTCCAGGTTTAACACAGCCTCTTCAGCAGGATTGGGGAGGGATTGTCACCTGCCCTGCCCTGCCCTGCCCTGCCCTAGTACCCAACCCTACCCTACTTTACATTAAGCAGATGCCAACACATAATTGATTCCTACCGAGGATCTTATCCCCGGACTGAACAGTTCATCAGTATGCCGGGACTCCTCTACTCAGCCTCACTTCTTTGTATCTGCTAAATGAGTTTTCCGGATGCTTTCGTCGTCGTGTGAGGCGGGAATTGGTCGTTTACAAGTGTCGGAAGAGTCGTTGTGTTGATACGATGTGTTCCTTGGCTACGGGTGGAGCAGAGAGGGGGGAGGGTAGGAGGACGGGGAGAGGGGGAGGGGGAGGGGGGGTAGGACGGGGAGGGGGGGTAGGAGGACGGGGAGGGGGGGAGGAGGACGGGGAGGAGAGAGGGGGGGTAGGAGGACGGGGAGAGTAAGGAGGGGGAGGGGGGAGAGAGGGGGGCAGTGAGGAGTAAGAAGACGAAGAGGACGGGAGGGGAGTAAAGAGTAGGGAGAAGAGGGGAGGAGGAAGAGGAGGAAAGAAGAGGAGGAAGAAGGAAGATGATGAGGGGATGAGGAAGGAAGATAAGAGAACAAGATGAGAAGGAAGAGATGGAGGAGGAGTGATATTTGATGACATTGGGTGAGTAGGAGAGAAAGTGGTTAATTTTCACCCCACTTTCTAACTTTCCTTTCTCTTTATTCTTCCTTTCTTTTTTCCAAGTCCTTCTTTCTTCTTTATCTCTATGCTTTCTATATCTTTCACCCTCCCTCTCTCTCTCTCTCTCTCTCTCTCCCTTCCTTCCCCTGAGCAGCTGCTATAAGAAGTCCATCTGCTGACCTAATGGAATTCCTCGTAATGGCACTATAAACAAGCTGGCACTGATACCATCTATGGGATCGAGGTGTTGGGGGCAAGGCTGCTCTCGTATATAGGAATAGCCCCATAAAAATGCCTTCTGGACCAGCTTTTTCCCTTCTGGAGGAGAGGACAGAGATCAGGGGCTTGGGGGGAGGTGGAAGGTAGGTCTGTGTGTTATTATAAAGACGTGATGACCCTGACCTTACTAAATTTGATACGTGTTTTTGTCTCGATATATTAAGGAGAGGTTTTGTGATTTTGTTTGTTTGTGGAATAAATACTAAAATCATAGTTAAAAACAAAACAAAACAAAAACAATAGAAAAACACCCCATTTGTTTTGTTTCTTGTTTTTTAAAGGATGAATAAAACTGTAATGTTAGCCATCGTGTTATGTCCCCGTGGATGTACAGAGTGTAGGCTCCTATCTCGTAGTCACGTAGGGGAGGGGGGGGGGGATCAAGAGTCTATGTAGTCTCTCTCTCTCTCTCTCTCTCTCTCTCTCTCTCTCTCTCTCTCTCTCTCTTCTCTCTCTCTCTCTCTCTCTCTCTCTCGAACTCATCTTGAAGGTCTTAGAGGAACACAGTGTCTTCTCCCCAACTCGATGTCTCGGTAAACTCTCAAGACATCTAGATCAAGGTTGAAAGAGTACAAAATCTGATCACCAGCAGACGGACTACAATGCGGTCACTTACGTTCAGGATGTCACACGACCCCTTAATCCTATTCGGTACACATTGGAAGTATTACAGATGCGCTTATGTTTACTTTTTCTTCTTAATTGGGAAGTTTAAAGTGGGATTATATACGTGTGAGACGATACCCAGTAAGGTGTGTATGGGCTTACTACTCAAGCTAGTCAGGGGAAATATATCCTTCCACAGGTTTCCCCAAGAATGAAGAGGGGGGAAAAAATTACATGGAATTTACCTCTGCAGAAGACAAGATTCCATTACTGTTAACAAAGCAATAATATGTAACGAACATTCAGAACATAATGTATTTGAGAGAATAATGAACTACTCGGTCAGGTAATACCAAAACTTGTAGTAAGAATTCAAAAAAAATGGTTCAATCCCAATACTACAAGTACGAACACCACGAGATAAGACAATATATGGTATAACTGTACAATTTTTGAACAATTTTAATTAATGTTATGCAAAAAAAAAAAAAAAATACTCCTCTGTGTTGTTCCTTCAAGTGAATTATATGTACGAGGAATTGTGTAAAATGAACAAAGCGATGAACTGCTGTGCTCACTATAAACTTGGGATACGTCACACTGCACTACATAAGTTCCTGGTGGCCAGTAAACACACACATATTGATGATTGGGAAATACTTAGACCAAAAAAGGTGATAATTTATGCATAAAGTCTTTGCCATCTTACCACATATTGTTTAAAAGTAAAAGTCATAGATATACTTTAAAATTATTGACCGCTCACCTCAGTAAACACAAATAAAAATAAATTGGTAAAATATCACCCACTACAAGAATCAAAGGAAGAAATTTAGTTAATACAGCACCACCAATGAGACACAAACATGAATACGGAACACGAAATAGAAAATAAAATTATAAGGAGACATATAATATAATCACGACCCCTTTACCATTCTCAACACGTCTACGACCATCCATAACGACCCTCCCCCCATTCGACCCTCCAAAACACACTGTAATAACTTACCTAATGATGAACAAACCTAACTACAAATTAAAATGTTCATATTATGACCCAAACACCATTAAAATCTGGCAGATAACCTTAAAAAAAACGATGAAAAAACAGAGAACCAAACAGAAGTATTGTCTAGGTAACCCAAGATGGACACCGGCTCTTCCCCCGCCTTTGTGCTTGTGAAAAAGACAATGGGTCCCATAGTCAAGACTGGCCGTTAGGGGCAGTGTGGATACAGCACACTGTATACTATACTAAACCTTCGGTACTCAAGGGGGCACCATGGCCGGTATTGCACTTGACTGCATTCACTTCCCCAAGTTGTAATCTTAGGTAACCATTTACAGCTGGGTGAACTGGGAGAACCGGGGAGTCGAACCACCGACCAGTGAAAATGAGACGAGTACCGTATCCACTCGACCACCGTGCCTCTGTTTGGGCTTGTAGTCATCAAAAACAAATGGATTTGGTCAGTTTGGGTTGGGTCAGCTTAGGGTAGGTTGGGTTGGGTTGGGTCAGCTTAGGGTAGGTTGGGTTGGGTCAGCTTAAATTAGGTAAAGTTATATCACATTAACTTAGTTCAGTTAGACCATAAAGAGGCTCAGAATTATTATTTCCCAATACGTTTTTAAATTTTCAACTTTTATCGGTGTTTGTCATGATCAAAAGCCCCAAGCTGTATCACGTAAGTAAACACACACACACACACACACACACACACATACAGTTAATATGTATAAGATATAATGAAAATATATGAATAAAAAAGAATATACCGCATATTACTGCAACCCGTCGAAGCTGGTTACTTGAGCTAGTGTTTAGTATCGCCATTACTGTCATGGACCTCCCTCACCCTTTCTCTTCCTCCTTCTCACCCGTCTCTCACTCCCTCCTTATCCTTCTCTCTTCCTCCCTTCTCACCCTTCTATCTTCGTATTCCTAACCGTTTTTTCTCCCTCCCTCCTCACCTCTCTCCCTCCCTCCTCACCTCTCCCCCTCCCTCCTCACCTCTCCCCCTCCCTCCTCGCCTCTCCCCCTCCCTCCTCGCATCACCCCCTCCCTCCTCACCTCTCTCCCTCCCTCCTCACCTCTTCCCCTCCCTCCTCAACTTTACCCCTCCCTCCTCACCTCTTCCCCTCCCTCCTCACCTTTCCCCCTCCCTCCTCACCTCTCTCCCTCCTCACCATTGTTTTTCCCTCCTCACCTCTCCCCCTCCCTCCTCACCTCTCCCCCTCCCTCCTCACCTCTCCCCCTCCACTCACCAGCTGCACTGTCAAGCCGTCTCAGATTGTATCACACAACCACTCATCCTAAATCAATGAGGAACAATTGATGACTTGTTGATAGCATGAGAAGGAAGAGGAAGAGGGAAAGGAGGAAGAGGAGGAAGAGAAGGAGCAGTAGCAGAAGAAGAAGAGAAGGGGAGAAAGACTAAGAGGAGGAAGGGCGACGAAGATGAGGAAGAGTAAAAAAAAAGCAGGAGGAGGAGGATGAAGACATAGGAGGACGGCAGGAAGAAGAGGAAGAAGAGAGGGGACAGAGATGAAAGACGAAGGTGGAGGACCGGATAAGACAGAAGAGGGTAGAGAGAGGGAACGAGAGAGGAGAAGAGGAGAGGAGGAGGAGGATATCTTAGAAGGGGGAGGTTGGAGATGGAAAGGGGAAGAGTGGTTCGAGTAGGGGGAGAGGAGGGGGGATGGAGAGAAGGAGGAAGAGGAGCAGGAGGGGATGAGAGACGAAGGTAGGTAGAGGGTCGGAGAAGAAAGGAGGAAGTAGGAAGTGAGAGACTTGAAAAGATAATATGAAGTGGTGAAACAGAAGAAGGAAGGGAGGGAGGGGGGAGGAGAGGGGGAGAGAGAGAGAGAGGAGAGAAAACCGGATATCGAATTGGGGGGGGGGCGAATGAGAGCCAGGGAGGAGAGTGAAGATGAAGGCCAAGGAGAGAGAGAGAGAGAGAGAGAGAGAGAGAGAGAGAGAGAGAGAGAGAGAGAGAGAGAGAGAGAGAGAGAGTATCTTTTCAAGCCATAAGTGGAACCCAATAAGTTTCTGAATACAACAATAACTCAGTGTTACTCCACAGACGAGGCCTCTAAGTACAGCAGCCTCTAATACTAAGTCCAAGGCTGTGAAAAAGTACATCTGAAAGTCCTAAAGTACATATGAGTTACCTGTCTAAACGTACACACGACCTGTCTTCAATAACGTACACATGAGTTACCTAAGTATAATAACGTACACATGAGTTACCTGCGTATAATAACGTACACATAAGCGACCTGTCTGTAATACAGTACACATGAGCTACTTGCCTATAATAAAGTACACATAACGGACACACGAGTCACCTGTCTACAATAACGTACACACGAGCTACCTGTCTACAATAACGTACACACGCGCTACCTGTCTACAATAACGTACACATAACATCTCTAACTTTCCCTGTACGAAAAAAAAATAAATGTACACAAAATTTCATCAGCAATGATATGTAATGAGGACACACATACGATCCACAACCCTGAAACAGTGAAGGGTTGTTCGATAAACCAGGGTTGTGTTGTTTATATTAGCTTACGATTATTAAAAAAAATAAATAAAAAAAAAATAAAAAAAATACTTATATAATTGCTTAAAAGATTGAATAAAATAATAATAAATACTAAAGGCGTTAAGTAAAATACCCTCTCAGTTAAGCACGACCGCCGCTACGTGAGCCGGGGATGTTGAAGAGTGTTCGATAAACTCGGGTTGTGCAATAGCGAGTATAGTGGCGCAGGCGTACTAGGGAGGCACGTGTCTATGACCTGTTACACGCGTACATCAAAGGCTGGAGGAGAGGGGAGGGGAGGGAAGAGAGGGGAGGGGAGGGAAGAGAGGGGGGAAAGAGAGGGAGGGAAGAGAGGGGGGAAGAGAGGGGGGCAAGAGGGGGAAGAGGAGGGGGAAGAGGGGGGGGAAGAGAGGGGGGCAAGAGGGGGAAGAGGGGGGAGAGGAGAGGGGGAGGGAAGAGTGGGGGGAGAGGAGAGGGGGAGGGAAGAGTGGGGGGAGGGAAGAGTGGGGAGAGGGGGGAGGGAAGGGGAAGAGGGGGAGGGAGAAAGGGGGGAGGGGAGAGAGGGGAGAGGAAAAGGAGGAGGAGGAGAGGGATGAGGAAGGGAGAGAGGGGGGAGAGGGATGGAAGGAGGGTAGAGGGGATGGAGGAGGGGAAGAGTGGAGAAGGGGAGAGGAAGGGAGGGGGGAGGAGAGGGGGGAAGGGGGAAGTGTGAGGAGTTGGGAAGGCAAACGGGGAAGAGTGGGGAGGAGGAGAGGAAAAAATAATTAATATAATCAATAGCTGGTGTGGTTGGGCACTTGAGCACGTGTGACCACGAGGACGTGAAGTGAGGGGAGGAGGTGAGGGGATGAAGTGAGGGGAAAGGGATGAGTGAAAGGGAGTAATTGAAGGGGGGGGTGAGTGAAGGGGGAAAGGTAGATGGGATCAGAGTAAGGGTTTCGTAAGGACGTGAAGGATTGATGATGATAATAATAATAATAATAATAATAATAATAATAAGGAAAAGTAATACTAATTAATGAGCAAAAGACAATACATGAAACAAATTAGTTCATATCAATTAGCTCAACAAATTATTATTACTATTATTATCACAGCAAAAATTGAACAGGACTCGCAACTTGGATCTTATTACCTCTACTTATTTTCTTTCCCTTTAAACCAAAAGTGAGTGTTATTTTGTGGTGATGGCGTGGGTCAGGAAGGAGTGGGTTAGTTCGCGAGGCGTGGGTTGGCAAACTTGAATTAGGGAGGGGGAGGTGGTGGTAGTGGTGGCAGGTGGTGGTGGTGAAAGATGGTGGTGGTGGTGGTGTTGTTGTTTGAAGGTGGTGTTGGTAGCCGGGGTGGTGGTGGTGACAGGGATAGGAAGATACAGCAGGGAGAGGAGCACTTGGCGTCACCTAGTAAGGAAACTCACCGCTACCATTTGCAGTGAAAAACGAGAGCCGACAGTGACAGCAGAAAGCAGTGTGCCGCCATCAGTCGTCGGTGTGTATGCTGGCACACTTACCCTTCTACAGGTTACCCAAAGAGAAGGACAAAATGTGTAGGTATTCAGGTTCTTATGGTGCGTCATAACTCCCACCCCAGCTGCTAAAATCTCCGTGTCGCTGCTGGCCGCCAGAATTTTCCAGAACTTGTTATTTAAAACCTTACGGACTTGCTTTTCTCCGCATGTGTGTGTGTGTGTGTGTTACGAACATATGTGTGAACTGTGAACACCACATGTACAGTATGTGTAAATATAACACCTATACTGTACATGTGCTATTAACGCCTGAGTGAGCACATTTATTGTATAGTCACAAGCTTTAACCATCTGGCTGAAGGAAAGGTGAAGCCAAGGTTGAAGAAAAGCCAAACGAACTGACATACACTCAACGTTGTACAGTAATATTCTGTTGAGTCAGGTTGGTCTGGGATGTTGAATCAGGTTGGTCTGGGATGTTGAGTCAGGATGGTCTGAGTTTTCCATGTCAACACGAGTACTACGGTGACCCTACAAGACCCCAAATTTGTTCTGGACCCCCATCCAAAACACGACCTGGCGCTCCACCCAACCCTATCATGGACTCACACCTCTGCCTCCTGGATGTCGATTCTCCTCTCCATTACCACCCCGTCCCACCCTTCCTCTCTTACTTCACAATCAAACACTGTATTTATTAGTCTCCTTCTCCATTCTCTCCGTTTGGCCATACCACTTCAACAACCCCTAATTGGCCCTCTCCACATCTCCTTCTCATGCCCGCTTTTCCTGCTCGTGTTTTTGTGTGTGTACTCTACTTCCTATTCACCCCCACACACGTTTCTCTTAAGCTCTATATTTTCATGTTTTTTTTTTTTAAGTAATTTTATCCCCTTGTAGCCTGTTCACACTTGGTTTTTAGATTCTCCCCAGCAACCATCCCCATTTTTTCCCCCCTGACATAATCCCTTGTTTCTGTAGTCCTCAATGTGGCTATTAATTACTAGCTCTATGTTATTCTATGATTCAATCTATTTCCATCCATTCCTAGAACAACCATATTTACTTCTACTCTATTGCCATTTAAGCTATTATTTATTTTTCTATCTGTTTTTATTAAATTTTTGTCGCATTCATTTCCTC
Source organism: Homarus gammarus (assembly GCA_958450375.1). Classification (NCBI taxonomy): domain Eukaryota; kingdom Metazoa; phylum Arthropoda; class Malacostraca; order Decapoda; family Nephropidae; genus Homarus; species Homarus gammarus. The sequence goes on along the minus strand of CAUDMG010002191.1, from coordinate 1,228,004 downwards.
TTCTTTTTTAAATTAATAATTGGACTTTTTTTTGGTATCAATCATCAGAGTACTATTGAGTCATCAGCAAACACCAGCCGAATCATTTATTGTTTTCACTTTACCTCTCCATCACCCTTTACTCTCGCCTCTCCATCACCCTTTACTCTCGCCTCTCAATCACCCCTTACTTTCACTTCTCCACTCTTACTCTCGCCTCTCCATCACCCTTTACTCACACCTCTCCATCACCCTTCTCTCGCCTCTCCATCACCCTTTACTCTCATCTCTCCATCACCCTTCTCTTACCTCTCCATCACCCTTCTCTCACCTCTCCATCATCCGTTCACCTCTCCATCACCCTTTACTCTCACCTCTCCATCACCCCTTACTCTCACTTCTCCACTCTTACTCTCGCCTCTCCATCACCCTTTACTCTCATCTCTCCATCACCCTTCTCTTACCTCTCCATCACCCTTCTCTCACCTCTCCATCATCCGTTCACCTCTCCATCTTTACTCTCACTTCTCCTACTAAGACAACCATAACAAGACACATTAATGACACCTGCTGGTCTCCTCCCGACACACACACTACACGTTTCACCCTTACCTCACTTAACTTCTAAATACTTATATCTATGACACACTCAGCCAGGTCGACTCCACCACGCTTTAAACAGTTCAAGATTACATTAAAAAAAAAAAACTTGCCTGAATCTCGATGTATATTTGAATAACTTGGCATCAAAGAACATTATCAGAACTAAATAATTAATTTTTAATAGACTCGTAAATAAATCTGCGTTTGTGTCTTTGTTTGTCTATATTTTGTAACCACCTTATCTATTTAATTCATTTGTTTATTACATTCAATATATGTCAGTAAAAGTTTGGGTAAAGTTTACGAGAAAAAAAATATGATTTTATAATGTTTCATATGTGGTAAAAATGTTGAAGTACATTCGGTTGAGGTGAGTCTTTGAGAGAGTGTAACCTGCATGTGAATGTTGATGAATGTGATAACGGCATTGACTGATACGTTATCAGTACGGAGAGGGGGGGAGGGGGGTGAAAGGGCAAATAATCCTTATTCAATTTCAGAGTCACATTCAAAACATATATTCAGGAGCATCTGTACAGGTAGAAATCTGATTACAGGTACAGGTACGAGTTTGATTACAGTACGAGTCTGATTACAGGTACATATATAAGCATGATTACAGGTAGGAGTTTAATTACAGGTACAAGTAGGAGTCCGGTTGCAGGTACAGGTAGGAGTCCGATTGCAAGTACAGGTGTAAGTGTGATTACAGGTACAGATATGAGTCTGAATACAGGTACAGGTAGGATTCTGATTACAGGTACAGGTAGGAGTCTGAATACAGGTACAAGTAGGAGTCTGATTACAGGTACGAGTCTGAACACAGGTACAGGTAGGAGTCTGATTACAGGTACGAGTCTGATTACAAGTGCAGGTACGAATATATATAATTACAGGTACAAGGAATCTGATTGCAGGTACAAATCTGATTACAAGTACAGGCACGAATCTAATTACAGGTACAAGTCTGATTACAGGTACAAGTCTGATTAATTACAGGTACGAATCTGTTTATAGGTAATATGATTCTCACAATGTAGAACCATCATACGAGTCGCGCCGTAACACACAACACACCTATAAAACCTTCATAAGACACTACAGGAATCAACTCGCGTCCGTGGTAGTGGTGAGTAAGAGGCCAGGCTAAGGACTGAGCGATACACCACACCGTAGCCAGCCACCACCTGTGATATAAACCATCTTTCGTAAAATAATAATGATGATGATGATGATGATGTTGATGATGATGATGATGATGATGAAATTAAATTACAACATTTTCAAAGATATAGTTCGAGTATTTTTTCTTAATGCATACAAGGCTTTTTACCTGGCTATAGAACAGGTTAGCTGGACAGGTAAAAAATGCAAAACAAGGGTAAACTAATCAAGCAAAAAAAACAAAAGCAAATTAATTAAGACTTAACTAAGGTGAATTTATATACTAAACAAAATAATTCAAAAATATAAAACGAGACAAAATTAAATTAAGAAAAAAACTGAAATTTTGTATTTACTTTTCGTCTTAAACTTTGGATTCTGTACCTTATTTCCTCCTTCTTCCTATCTTTTGTTCATTGTTTCATCATTCTTTGTCTTTCTATCTTTCCCTCTTCATCTTCTTTCCTCTTTCTAATATCCCTCTTCCCCTTTCCGATTTTTCCTATCACTTTCACCTCTTCCTTTCTCTTACGTTGACCCTTTTTTCATTCCTTCTTCCTCTTTTGCTTTCTTTCTATTCTTCTGTCCTTCCGCTTTCTCTCTTTTCTATCTCAATCGTCGTCTTCCATTTCCCTCACCATCATCTTTCTCCCTCTCCCCTCTCTCTTTCTCCTTTCCTCTATTTCCTTACTCCCACTCATCTTCTCCTTCCTTATCCATCTTTCTCTCCATATTTCCTCTAATTCCAATAATTATCTTCTTTCACCCCTACTCTCTTCCTAACACCCGCACTCCCTCTTTTCTTCCTTTATCTCCCTCTCCCTTTTACCCCCTTTCTCCCACTCACTTCCTCTCCCTCGATTCCCACTCACCCCTCTCTCTCTCTCTCTTACCCATACAACTGCCCATATACTCTCCCTCTCCCACCCCCCTTCCATAAACCCACTCACACTCTCCCATATACCCACTCATCCTCCCTCTCACCGTCGTAGCCAGCAAGGAGAGAGGGAGGGAGGGAGGTAGGTAAGCTCCCTCACCATCATCTTCCCTCACCCTGGAGTGGATGTCACCTTGGGCTAAGTGCTTCAAGTGATACTCGTATTTTCTCCTGACACAAATTGCTATGTAAAAAAAAAAACTCACTGAATGCTATGGAAGAAAGAAAAGATAAAATAAAGGAGGAAAGAGGTAGAGGAGAGGAAGAGAAGAGGAGAGGAGAGGAAGAGGGGAGGAGGAGAGGGAGAAAAAGAGGAGGAAAAAAAGATGAAAGGAAGAGGGGAAAAGGAAGAGAAAAGGGAGGATGAGGAAGAAAAGAGGAGGAGGAAAAAGATGAGGAGAGGAAGGGGGAGAAAGAGAAAGAGAAGAAAAAGAAGAAAACAATAGAGAAAAAAAAGGAAAGAAATAAAAGAGAGAAATAATATCAAAAAAGGAAGAAGAATAAGATAGGAAGAGGAGAAAAGAGGAGAAAAAGAATGAGAAAAGGAGAAATAGGAGAAAGAGGAGAAAAGGAAGATAAAACAAGAGGAAGGGGAGAACAGAAGAGGAAGACGGAATCACCATAACCTGCCATAGTAAAAACACACATAAAAAAGGGGGAAGGGAGGAAATAAAAGAATGTTTATGATATGGGAAAAAAGGAGAGTAGAATTTGGAATGGTTTTAGAATGATATGGAACAGAAAGAAAGAGGAATAGATACAGCATGGAGAAAGAGAGAGAGAGAGAGAGAGAGAGAGAGAGAGAGAGAGAGAGAGAGAGAGAGAGAGAGAGAGAGAGAGAGAGGGGAATTATATCTCACAATGGAAATAATTAAATCATCGTAAATTACTACAAAACAAAAAGAAAATAAGGATGAATTGTAGGAAAATACTATGGAAAATCTTAAAAAAAAATGTCACAAATGCAAAGAAAATTTACAGGAAATAATCTAAAAACATCTTACAAAATGCTATGTAAACAACAACAGTAATGGTCCTCACAACCTGCCATGTTAAAGGAATATCAACCAATATTCTCTCGTAAAAGTAAGAAAAAACAGGTCCTATAGGCGTGTTGGTCAATTAGGGGCAGCGTGGATACAACACACTGCAGACTCATTTTTTTTTTCCTTCCGGTACAAAAGGATTCTGTTAGGGGCTGACACTGTACCTGACCTTCATCACTTCCCCAACTGTAGAGGTAGGTACCCCTTAACAGCTGGGTGAACTAGTAATGTTACGTAATCAAAATATCTTCTTCTTCTCTTTACACATTCATAATCTGGGCTCATTAGCACTGAAACTACTTAGAGATGCAGTACCTGACATAAGACTATATGTAGTACATTTAAGTAGAGCAGGTGATTAGTACTAGGGTAGTTAAGGGAGTACTAACGAGCTCGGCAGGGTACGTGGTGAGAGTGTGTGTGTGTCACGAGTGTCTCCCGGTCTTGTGTTGACACGACATAAGTAACACACTTTGGAGGGTAATATATTGCTCCTTTATGTTTGACTATAATAGATCACTTCAATAATGTAGAGTTTGCTGTTTTTATAGGCTTAACGCACGCACGCACACGCACACACACACACACACACACACACACGTTATAGAATTAAGAATTAACGGTGAAATTTCCATCCGTCCTCACGTTAAATATTTTCCCAGGTGGATTAAGAGGGAGCCACAACACCGTGATGGCGGCCACAAACTTTACCGCCATCAGCTGTGTTCCGGTTGAGAAAAAAATTAACGAAGAAAATTATGAGAATCCGACGTTAGGCTGTGTGACATAATCGATTAATTAAAATATGAAAAAACTGAAAAGAAGATTACGGTGTTTAAGTTAGCCAGACTTGTGGGTTAATGAAGTGATGGTTGTGGTGTGTGTGTGTGTGGGGGGGGGGGGGGGGGGTAACCGGACCGTGGATAAACTAAAGTGCGGGTTGTAGTGTGTGGATTATCCGAAATGGGTATTCCAAGTGATGATTTATTGTGTGTTGATTAACCGGGGTGGAATTGATGGTGGTTGTGGGTGAATTAAGAGGACCAAAGTTATAATTAGGAGATAAGGAGGCCAGTGAAGTGTTAGGATCCTGGTAGAACTTTGACAAAATTACTGGTTGGTAACTTATTGGTGGAGACAGGCCAGCCCGCCTCTGCCCTTACCACCTGATGAAACTTTGCCTCTGGGAGAAAAATAGACGATTTTTTTTCTTTGTAATAACAAGGTACATGACCCTGAACTCGTAGAAGCTAGATTTATCTCGAGTGAGCCTGACTTGTGTTTCCCCAGGAAGAAAGAAAAGTTAATATGTGGTTACCACAAACTTGACACACGACAGACGGTGACACGCCATATCATGATCACCAGTCTGCCCTCGTATAAGACCTGCTGAAATATTGTCGACAACGAAATTCTGAATTCTTATTAGAATATTACATAAGTTACCAGATATACATCAGTTTTAGGATTATTTTTTTTATTTTTTCAGAGTAATTCACTTAACATGGCCATTATCTATCAATGTCTATAGTTTACCGATTAAAAAAAATAGTGAAGACCCAATAAAAACAACGGTCGGAAATAGCTTATCAATTACTCTCAACCCGCCATTAATACCCAAGATGCCTTCCCATCCTAAACCACCAATGAGCTCCACGCATTACCAGAACATCCACCAATGAGCATAACATACCGCCATATCCTAACCCACCAATGAACGCCTCGCATAACCACACTATCTACCAACCAGAGTGCTTCGTTATCACATAAGCTGCTTTACCCTTCCGTAAAAATAAGACGCAAAAACTAGCAGGAGAGGATACTAGTGCACTTAATGGTAGAGTATTTGTTATAATTCAGAAATATTCATCTTTACCGCGACGAATTTTCCCGCTGGTCCGATCGGCTATCACTGAGTTAATTTCCTTCTTTTTAGGGAAGGGATGGAGAGGGAAGACGCGGGGTATACAGTAGAGTAGAGGGTAAGAAACGGGGGTACTTTTACGTGTGTGTCTGGGTGATGTTGGTGTTTGTGTAGCGGTGAGGGACCTGGTGGTTTACTCAGCTACAGGTTGTGTGTGTGCTGCTGGGATCAGACGGGATCTCACGTGTCTTAAATACAAAATGTTGCCAGGAAAATATAGTAAGGGTAAATAATGGTGATGGCTGCCGGCGGCGTTGAGTGGTGATATTCCTCCTCACTTGGGGTGTGTGTGTGTGTGAGAGAGAGAGAGAGAGAGAGAGAGAGAGAGAGAGAGAGACATATTATACCTTCTCAACATGAATCAATTAAAATATAACAACATTCACGTGATCAAGGGAAGGACATACCTGCCCTCCCTCCTCCACACCTAAGACTCACCTGCCATACCTGACAACCTACACCTGTCCATCATCTGCCATTCTAAAAGCACCGGCCAGATCTCATATTTCCAAACTGCCTTGCGGTAACTTGGCCGACCAATCACAGATCAGCTCCACATGGGTGACGTAACTCCTGACGTCATTAATAGTTGACAGAGTTGCCGACCTGACCTGACCTAACCCAGGTGAGGCTGGTTTGTGATTGGTTGGCCTAGTTACCTCGAGGGAGTTCAGGAATATACTGCCAAGCCTCTTCCACCCACCACACCGGTCTACCACCCACCCACCGACCCACCCCACGGTCTCTGCCACCCACCCCACCCCACCTGATGGTTTAACTCGGCTCAGCGATTACACACGGGGATAACTTACAGTCCTGGAGGGTAACATATGGAGAGGTCGGGAGGGTCTGTTGAGTGAGTGCTGGAGGCTGGGTGAGGGTGGGTGTGTACTGGAGGTTGGGTGTTGGTGGATGATGGTGAGTGTATACTGGAGTCTGGATGTTGGTGAGTGTATACTGGAGTCTGGATGTTGGTGGGTGTGTACTGGAGGTTGGGTGTTGGTGGATGATGGTGAGTGTGTACTGGAGTCTGGATGTTGGTGGGTGTGTACTGGAGGTTGGGTGTTTGTGGATGATGGTGAGTGATGGTGAGTGAAGGTGGGTATACAGACCTGACCTGACCTAACCTAACCTAACCAGACCTAACCTAACCTAACCCAACCCAGCACCACCTCACCTGACCAGTACCTGAATGTTACAGTACTATAGAGATGAACATTCAAGAACCACTCAATACACCCTTTATTGCTTTACCCTTCTCCCCCTCCTTTACCTCCATCTTCATGCTTCTCCTTCCTCTCCCTCCTCTCCTATTCCATAGATATCGGCATTGACAGCAACATAAGTAAATTTGTTGATGACACTAAAATAGGACGTGTTATTAAATCTGACGAGGACTCCGCAAAACTACAGGAAGATCTAAACAAATTTTTTGAATGGTCTGAAAAATGGCAGATGAAATTCAACGTGGACAAACGTATATTACTCAGTATAGGAGATGTAAACAGGATAACCAGATACCAGATGAACAACGATGCCATAGAGAAATCCGACTGCGAGAGAGATTTAGGAGTAATGATAAGTAGGAACCTTAAGCCAAGTAAACAATGTGTTTTTGCTCGTAACAAGCCTAATAAAGTACTTGGGTTCATACAAAGGAGTGTTAGTTACAAGACTAGTGAGGTCATCCTAAAACTGTATCTTGCGCTTGTGAGACCACACCTGGATTACACAGTTCAGTTCTGGTCACCGTATTACAGAATGGATATAGAATCCTCGGAAAGAATTCAGAGGAGAATGACAAGACTAATCCCAGGCATTAGGAACCTTGAGTACAGAGACAGGTTAAAGCAACTTAATTTGCACTCCCTCGAGAGACGTAGAGCGAGGGGCGACCTGCTAGAGGTGTATAAGTGTAAGTCAGGGCTAAACAAAGGGGACATTACAAAGGTACTCAAACTATCCAACCAGGAGCGAACTCGTAACAATGGTTTTAAATTAGATAAATTTAGATTTAGGCGTGAAATAGGTAAACACTGGTTTGGAAACAGAGTAGTGGATGAATGGAACAAGTTACCGAATATCATCATTAACTCGAATACGCTGAATAGCTTCAAACACAGGTTGGATGCTTATATGAGCAATAGGGGTTGGGTGTAAACGGGACTGCCCAGAATGGGCCAATAGGCCCGCTGCAGTTTCCTCCATTCTTATGTTCTTATGTTCTTATCTCCCTCTCCTCCTATTCCATCTCCCTCTCCTCCTCCATCTAGATGTTTCTCTTCCTCTCCCTCTCCTCTTTCATCTCCGCTTCTATTTCCATATATTTCTTCCTTGTATTTCGTCTGTTCTCCTGTATCTCCTCTTTACTCCTTTATCTCCTCCCACTTCCTCCTCTATCTCCTTCCCTTCCTCTTCTATCTTCTCCCCCTTCCTTCTTTATCTTCATCACTTTTTTCTTCTCTTATATTCCTTCTTCTAACTTGTTTTTCTCTCATCATCCATCTCCTCAAATGTTTCCATTCTTCTCCACATTTTTTGTTCTTCCCTTTCCTATTCCCCACCTTTATTCTCCTTACTCCCTCGTCTATCTCTCTCTCTCTTGACTAGTTGTTTCATTCTTCTCCCCCCTCCTTTTATCTCCCCATCATATCGTCTTTCTCTTCCTCTTTCCAACCTCTTCTAACTTTCCTATCTCCCCTTTCAAACACTTCTTCTCTACTTCCTTATTACTGCTATCATATCGTCTTTCTCCTCTATCCTTACTTCCTCTTTTTCTCCTCTAGTTCCTTCATCCTTCTCCTCTGCCTAACATTTTCCTCTCAAATACCACTCCTCCCCCTCTCACTACCCCTCTCTCCCTCCTTTTCTCCCTTTGCCTCCCCTCTCTTCCCGTCACTCCCTCCGCCACCTTCTCTCTTCTTGCCTACCCTCTCTTCCCCCCTCTCCTTCTCTCCCCTTACCTCCCCCCTCACCCTTGGCTAGCACGCGAAAATGAGATTAGGGTCTGAAGAGGCAAGAGTGAGGGGCGTGTGGTGAGATAAGCCTCAGGTATCTCTCCTTATCTCACTTTGTATCTGTTTTATGTCTCCCAGTGTTGCCAGCCACGAGTTGACTCCCTCCTAGTGTTGCCAGCTATGAGTTGACTCCCTCTTAGTGTTGCCAGCCACGAGTTGACTCCCTCCTAGTGTTGCCACCCATGGGTATATCCCCTTCCACATTTGGTCTTTTAACTTTGGAATATACTTTACAAAACACTCTTGAAATAGTTTAAATGTTTTCATGTTTATTATTACCAAACTTCTCCCAACGAGCAGGAGGGTCAGTGTAGCTTCTGTTGTGTCCCTATGACTGTACCTCCTAACCACCTGGAGCACGACATACCTACAGTAACCACACCTGACCTACCTACAGTGATCACACCTGACCTACCTACAGTGATCATACCTGACTTACCTATACAGTGATCATACCTGACCTACCTACAGTGATCATACCTGACTTACATAGTGATCATACCTGACCTACCTACAGTGATCACACCTGACCTACCTACAGTGATCATACCTGACCTACCTACAGTGATCACACCTGACCTACCTACAGTGATCATACCTGACCTACCTACAGTGATCATACCTGACCTACCTACAGTGATCATACCTGACTTACCTAGTGATCATACCTGACCTACCTACAGTGATCATACCTGACCTACCTACAGTGATCACACCTGACCTACCTACAGTGATCACACCTGACCTACCTACAGTGATCATACCTGACTTACCTACAGTGATCATACCTGACCTACCTACAGTGATCACACCTGACCTACCTACAGTGATCACACCTGACCTACCTACAGTGATCATACCTGACTTACCTACAGTGATCATACCTGACCTACCTACAGTGATCATACCTGACCTACCTACAGTGATCATACCTGACTTACCTACAGTGATCATACCTGACCGACCTACAGTGATCATACCTGACTTACCTAGTGATCATACCTGACCTACCTACAGTGACCATACCTGACCTACCTACAGTGATCACACCTGACCTACCTACAGTGATCACACCTGACCTACCTACAGTGATCATACCTGACTTACCTACAGTGATCATACCTGACCTACCTACAGTGATCACACCTGACCTACCTACAGTGATCACACCTGACCTACCTACAGTGATCATACCTGACCTACCTAGTGATCATACCTGACTTACCTAGTGATCATACCTGACCTACCTACAGTGATCATACCTGACCTACCAACAGTGATCATACCTGACCTACCTACAGTGATCATACCTGACCTACCTACAGTGATCATACCTGACCTACCAACAGTAACCACACCTGACCTACCTACAGTGATCATACCTGACCTACCTACAGTGATCACACCTGACCTACCAACAGTAACCACACCTGACCTACCAACAGTAACCACACCTGACCTACCTACAGTAACCACACCTGACATACCTACAGTGATCATACCTGACCTACCTACAGTATATTGACCACGACAGCCCCTAATCTTAGTTGAAAGGTCAAAGGTCACAGCTTTGACAAATTACCTCAATAGCGAGTGTTTGGTAAGTGGGTGACGTCTGGAGTAATTAAAATACACAAAGAACTACCGTGTTAATCCCAAAAACTGATATATACCATTAAGGGTCAACAGATTACATGCAAAAGTCATAATAATAAGACAATAAAACATGAATCAACAAGGTCTTTACTCTACCTGTGGACCGTCATCACCTGAGCAGTGTTGTCAATAACCCCCATACACTGTAAAGGGAGGGTGAAAGAGGAGGGTAAGAAGGGGGGGGGGTTGGCGAGAGAGGTGGTGGAGAGGGAGAGTGGTGGGGGTTATTGGAGAGGAGGAGGGTAGGGTGAGGGAGTGGAGGGTGAGGAGAGGCGTTTGTTAATGGAAAGGGGAGTGAGGGAGATGATGAGGAAGAAGAGGGTTCGTAGTGAGGGGAATAGAGAGGGTGAAGGAAGGAGGGTGAGAGGGGATGAAGGAGGGAGGATGAGAGAGAGTGAAGGAGGGAGGATGAGAGAGAGTGAAGGAGGGAGGAAGAGAGAGGGTGAGAGAAGGTGAGGGAGGAGGTCGCAGTAACCAGGTGTTCCCTAAACCTTCGTCAAGCTCATTAATTAAGGGATAAACTACACCTGCGATGGACAGCATCAACCAGGTAACAAACCGAAGGAGAAAGTCATGAATAGAGATTGATGAATGTCTTAGAATCAATGAAAGAAGAGACATTGATGACTTGTAGAATGAAGGAAAGAAATGATTCAGGACTGTTGTAGAATGAAAGAAGGAAAATAATGGAATAAATTAAATGAGAAGACCGATGAAAGTTGTTGAATGAAAGAAATAACGACGTGATGAAGACATACGTAGACAAGAATAAAACTGTAACTGGATCGGGCATGGGGGAAAGGGAATGAAGAAATAGCGAATAATGACTGAAGTAAAGAAAGAAATAACACTGAATAATGATAGAAGTCGATTAATAAAAACGAAATGATTGAAACTTTAGTCAAAATCAGAAACAATTACAAAAATAAAAATCAACGAAAGCATATGACTGAAAGAAAATGAAAGAAGAATGAAGGAAGTAGAGCTCCCAAAGAGATAGTAGAACAAACGTCAAGATAAATAAGAAAACACAAAAAAATTGATTGAATTAATTAACGTAGAAGATTAATAATAAGAAAGAAAAAATGATTGATGATAGGAATGGAATGAAGGCAAGAGCGTAAAAGAAATACCCCTCTAGCCCTCCACACCCTGAGGACTCTACTCACAACTTTCTTTCATACACAAGAACTTCAAGTCTCTCTCTATCTCTCTCTCTCTCTCTCTCTGCCTTTTTTCTTTCGCTACACCCCCTTCCTCCCTCTCTTTACCCCATTTATCTAGCCTTCTTCCTCTTTTTAATCCTGTATCCTTCTCCCATCCTTCTTCCTCTCTATCATCCTTTTCTCTTATTATCTGTTCCTCTCCCACCAACTTATCATCCTCTCCTGCGCTCTTGAGAAGTAAAAGAAATTATATAAAAGATTCAGATAAAGATTTCAATATTTTCCACTTCCTTCTTACCCCCTTCCCCCCCCCCCCCCCCCCGTCGAGTGTATTACAGAGAAACAAACTTGTCATTGTGTTGCGTTAGGTGTAGAGTTGAGTGAGTGGTGTTGAGTGAGTGGTGTTGAGTGAGTAGTGTTGACTGAGTAGTGGACTATGGGATTGAAGGACGCTCACAGAGAGAGAGAGAGAGAGAGAGAGAGAGAGAGAGAGAGAGAGAGAGAGAGAGAGAGAGAGCGAGCACGTGTGGAAGATACATTTGTTTTATCAATACCAAAACTAATGACAGAAAACGGTGAAATACAAACAAATACAAAACAAACATAATGACAAACAACTAAGCCAAATCACTAACATCAAACCAAAAACAAACAAAAAACTAATGGGACAAAACACCATAAACAACAAAAACAAACACAGTCAGTCCAGTACCGTGTTTTTTTTTTTTCTCAAGTAGTTCTTCCTTCGTCAAGTCCGCAACAGAAAACGGGACCCAAACCTAAACTTGAGGTTGTAGCGGGAAGCGGGATCCTCAGTACTAAACACGAGGCTAAAAGAAGCTATCAAGCGCCTTTTTTATGTCGACCCAAAGACGTTCCTTGTGAAATTAGTAACATAAAAAGTGATGGTTATGGCACCTGAGGTTGAACAGCGTCATTCTCTCCCTCATACAGCCATGTTTAAGGTATTCCAAGTTGAGTGGCTGTATTTTTTACTAGCAACTCGACAGGCTGGAGGAAAGGTTATGTCTGGCCACCAATAGATTTCCAGTTACCTCATGTTGTTAGTGTTATGAGATGGTTTATCGGTAATATACATCAATAGGGGAAAAAGTATTGTCCTTCAATGAAATTACCAGATCAGTGACTATGACGAATTTAGAGTTCCATTAGAAGCGTAAATGTAACAATATTTAACCGATTGATCGTAATAAACTGTGATGATATTTTGTAGTGGTTAAATACGGAACTGAATATAAATCATAAATATCGACGTTTCATTTAGACAATTATATACATTAAAGCAATCAAAATCATTTCAACTCACAAGGTAAACACCATTACATCGCCTCCTGGTGTGGGTATTGTTGGGCTCAAGTTGTAGGTGGGAGGTGGCGGCGTGACACACGGTGCGGGCCAACAGACGTATGGCTAATGAGTAGAGGCGATGGACGCTGATTGCAAGGGAGGAAAAACCCGCAGCAGGAATCAGCAGGAAAGGAGGGAGAGAATGACCTGACGGGGCACGATACGAGCTCCTGTGTGGTGAAGTATACTGTCCGTGGTGACTAAGAGGACTAGGCAGCACTTGTAGTTATCGTTGTTGTAATTAGGTTATAAGTTATAGTAAGATTCAGGAAACAAAATAAAAGAGTTATTATCTGTAGTTGATGGTGTAGTTGTGGTAGAGGTTGTTATTATGACAAAGATCACGGTTAGGTGGCCTATATAAATTTATGGATGTTTGATGATTTCAATGCCATAAAAGTTGTAGTAGCGAGGCAATCTCTCTTGATCTCCTCTCCTCACTCTTCCTCACCCTCCACCAATACCTCGATACCGCCCCTCACCTCACACCTCACCCTCCACCAACACCTCGATACCGCCCCTCACCTCACAACTCACCCTCCACCAACACCTCGATACCGCCCCTCACCTCACAACTCACCCTCCACCAACTCCTCGATACTGCCCCTTCCACCCCCTCACCTCACCCTCCACCAATACCGCCCCTCCACCCCAATCACCAACACCTCAATACTGCCCCTCAATCCCCCTCACCCCAGTTTATAATCAACAAACAGATACCCTCCTCCTTCTCTACTCCTTATACTTACTCGTAACTGATATTCACGGATATTTCACTCATACGACACCAAAAGAAATAAACTGCCATAAAATTAACCCTTGATAACTCGTCAGTACACAACACATTAAATCACTTCCACGGACGGTACGTGAAGCTCCCTGTGTACAGTAAGATACACCAGTGAATCCTTAACCACTACGATAACACAATACCTATGTTTTACTAGATATCACATACTAACACAGAGAAAGTTATCGTAAAAGGAGACTGACGTTACTTTATGATAAACAAAAGACATGACGGAGATAGGTCATGTCACACTATAAAATGACTAGAATAAGACCTCTGATCCAACACCTCCACCTGAGTTACCTTTATGAAACACACGTCCGTCAAACACATCATCTCCATCATGCTGAAAAATAAGAACTTAACCTCACACAATCAATATCACTTCCCGTGACTATTATGCTCTAGCCTCTTTGTAATGGCCCTTGTTTCATAAACAGAAGAATTATACAAATGGGTTAATTACATTTGATTTATATACTGATTCATCCCCTGTAACTTTCCACTAGCTATGAGGTGACATGTTCAGTGCACGTGATAAGGTGTGCCCACGGGAAGCTGCGTCATATTATGCTGAGTTAAGGCATTAAGTATCAGGCTCCCTGGCCACCTAAAGAGGGCAGTAGGTTGATACCCTTGACTAGAGGAAGACGTGATTTGAGAGCCGTCGTGGATGGCTCCGTCTTCCCTCGAGGGAGGACGACGTGCCTAATCCGTTCTCCCTCGATGGGTCACTTCTCATAGAAGTCACTCTCATACTCTTACATCGAACGGACGTGATTAAACGGTCTATTTACACAGCCGCCGTCCTCTCCCTCCACACTCATAAATAGTGGAAGTTACGGTTGATTTACACTCAGGAATTATTTAAATAATATTTTTTCAATAAAAGAAGAAACAGACAATTGGGTTTTGCTAATCTTACCCAATATAATATTATGTCTAGTCCCATATACCTTTATGACTAGAATATCTTGCCTTCTCATCACTACTATCATTTTAATACATAATACTTCAAAAGCATTATATAAGTCTCTCTCAAGTCCACCCCACCTCCTCCCGATGACTTCCCTCCACCTTTACTCCCATTGATCAATTGGTGACTCATTCAGTACTAACATAAGTAGGCTGAATACTCTCTCTCTCTCTCTTTTTATTTTCGCCATTATCACCATCGTGTGCCAGAGATAATCTTGACCCGACTTACGTTTACATATTAATGAACTTCTCTCGATAACTACCTGCCACCAGACTCATACAGCGATGGTTCTAATCTTCATAAATCTCTCTCCCCCCCCCCCCCACTCAGCTCATCAAGGCTCCACCACCATCTCCCTGCATCGTTTAAATGTTGATTTCACTTTTTTTTTTTCATTTTAATCCTAAAATAATTATTATACTGTGGGATAGAAGACCTTAGCTTGTGATATACTGTAGGGAGTTTCTGAAGGTTAGGTTAGGTTAAGGGAGTTTCTGAAGGTTAGGTTAGGTTAAGGGAGTTTCTGAAGGTTAGGTTAGGTTAAGGGAGTTTCTGAAGGTTAGGTTAGGTTAAGGGAGTTCCTGAAGGTTAGGTTAGGTTAAGTATGAACCACAAGACACAGACAGCAAAATCACAAAACTACTGAAATTCCCATAAGAGAAAACAACAAGAAGCATCATGTCAATAGTAACCCTCATAAGTTTGTTTTCTTGTAGTCATAAAATGTTTCCCTCAAGTGTACCATCTGTTGTTTAAGGTTACAAAGGATTTAAAGTGGATCAGAGAAATTGAATGAACACTTTGTATGTCTCTCTCTCCCCAACATAAGTGGAAATGATATAGCACACACACAGACACGCAAGCACACAACACAAACAACCTACACTAACACAAACACAACCCCACAACACCACAAACACCTACAAACACAAACAACCCTCCCCCCCCCCCCCCCGGTCCTTGAAAATGGCCGAACAAAGGCAAGAGCGACATTTAGCAAGGAGGTCAGGAAAAAAGGCAGAGGTGAGAGTCGCCATTACCTGCCTGCAACATTATACAAAACACCGCCAATCAAGAGAAGTGGCTCGGGTGATATTTTGATATGGTATTGTGGCCCTCACTTACTGGTGGTTACCCAGGTGAGAGGGGAGAGAGAGAGAGAGAGAGAGAGAGAGAGAGAGAGAGAGAGAGAGAGAGAGAGAGAGAGAGAGAGCCCCGTTGACGAAAGAGTAAGTATTTATCTTGACGAAATAAGAAACGAGAGAGATATATATAGAGAGAGATAATAAGAGAGACGGTGAGTGAGAGACAAACAGAGACATAAGAGAGTTACTAATACACCACCTTTAGATGAGACAGACACATTAAAAAAAAAAAAAAAAAAGATTAAAACTGATGTAATTATTCTGATACAACAAATACTGGTCATCCCCCTTCAGTTAATGGGCTATTCTGACTCTACTTGGATGTGCATTGTAAGAGGTGCAGGTGATTAGTGGTGCTTGTGATTAGTGGTGCTTGTGATTAGTGGTGCGTGTGACTAGTGGTGCATGTGATTACTAACTTACACTTTTTGGTGCATTCGATTAGTGGTGCATTTGGTTAGTGGGGCATGTGATTAACTGTACGTGCGAATAGTGATATACACTTAGTGGCACATAAGAGTAGTGGAGCATGTGATTAGTGACGTGTAGTGGAGCATGTGATTAGTGACGTGTAGTGGAGCATGTGATTAGTGACGTGTAGTGGAGCATGTGATTAGTGACGTGTAGTGGAAAATGTGATTAGTGACGTGTAGTGGAAAATGTGATTAGTGACGTGTAGTGGAGCTTGTGATTAGTGACGTGTAGTGGAGCATGTGATTAGTGACATGTAGTTAGATGGCGAATATAATTAATGATAAATGTAATTGGAGACATATTGGTGCATACAATTACCTACACACACAAACATAATGATGCAACATATTATAATAGTTAAAAAAAAACAACTACAAAACCTCACACCTAACTGCAAAAAAAAACTCAAAACAAACAATAAAAAACTAGTTTATTTCTGGAGATATTTCTTACATTATTATTGGCAACTCAGTGCTTATATTACGTCGCCTCGGAACACTTAGGAAGTCAGTAAACAGAGACAAAAACAGAGATTGATAAAGCAAACGAGATAAACATTAATAAAGATGAGAAAATAAAAGTAATAAAGGCAAGATGAGGGATAAAATAAGAGAGAGAGAGAGAGAGAGAGAGAGAGAGAGAGAGAGAGAGAGAGAGAGAGAGAGAGAGAGAGAGGAAATGGTGAAAGGTGAAGAATATGTAAAACTGATGATTGGAGGAGGTGGGAGGATGAGGGGAGAGGGGGAGAGGAAGAGGGGAGGGGAAAGGAATACATAGAAAGACCAATAAATGTATGAAATAAACAAACTGACAATCATACATACATAAATATATAAACAACGCCTGGGAATAAACAGGACTGTGGAATATGAAATAAAAATGGGAAATAGAGAAGGGATGAAAGTATAGAAAGGGGAAGGACTGAAAAATGAATAGGTTGATTGTAAGTGTGTATAAATATATTTGAGTGAAGAGTTAATTGTCCATCCGTCTATCTGTCTGCCTGTCTGTCTGTCTGTCTGTCCGTGTCTGTCTGTCTGTGAAATGTATTGCTGACTTTAGGTAGTAAGTTGTTATGTAAACTCGTATGTACAAGTTTAATTACGTACACACACACACACACACAAATAAAGAGATTTCTTCACACGCACTAATGCACGACTATAAACACAAAAACCACAAACAATAACACACACATACATACATACATACATACATACATACATACATACATACATACATACATAATGGTTGCCTATCGTGTAACGAGGATGGCCGGCCCTAGGGCCACCTAGGTATGAATTTGTTTAAGGTGTAGAAGCTGTCGCCAACACAACAACTACACCCTGAGTTAACGAGGTGCATGACCCAGTGTCATGGAATAGTTCGAAAAGACCGGACAGCTCGCCAACTGCACTGGCTAACCATTACTCCGGGTCCCCAATTACTGCTGGGTGGACATACATACATACATACATACATACATACATATCGATTTCCGGTAGAAGGGGAGATAAGAAAATGAAGTGTAGAGGTATGTACACGAGAGAGAGAGAGAGAGAGAGAGAGAGAGAGAGAGAGAGAGAGAGAGAGAGAGGGGGGAGGGAGCGCCCGGACAATCATTACACAAGGGCCACACAGGATTTTGATAAGTAATAAGTGTAAATTGGCAACATAATATCGCAAAGAGCCCAACGTACACGAGGGGAGAGTAATATGTGAGAGGCGCCTGGGAGAGGGGAAAGAGAGAGGGGAGAGGGTGAGGGGAGAGGAGATGGGAGAGGGTGAGGGGAGAGGGTGAGGAGAGAGGAGATGGGAGAGGGTGAGGGGAGAGGGGAACAGAGAGGGGAGAGAGGGTAAGAGAGGAGGGAGTGCACAGTGAGGTAGGGAAGGGGAGGTACAGACAAAAGGGGTGAGGGAAAAGGGAGAGGGATGAGGATAGAGGGTGAAGGGAAAAGATAGTGAAGGGAGAGAGGATGAGAGGATAGGTAAGTGGAGAGAGGGTGAGAGATGAGGGAGAATGATGGGGGCGAAGGTAAGCGGACTGAAGGAGAGGGACGTAAGGTGCGACGAAAAAGGAGTGAGAGGGAGAGGTAAGAGGGAATGGAGAGGGAGCTGGGAAAGGAGATGGATTACGATTTAGGAAAGAAAAGGGAAAGAGAGAGACTAGTATAGGTGAAAAGAGATGTAGGGCTACACCACCACACAGTGTAGGGCTACACCACACAGTGTAGGGCTACACCACCACACAGTGTAGGGCTACCCCACCACACAGTGTAGGGCTACACCACCACACAGTGTAGGGCTACACCACCACACGGTATAGGGCTACACCACCACACGGTGTAGGGCTACCCCACCACACGGTGTAGGGCTACCCCACCACACGGTGTAGGGCTACCCCACCACACGGTGTAGGGCTACACCACCACACGGTGTAGGGCTACCCCACCACACAGTGTAGGGCTACACCACCACACGGTGTAGGGCTACCCCACCACACAGTGTAGGGCTACACCACCACACAGTGTAGGGCTACACCACCACACAGTGTAGGGCTACACCACCACACAGTGTAGGGCTACACCACCACACAGTGTAGGGCTACACCACCACACGGTGTAGGGCTACCCCACCACACGGTATAGGGCTACCCCACCACACAGTGTAGGGCTACATCACCACACAGTGTAGGGCTACACCACCACACGGTGTAGGGCTACCCCACCACACGGTATAGGGCTACACCACCACACAGTGTAGGGCTACACCACCACACAGTGTAGGGCTACACCACCACACAGTGTAGGGCTACACCACTAAAAGGCTTCATCCTGTTGATCGCTCGTATGTAACCTGACCTGTTGCCAGCTGCCTCACGTCTCTCTCAGGTAGACACGACGAGAGATGGAGAGAAGTAAACAAACAATAAATCTGAGAGAGAGAGAGAGAGAGAGAGAGAGAGAGAGTCACAATAAAAGAAAAAAAGAGGTTAAGCAGAATGGGAGAACATAAGAACGGATAAATAAGAACAGTAGAGGTAGATAGAGAGAAAAACGGAGAGGTAATAAATGAGAGAGATAAGCACAGTGACGACAAGAACAACAAAAACAGTAAAAATTACATATAAAAAGGTCATAACAAAAAGCATTGAAATAAAAGAGAGAAACGAGAAATTAAAGAAAGAGAAATAGTAAAACGAGAAGGTGAGAATAACGAAGATAAAGTTAATAAAGGAAGAAATAGCCAATAAAACAGAGAAATATGGTAAAAATAAAAAAATAAGAGAGGTGACAAAAAAAATTAAAGTAAGAAAAAATGAGAGAGGAAGAAAAGAAACAGAAAAATAAGAGAAAAGGTGAGACAGGAAATAAAAGAAACAGTAAAATAAGAAAGAAAGAAAGAAAGACAATAAAGACAGATAAGAGAGAGAGTTGTGTTAAAAGGCTTCAACTGGTGTGGGGTGACGAGGGTGAGACCAGACAACCTTTGTCACCGGTTAAGTCCCGTCCTCACTCACTTTTTAATACCTGGGCGGGCAAGGGTGGTGGGTGCCTGTGGGTGCTGCCCCCCGGTCCCACCCATGCCCCCGCCCCTCCTCCGTCTCTCCCACCCACTCACCTACACGCCCACCTAAGCTTAGTCTAGCTCCTAAGGCTTCTGCAATGGCCGGGGGAGGCGGGGGATGTCTAGCGGTGCTGAGGGTGTAGGCCGACAGGAGGGGGAGGGGGGATGAGGGGAGGGGGAGGGGAAAGGAAAGAGGGGTAGAGGGAGGAGGAGAATGGGGAGAATAGGGGAAGGGGGATGAGAAGGGGAAGAGGAAGGGAAGGAGGAAGAGGGAGGGAAGGAAGGGGAGGAGGAGAGAAACGGGGAGGGAAACGGGAAGGGGGTGGTAAAAGGGAAGGATGTATGAGGAGAGAGAATCGTGGTTGAATTGGGCAAAATGCTGAGGAATAGAATACGACAGAAATTTCTTGAAAATGACTCACTCACTCACTCACTCACTCACACACACGATTGATAGTGATCTTGTTTCTGTTACGTGTTTATAGTGATATTGTTACGTGTTTTGTGACAATATTACGTGTGCTTTTTGTGATAGTTATGTGTTTTTAGTGATATTGTTACGTGTTTATAGTGATATTGTTACGTGTATAGTGACAGTGTTACGTGTGCTTTTTGTGATGTTGTTACATGTTTATAGTGATATTGTTAGGTGTTTATAGTGATATTGTTACGTGTTTATAGTGATATTGTTACGTGTTCATAGTGATATTGTTACGTGTTCATAGTGATATTGTTACGTGAAATACTTGACAGAATGATGGTGAAATTACCGCATGATTCACAGGACAAAACCTTCGCTAAATTTACATAAACCAAATTATACCGCCATTAATACCTTCCTTTCTTATTACGGAGAGGAAAAATAAAATATCCTTTCGTCTCCTCATTTCTTAATACTGCATAAAAAGACAATTTACCCAGAATTGTTTTTTTTTTTAGGTAGAAGTTAGCGAGATAAGACAGACATAACTCTTAATTTTATGCGGAAATTCCCAGAGTGATGGAAGGTATTTAACGTTCAATTAAGATATATGGAGATTACTGCGGCTGAAGAATGATATATCGTCTGGGGGGAAATTATGATATACAGCTTTTAATCTCGCTTAATACACCAAACACAGTCAGAGCTGAAGACAAGAAAGCTCGCCGGGCGATAACGTCTACAATTTATTTCGTCGACTGCAGGACTACATCACCATTTTTCCCCCATTTTCCTTTTGCGGTAATAATGCCAATTATCCAGTTTCCTCCCCATTTACGCTGATAACAAGAGCCAGCCTCGTAAGACTCTAACATTCGTAAGAAATGTTGTAGCCCGGTCCCTCCTGCCCCCCCCCCTCCCCAAACGATCATTTCCCACCAACAAAAAACGAAGAGCGAGGTCTTTTGATGCCCTCTTCCCCCCCCCCCCCCCACCACACCCCCCAAAAATGTAATAATCTTAAAACTTTGTCTAAGTTTCCTTATGGGAGTTTCTTTAAGCAAGTTGTAAAAAAAAAAAAAAAAAAACATCTTTGTAATTAGAACGTTCTGCCTTTTGCCTCGTGTATATAAAAATGAAAACTACCGACTTAAGATTTTTATTGGCTTCTTCCTAGTAAGTGAGGCGAGCGGCAGTAAAGATGGCGGCGCTTAATGAGGTAAAAATGGTACCATTGGACTGGGTGGGTAATCTGCATGGTAATACTCCTCTGCTCCCCTCCTGCTTCATCCCTCCCCATTCTCTCTCCTCTCCCTACCTGATTCTCGTGTCATGCAGAGCGATATTACATGATATATTTCTCCTCTTCTTCCCCTTCTTCCTCCTCTTCTTCCCCTTCTTCCTCCTCTTCTTCCCCTTCTTCCTCCACCTCCTCCCCCAGTACCCAGCACACACTTCCACTGTCTATTAAGTGTTTCTCAGTGTTACAGTGTGTTGGTGACCATCAGTGAGGTAACATATCTCAGGTACTGCTAAAATTATTTGTTTTCTTAAACTGTGGGAGATACTTTTGTTATTATTACTGTACTGCTCATTGTTTATGTTAATTGCATATATTCCAGTCCACAACATGTTCTCGGTGAGCATGTGCCAGTGTAGTGCATGTGTTGAGAGTATATTTTTTATATTGAAAGTGTACCTTGTAAGTGTATACATTCCTATGTAATACACATGTTGAGTGTATATAATGCTATGTATTGGCCGTGGTAAATGAGTATATGCATAGTGAGCGTCATGTGGGAATATTCATAGGTAATTACATGTATTCTTGTTAGCATAAATGTATACGATACAGGAAACTCTTTATATGCATGACAATCATCCATTATAAAGCTGAAGGCCACAGTTTTTGTTATATCAAAGACAATTACAAGATATTTGACGCTGCCGGCAGGTGACGAGCCTAACAGACGGACGGGACAATAGAGCGGCCATATTTATGACATATTTAACGTCCGGTTTGTCACGACACCTCTCTCTCTCTCTCTCTCTCTCTCTCTCTCTCTCTCTCTCTCTCCATGTTCCTACTCGACAGAACCCAACAACAACCAAAACATAAAAAAATACAATAACAACAATAACACTCAGAACAATAAAAATAACAACCAAAACACAACAACAACATAATAAAACAACACCCACAACACAAATGAAAACAACAACCAGAATACAACCACCAACAACCAGAAGTACAGATGATAGCAGGGAGTTTGGAGGCGCTCAGTAGACAGGAGAGCTTGAAGAGGTACGGGTAACATACTAGTCTTGCAATGAACTGATACAGGTTAACAGAGTGAAATTACCTGGAGATTAACCACCCTTATGTTTTCTGAGGTTAGGTTAGGTTAGGTTAGGTCAGGTCAGGTCAGGTCAGGTTAGCGTTGGAGTGGTTAATCTTCAAGTGATATAAGCTGGGGGTGGGACGAATCTTGTGGACTCGGCAGCACTAAGAAGTATCACACACACACACTCAATAGGTTTCTATAATTCCCTGTTATTTAATCTCACATAAACAAACGATGTGTTTATCTTATTTTATTATACTAAAATATGATACACACTTTTTTTACGGGGATCAGCCCACCCGGGACAGATCACTGACCCACATCGGGGCCTGGGGACAACAATTTTATTATAAATAATAATAATAATAATAATAATAATAATAATAATAATAATAATAATAATAATAATAATAACCATAAAAAATTCAAATATGAAAAAAAAGATCTAAAGTGAGAAACAATATATGTATGTTGTGTTGTCAATAGTAAGAGAAACAACTGAGACCTGCAATTGTGTGTAAATGAGGCAAAAAGTCAGATTAGCAACCTGGGACTTGGTCACATATGGCAGCAGGGTCTACCATTAGACAACACATTATGCTTCCACTATCTTCCCAGGCGGTAGTACCTCCCTGTTTGGTAGCTGTGCTATCTATCTAGTACAAATGTTACCACCAGATGCTTAAATGCCAAATTAACCAGAAAGCAACTGCAGACGAACATGCATACATACACACACGTACAGACATCCTTGATTTGAATCACCTTTATCAGACGGGAGGGCGAGAGAGAGAGAGGAAGGCGAAGAGGGATTGAGAGAGAGAGAGAGGAAAGAAGGAGAGGGAAGAAAGGGAGAAAGACAGGAAGAGGATGTGGGTGGAATGAGAAACTAATACAATACTGTCCTGTTTAACTCTTTTATGTACTGGTAATGTCCGACCTCAGTGTTTCTATGTATACTGACAAGAGACTATTACACCTACTAGCAAAACACTACCTCGTGCAAGACCAAAGACCCGACTCTCTCTCGTACCGGTAAATAGTTGAAATACATGTGATAAAAACCTCTGGCTTGTTGGGGCATTAACTCGAATTTTTGCTTAAGAATATTCGTGATGAAAGTCTTACAACCCATGTTTATAATCCAGCCAAGGTCAGTCGGTAAGAATACTGGTTGTTTAAAGTGAATTATTTGCTAATTTAACACTTACTACTTGTAAAAAAAAAGTTCTCTCATTTTTATGTTTCTATATTAAAGGTATATGAAAAAAAGAAAAAAATATATATTGTTTGGAAAGTATTGTCGGCCATGAAGCGGCGATGTGCGTGAATGAGTGGAGAGCTTGCCAGCCAGTGTTGCTGAGGGTGAGGTGGGGTGGGTGAACGTGTTGCTGAGGGTGAGGTGGGGTGGGTGAACGTGTTGCTGAGGGTGGGGTGGGGTGGGTGAACGTGTTGCTGAGGGTGGGTGGGGTGGGTGAACGTGTTGCTGAGGGTGAGGTGGGGTGGGTGAACGTGTTGCTGAGGGTGGGGTGGGGTGGGTGAACGTGTTGCTGAGGGTGGGTGAACGTGTTGCTGAGGGTGAGGTGGGGTGTGTGAAAGTGTTGCTGAGGGTGGGGGGTGGTGAGTGAACGTGTTGCTGAGGTGAGGTGGGTGGTGAACGTGTTGCTGAGGGTGGGTGGGGTGGGTGAACGTGTTGCTGAGGGTGGGGTGGGGTGGGTGAACGTGTTGCTGAGGGTGGGGTGGGTGAACGTGTTGCTGGTGGGGAATGTTACTAAATACATAATTGCAGTAACGCTGAGGAGGTAGTCACCGACCCTTTAAAGTGACCTCTTCGCTATCTTACATATACGAATACGTAGACTCTCTCTCTCTCTCTCTCTCTCTCTCTCTCTCTCTCTCTCTCTCTCTCTCTCTCCATTAGACAAAAGACGAGCGGGTTGCGTGATGTTTGTTTACCTTAATTCTCGCAGGATTAACATGGCTGACTGACGTCCACATTGTTGCCACAGCGGCCCAACACGGATGACCCACCTACTGCCACACTCACTGACCTCCACCACAGCTACACTCCTCCACAGCTACACTCCTCCACAGCTACACTCCACCACAGCTATACTCCACCACAGCTACCACACTATCACAGCTACACTCCACCACAGCTACATTCCCCTTTTTCTGATGTCAAACTACAGTAAAGAAAAATACATTCCATATAAAATTACAGAGACAAGTCCTTACTCTAACGTGACGCACATACGGCCCTGCCTAGTACCGCCACCTACTGAGTAACATGTGATTGAAACATAATCCTAAGTTTTGTTTGTGTTTTATTGTACAAATAATACAAAATATGTAGTAGATAATATATCCAATTTAAAACAAACTTAAGTCTATTTATTGTTACTGATAAGAAACCGCGTGTATGAACCATGATAGGTGAACTAGAATTGGCTACCTCAGACTTGGCTACCTCAGATTTGGCTAGTCCAGACTTAGCTTGCTCAGACTTAGCTTGCTCAGACTTAGGTTGCTCAGATTTCGCCAACTCATAAAAAAGGACTGGCGTATCAAGTGTCCAAAATCGTGAACCTACAGCAGGGATCAGACAACCTGTAGTAAATAAAGGCTGTGAATTGTAAATAGTCGAATATTACCTAATTAATGAACGTCTTATAGTAATTAATGAATTTATGTATTAGCAAAAACCTTAGAACAGATGTGTGGACCCATGTTTGAGGACTGAGCTGATTATAACGCAAGACAGTGAATGAACAACGAATCATTGAAACTCTAGTATACAGTTCATTAGTATTTCAACACGGATTATTCAACAGCAGATTCATGAACCATCACCAGCACGATTTACAAAGCTTTTAACACACGAGCTCAAATGTCTGAGCCTCTAACACGATTCTTTGAGCTTATGGGTCTAAGGCATCAACTTCCTCCTGAGGTATTTAGACGAGCAGGGGAACATTTCAGCAACTACAGCGAATCACTAATATGAATCACGAAGCTGCGAATCATGAGAGAAAACCAACACACACACACACACAGTTGTAAATGTCTTGAGCCATAAAGACATGCATCAGACATATATGTGAATGCTAAGTCATGCATGTTTACTTGAGTACTCGAATCAATGGCACTTGTGTTTGATTCTCCTCCAGGCATCGTTTATTAAGAATGAAACAAAACTTAAATGAGAATTTAAAAAAAAAAAATCAGACATATTCATAACTGAGGGTGACCCAGCTTCGCGGATTGCATAAAATGTAAATCCGCGACATGAAAATTCACACAAATTGGTAAAAAAAAAATCGACAATTTACAAATTCTTGCAAAATCCTTCAAATCTGCAAATGAAGAAGTTAATCCTTACAAAAGTTTCCATATTTTTCCACGAAGAGGAACTTTTGTTAACAGCTGTGCCGACTCACACTATGCACTGATACGTATTCTGAAATTTTATTGTCTATTTTTGCAGGAATTTTTGCGAACATACAAATTCATTTTCTCTAATAATAATTTCCACTTTTATCTTAATTGACAATTAAAAAGATAAAATGAAGTCAAACAAAGATTACATAACATACATACATACATACATACACACAAGCGTCGACTAGTCCAATTGCTGCTTAATAATAATAATAATAATAATAATAATAATAATAATAATAATAATCGTTATCCTCAGCAGCAGCACCAACACCCCAGCCCCTACCATGTTGATGTCCACGGTGACAATAACCCATTTGGTAGATTACATCAGTTTACCCCCAGAAAGAAAATATGTTCCCAGGGAATCTTTGCTAATTTCAGAGACATTGTATATTATTAGCTAATGGAAATATATTGAAGTTTACTCTCTCTCTCTCTCTCTCTCTCCCTCAGTTCCCCTCTGATACTCTCCCTAACCAACTGTATCAAATAACATGCACTTCTCCCTCCTCTCCCACGTTCTCACGCTTCCCCGCTCTCTCTCTCTCTCTCTCTCATATATAGTTCCTCCTTTCTCTCTTTCTCCCTTGTCTTCCCCCTTCTCTCTCTTACCTACTGCCCCTCCACTCTCTCTTTTCTTCCTTGTCCTTTCCCCATTCCTCCCTTCCTCCTACCTTCTCCTCTTTTCCTCTCTCTCTCTCCTGTCCTCCCCCTCTACGTACTGACCGAGGCAGCAGGCTGGACCGGGTTAGAGCAATTTAGTAGGATTAAAATGCATGAGAATATCAGATGAGGACATAAATGCGGTTAATTGGGCAGAGCTACATCCATTTGCAAGCCGTCCGCCGGGCCCAGCTTGGATAATCGGTCTGGATGTACTGGATAATGTTGGATAATGCTTAATAATCCCTCTAGCGGTAGTAGGTACAGTGATGATAAGGGTTAATATTGGATAATGCTTAATAATCCCTCTAGCGGTAGTAGGTACATTGATGATAAGGGTTAATGTTGGATAATAGTTCTGGATGTATTGGCTAATTTTGTATAATTGGTCGGGATGCACTGGATAATGTTGGATAATGCTGAATAATCCGTCTAAATGTACAGTTGCCTCAAAGAGTTCCTTTACCCGCTGTGGTGATGTCTACGTACAAGTGGCAGCAGCGTCTCAATAGAATATACTTATGAATGAATGCCCAGTAGTCTTGTAACAATGGAGCTGATTGACGTAATTATCAAAATACACTGAAATAGGGGAGTATTAGTGTCTCCAATCTACACATTGTTTACTGTACACTAGAAAAACAAAATAAAAATGCTGACTGAACATTAAAATAAACTGCGTTAGTCTTTAATAATTTATGCAGGAACTATATTCAAGTGAAATTGGGATTTTTGTGTGATTACCTACCAAAGGGTGACAAGGGTAAAGGCGACGTCAGTTTGGATGTGTCAATTCCTTTGTTATCCACACTACTCTCTCTCTCTCTCTCTCTCTCTCTCTCTCTCTCTCTCTTTTTTTTTCTCTCTCTCCTTTCTTCTCTCTCTCCTTCTCACCTTCCCTCTCTCCCTTTGACCCTCTCACCTTCCCCTTTTCTCTCCATCTATATCAGTCACATCAAAAACAATTATCAGTGACATATATTCCTAAATGAAACATCCACATTTCACCACAGGCCAGAGAGAGAGAGAGAGAGAGAGAGAGAGAGAGAGAGAGAGAGAGAGAGAGAGAGAGAGAGAGAGAGAGAGAGAGAGAGCCAGCCTGTTAGTAGGTCGTTAAAAATTCAGACTCAACAGCCGGTACTGTATCATTTAATCCCCAATTCTTATTTGTTGCTGGGATTACTGCTAATGGCTGACTCTGCCTCTCACACCTCCTCCCTCCACTCTGTTGGAGGGTGGAGTGGTGGAGCAACGTGGTGGTGGTGGAGGACTGACGAGGTGGAGTGGTGGAGCAACGAGGTGGAGTGATGAGGTGAGGTGGTGGAGTGGTGGAGCAACGAGGTGGTAGTGGTGGAGTGACGAGGTGGAGTGATGAGATGAGGTGGTGGAGCAACGTGGTGGTAGAATGGTGGAGTGACATGGTGATGACGGAGTGGTGGAGGGACGATTAGTGATAGTAGAGGGACGAGATAGGAGTGGTGGATATGGATGGTACCTGTTCGTATCCATAATGGGGTCTCTCTCTCTCTCTCTCTCTCTCTCTCTCTCTCTCTCTCTCTCTCTCTCTCTCTCCCCACATGTCTGATTCATATCTAACTGTTATACACACAGCTAATGGACTCACACGTACTTAGCTTCACAGATCTCCAAAAAAAATGACAACTGCTGCTACTTTTCAACGGCAGAAAAATTGAAGTACCTAAAACCCCCAAATAGTAGATTTCGTCTCTTATCTGTAATTACTAACTTGTGTTATCAGATTACGTCGATAAACAATAATAACACCAATTAAGATAGTTCAGTAACATGTATAGATCTGATAATTATTTCAACAGATTTCAGAATTTAATGTAACTCGAATAGCACAGGGGAAGGGGTAAGATGGCGTCGAATTTTGGTTGAGACTTGACAGTTAAATATTTATGTTTTGTTATTTATATTTGAGGGAAAATTTATCCCCATACCTGAAGCTTTACTGATCAAGGTACAGCCCATCAAGATGTTCGGTATAAGGTGAAAGGTGTTCTGTCATAATCAGTAAACTCAATGTCACCTTCGTTCATAAAATACTACCGTTGTATTATTGTCTTAGGCTGTATAGACAAAATAAAAAAAAGTATCGATAAAATTTTGTGTGAGACAATATGACACAACGGACGAAAGATTTTGACAACCCTACCGAGACAAAGGGAGTCACAGTGTTCATTCTGAAATTTATCGGACCCCTCCGTAAAGGTACTTGTTTGACTATATACTGTACGTACACCTCAGTTTGTCCAGCAGTTATTTCTCTCACAGTTTTCACACATTTATTTCTCACACAATTTTCACACATTTATTTCTCACACAATTTTCACACATTTATTTCTCTCACTATTTTCACACATTTATTTCTCACACAATTCTCTTACACACACACACACACAGCTCGTCACATTCACTGTACTTAAAACCCTCAGTAATCTATTCTCATATACACCTGATCACTCGCCTCTATGGTGGTGTTATATTGATGCATATATTTCATGGTGCAGTAAATCTCTCCCGTAAATGAGGTTAATGTTATGATAACTTACTGTATGTTTGTATTTAATTACGAGCGAGAGGGTGTTGTGGTAGCGCTGTATACCTTTGATTATCATGATTTATATTACATTCACGAGTTGTTTACTTATATAGATTATTTATTAATAGTAATCACGGCTGTTTGTCCTCGTCGGGTCCAGATATTCCATTATCTTCTCACCTTTATACATCCTGATATAAACAAGTTTTTGTGAAGCTGTAGTTTTATACTCGCGGCCAGCCACGTTAACCTCTCTTATCTCCTGCTATAAAACATTGCCTTGTTACCAGGAGAATTTTTGCCTTTTTTCTGAGTTTGCTTTGTGTTACTCCACCAGTCTCGCCATAATTGCTATCAATCATAAAATCATAAAATCGCTTAGCCATTAAAGGATTAGGTTATGTTGCTCGTGGGATATACATATATATATATATATATATATATATATATATATATATATATATATAATATATATATATACAGTATATATATTAACTTTATAATCATTTTCTCACAATTTGATCTTTAACTAAGGTAGAGGATTGGTGAACTCAGAGATGTGATTAACGACGCGGACTTAACACAGTAAATGAACATACAGTATAATGAACACACCAGAGGGAGCATCACCACTGTCCCAGCTTAACACTAAGGTGGAGTAGTACGATCTAAGAATCCATTGACAACTTACTGAAGAAAAATAAGAGCGAAATAAAAAAGAAAATGATCTTTGAATAAACAGTAAATACTTTGACCTACACCACCATCGCCACACCCACCACTACACCCTCCACCACCGCACCCACCAACACACCCACCATCACCGCACCCACCACTACACCCACCAATACACCCTGTACCACTACACCTACCAACACACCCTGCACCACTACACCCACCACCAGTCTCCACACACCCTCTTCCATCTACTCAATACACATTTACCCTCACGTGAGACATGAATATTTAAACCCCCCCTTGTGGAGGAGGCCGGGGCCCGCCTGCACTTGACCAGCTCTGATTAAACTTTCAGGCCCCGCCGCATAAAGTGACCGGAAATAAGGTTTGAACCGGAAGATTTTGTTCTCATTTTACGGAGAGTTTGATGTACTGTAGATGTGGGGAAGAGAGAGAGAGAGAGAGAGAGAGAGAGAGAGAGAGAGAGAGAGAGAGATATGCAAAGACAAAGAGAGGAAAGACAGGTAGACAGACGGACAGACAAAACACCTCCAGTGATTTACTTGCGAGCGCACGCACACACATATATATATATATATATATATATACATATATAGATATATATATATATATATATATATATATATATATATCAACAGGAAGGAACAACGCGGCATCAACTAACGCTCAAAATAAACCAAACACAATGTAATACAGATACAGTTTCTATAATTGCAAATAATTGCTGGTAATTATACCGGAATCCCAATAATCCTATAATTAGTCATATAATCTCAAGTAATCAGTTCTTTGTCCGGTGTGTCGGGTCGTGTGAGGTGAAGTAAAATGAATTATTTGACAATTTTAGCAGAGTGTAAAACAACACAGGTAAAACACTAAGTAACTGAGGTAGATGGTTGTGGTGAGGTAATTGGTCTGCCTCCCATCAGGTGTAATCTGTAAATTACTGGACTTATGTTTATGGTGAAATAATCCATT
Organism: Homarus gammarus; assembly: GCA_958450375.1. Taxonomy (NCBI): domain Eukaryota; kingdom Metazoa; phylum Arthropoda; class Malacostraca; order Decapoda; family Nephropidae; genus Homarus; species Homarus gammarus. Next base: position 1,197,073 of record CAUDMG010002191.1, on the reverse strand, counting down.
TGGAGCAGCGTATGTGCACATGTATGTATGTATGTATGTTTGTGTCTAGTATGCATGTATAAGCGTATATAAACCAGAATTAAGACAACTCTCCCCCCCCCCCCTCACCACCACAACAAGTAAATAAAACACCTGACACAAACGAGAGATAAATGAGACAGGTGAATAACTTAGAGACGCAGATAAACTACGATAAACCTTAATTATAAAACCCATAATGACAAAACCAAAAAAAGGCTTATAACTCAGGCTAATTATCTGGGTTCATTATAATAGGCATAATTTAATCTAATCTTATGTGGGTATACTAAATGTCTAATTAAGATTTACCGGATGTTTTTGTTCAGGTGAGTACGATAAATTATGGAGAAAAACCCCCACCACAATATCGCGGTTTAATATATAAGAGATACATAATTGTACTACTTCCATTACCATAAAAATTACCATGAATTTTACTACCACATAAAATAATATCACGTTGTTTATCGTACATAGTGCCATGAATTCCATTAACGTATATAAGCAGCTTTACCGTGTACTACCATACTTAAATATAGTTAATTCCATTACCATACAAAACTAACATTACCAAAAATACCATTGCATCCAGGATCATATATATTACCATGATAACTATACAGTTATGATAACTTTCATAACAGTAATATTATCATGGTACCATTAATACCAGAACATCACCATAGACAAATACCATTACTACCATGACGTCATCTGCTATACTTTAGTCTCCTAATACCAATCAGTATCTCTTCCATCATGGTACCATTAACACCAGCATGCTATTATTATTGGAATTCATGGTTCCATTATATTACTACCAATTCCAATAACATGAGTACCATAGCTGCTGTAAATAAATCTATATAGTACCATTGATACCATGTTTCACAGTGTCTCTAGGTATTATGGTACCATGAGAATTTCCATCAGACAGTACCATCACTAACGCCTGTAAACTAGAATACCATTAAACCATGCTACCATAATGATAAACTACCATATTACCGTGATATCATGACACCGTATTACCATGATACCACGTTACTATTACAACTATGGTATCCAATTACCCATTAGCACCATAATAAAAAAACCAATGGCATAATACCAAATTTACATAATACCAAAATACAATGATAACTACAATACCATGATTACTACAGACCATTATACCGCGATACCAAGCCGCATTTGTGGACACTAAAGGACCCATGAACCTCACACCTCAATTAGGAGTAGTTAACGATCGTCATTTAGCGGTAGTTAGGCAATTTGGTGGCGGAGAGTGATTTACAACATAATTCAACATTTTAATGACTTTTTTTTTTGCATGTCTGGTATTCATATATTTTTTAATTATGTTTTATTATGATTACATTGATTTTTTTTTTTTGGTGTGTGTGTGTGTGTGTGTGTGTGTGTTTGTGTGTTTGTTTTGTTTCTTACTTTCTATGTTATTTCTTTGTTCTTAGGTATTTGTCAGTTCCTATCTCTCTCTCTCTCTCTCTTGTCGAAAGATCTTTTCCACCAATTCCCTAATTCCTCTACATACATAAAGTATACATACATATAAATATACACACTTATACACACATGCATATACATAACATAAGAATGAAGGAAACTGTATCAAGTCTACTGACCCATACTCGGCAGCCCTGTTTACACCCGGCCCAGAACGCTCATATATCTGTCCAACCTATATTCGAAGCTTCAGGGGGATTTCGTGTTTGGTGAATTGTTCCACTCACCCACAACTCTATTTCCAAACCAATGTTTACTTTATTCCAGCCTAAATCTATGTTTACGTGGTCACTCCTGGTTAGGTTAGATAGTTAAGTACCTTAGTTATATCACCTTTACTTAACCCTATTTTTCCACTTATACACTTCGATCATATCACCCCTCACTCATTACGGCTCTTAGGAGTATGCAAATTCAGTTTCCTTAATCTATCATCCTTAACTGAATGGTACAGTATAGTATAATAACCAAAACTGGACCACATACTCCAACTGTGGTCTTACATACACGAGATACAGAACTAATGTAACACATCGTTTCTTCTGTTATTAACGCTCCTAGAAGAATTTTTCGTTTGTAATATTTCCTTCATAACCCAATTGCTGCATGTCTAGGTTTGAAGTTCTTATCTATCTTTACTCATTAATCTTTCTCATCATCGTATCTCTATATGTACGTTATTCAGCTGATAGTTTGTTCCTGTTATTCCCTAGCGTAATAACTCTACATTTTATCCACATTAAATTGCATCTGCCGTTTTTTATTCTACACAAACTTTTTTCAGGTCTTCCTATAATTTTTCGGGCTTCTTCATATTTAATTATACGCCCTATTTTTGTACCCAGTAAATTTACTTATGCTGCTAACAACGCCTGTATCTACGCCGTTGAAGTATATAATAAATAGCAAAGGTCCAAGTGCAGTAGTGAGCACTTAGGGTACGCCTCAACTAATGTCACCCCAGTCAGTCTTTGTACCACTAATGCTGACTCGGCTTCCTGTCAGCCAATGCCTTAATCCAATTTAGAATTTCTTCACTAAAGTCACGTAACTCCACTTTCCGTAGCAGTCTTTCGAGAAGGGCCCTATCAAAGACTTGGGTAAACTCAAGTTGGTATCTCACCCTCGTTGTGTCCAGCGTCCAAAGATTCGTAAACACTTGAGAAAAAAAGTCAATTTATCAAACACAAATGCCCTCCGGTAAAGCCACGCTAAGAATCATTTCTCAACATCTACAAACCCATCTTCTTAATGAGAGTGAATTTCATTACTACTGAAGACAAAAGTATATACAGTATATTCTAGATAAACGAAAAACACACAAAATAAGTAAATAGATCATAGGACGACATAAACAGACTAACATTTACTTTAAGATTCCAGTGAAGATTCTGAAAGCTTTACATTTAGTATATAATTCCTTAACTATGAATTACTACATAGCTGGTCGGTGTATGGCAATGAATAATCTGAATAATCTTATAAGTTATATACATATATACGTAAATAGTCCCTTATTCACGGTCATAATGTATATCAAAAGACTTTATTCATTAATGGGGTGAACTTCTGCCTAGATATTTAGTGTAATATAATAACAGGAAAATGCTAAAGGGATTTACTTCAGTCCCTTAAAGGCGAAAAAAAAAGGGTAACCAATATAATGCCCATGACTCTTAAACTCCCCATCCCCATTAGTGATAAGGGGAAAAACAACACCCCCATTAATCTATAGAAAAGAGTTTATATGGATATTCGTATCCCATTAATTTACCCTTTCAATGGAACTAATGGGATGAAGGGAGATAGAGAGCCCCATTAACCAGGTGGTAACAAGGGGTATAGGTATCTTTGCCCCCCATTGAATTCACCTCTCAATGCCAGCCCCCTTGAGTAAAGTCGGATTAAATTTAACGCACTATCACCTCCCTCTCTCTCTCTCTCTCTCACTAGGGAAACAGACAGGTATGTTATCAGTTCATTAAGAAGATAGATTAGAAATTGATTTAACAAGTAGATGGGTAAAATAAATAAAAACAGGTAGATTGATGCTTTAATTAGAAACTAGATTGACAGGTATTAACAGGTAGATGAACAGGTAGAAATGCAGGTAGACGAGTAGATAGAAAGATAGATAAACAGTGACAAGTAGACTAACAGGTAGATTGCTGTTGATAAATTAGCTTATAAATTTAAAGGCTGATTGAAAGGTAGTTGAGGAAGATGATTAGCGGAGATTAGTAGGGGATTAGTAGGGGATTAGTAAGGGATTAGTAAGGGATTAGTAAAAGGACTAGCGAGAGATTAAATACGGATGAGCAAGATATTAAAGAAGGATTAGCAAGGGATTAAATAAGGATTAGCAAGGGATTAAATAAGGATTAGCAAGAGGTAACGATTAGCAAGGGATTAGTCAAAGGGATTAACGACAAAATTAGTCGGGGTTTATTGGAGAAATTAGTTAAGAGATTTAACAAAGGAATTAGTAGAGGAATTAAAGACAGATTTAACAAAAATATTAGCTGAGGGATTAACAAGAGGATTAGCCGGAGGATTAGTTGAAGGATTAACATGAAGAGTAGTCGGGGGATTAGCTGAAGGATTAACATGAAGAGTAGTCGGGGGATTAGCTGAAGGATTAACATGAGGATTAACTGAAGGATTAACATGGGGATTAGGCGGAGGATTAGGCGAGGGATTAGCGTCAAAATAGTCACCTCTGGGTAAACACGAGTAAAAAAAAATATCAAAATTCATGAGCTGACAACCCCTTAGTTCCCACGGCCAGACCTTGTCAGTCACTTAAAACAACTTAAATCACACTTAAATCACACTACAGTATACTTATATATCACGTGAACTAGCTGCTATTAGTTAAGTTAGTTATACAGGTTACTTAACGTTGATTAAAATATGATAATATATGATAAAATAAAAGAGGGGGAGCTGGTGAGGGCAACACTGGGACGGATGACCAGGTGTAAGCGGCACGTGCCAAGTGTTTACCTGAGATAAACTATTATGACCCTTCTATTAAAATACCATAAGGGCTAAAATCTCCTACATATATCCCATTCGATAGCATTGTATTTCCAACCTTATTACATATTGTTATAAGGATAGTTCCCTCCACAACTCCAGCAGAGCATGATGGGCGGAAAATCTAACCATTGAGAAGTGAGTTTTACAGCATCAAGGAATAAGAATGGTAGTCGCCCGTCCATCGTGTCCTAACCAGATGCTTCATGTGTAGAGGATTTTGACCTATGAGAAAAGAGCTTTATCACACGAGGGAATAAGATTGGTTATGGCATGTCAACTGGAGGGTGGCTAGATGCTTCAGGTGGGCATAAGATAATTGCTGGGAGATAAGTCCATTTGGGTGGATTAGGAAGCACCCCGTTCAAATATTTATAAACACGCAGCAACGCAACGCAGAACTCCCGACGGCCCAGGAGTGACGCACCGTTGATTTTATCTGCTAGACCCCGGCGATCACTGAACGACCTAATTGCCTCGTTAAGGAACATCAAACGATTATAAATGTTAGGGTGCAGGAGTTTTTACCTGATTGGCTTTCTTGACTTGTTACTGACGTTAATTATTACCATGTCACCTTCAAGTAACACCCTCAAGTAAGGTAATGTAATGCAAGGTTAGGTTAGGTTAGGTTAGGTTAGGTTTAAACTTTGACGCATATTTGTATTATTAATAAAACACAAAGGCATCGACAATAACAATAATAATAATAAAAAGCAAAAATAATGATAATGACGTTATGATGAAAAGAATGATGACGTTAATGATGAAAATAATGATGACAATATTAATGATGATAAAATAGGAATCCTGGATTATATTTCCCATAACTTATTAGACACTTCATATAACGTTATTTTTTTACACTGGACAATAACGTATCAATGACGGATCAATAACGTAACATTTTATACTCTAGCGTTATTGTACACTGGCCAACGTTATTTCCTTTGACAAGACAATAACGTCACCTCAATAACGTTACCTTTTTGGCCCAGTCACTAATGCCGTTGCTCCTGTCATTATAAACGTAATTCAGCGTGAACTACACAGACAGACGATGGTTATTACTATAAAAAGTGATGCGGGGATAATAATCATGTCTTTCCTCCTAGTTATTAGTATGTGTCTATATCCGTGTTGGTCTGAATCGATAAACACAGACACACGTACACAAAACAAGCACGCACACGCACACACACACACACACTCACACGTACACAAAACAAGCACGCACACGCACACACACACACACACTCACACGTACACAAAACAAGCACACACATACACACTCTCACACGTACACAAAACAAGCACACACGTACACAAGACAAGCACACACACACACACACACACACACACGCACACACACAGTAATCTACTAACAGGCGAGTGTGTCGTCATGGACCACCGCCCATATGACACCTGCCTCCCCCCCCCCCTCCCTCCCATTATGAAAGGGGGGAAGGGGGGGGGTAGGAGGGGGATAAATAATGGGGGTGGGGGGGTTGATAGAAGGGGGAGGGAGAGGGTAATAGCAACATGTGGTCGGGACACCGGGTGTAGGAGGAGTGAGGGGAGAGGGGAGATGAGGGGAGACGGAGGGAGAGAAGAAGAGTGGGTGATTTAAATGCTGGAGGAAGAACATTCGGTGAGAGAGAGAGAGAGAGAGAGAGAGAGAGAGATGATTCAAATACTGGAAATAGAGTAGGAGTAAATGGGGGAGAGGGAGAGACGGAGAGGAGGGGGAGAGGGAGAGACGGAGAGGAGAGGGAGAGAAGGGTGAGAAGATTCAGGAAGGACAGGGAAAAGGCGTGACATAAATATTGGAGGGAGGATGTGAGTGAGGGAGTAGAGTTGGGGAGGAAGGGTGAGGGTAAGGGGGGAAGGACTTGGAGGGGAGGGAGGGTGTGAGGGAGAAGGGACTGGGAAGGAGGGGGTGAGGGAGGGGGTGAGGGAGGAGGGACTGGGAAGGAGGGGGTGAGGGAGGGTGTGAGGGAGGAGGGACTGGGAAGGAGGGGGTGAGGGAGGGCGTGAGGGAGGAGGGACTGGGAAGGAGGGGGTGAGGGAGGGTGTGAGGGAGGAGGGACTGGGAAGGAGGGGGTGAGGGAGGGTGTGAGGGAGGAGGGACTGGGAAGGAGGGGGTGAGGGAGGGTGTGAGGGAGGAGGGACTGGGAAGGAGGGGGTGAGGGAGGGTGTGAGGGAGGAGGGACTGGAAGGAGGGGGTGAGGGAGGGTGTGAGAGAGGAGTGACTGGGAGGGAGGGGGTGAGGGAGGGTGAGAGAGAGGAGTGACTGGGAGGGAGGGGGTGAGGGAGGAGTGACTGGGAGGGAGGAGGACCCAGGAGGTGATGGTGTGGTCAGGACATAACACTGTTCCCTCATGCCACCTGATGCCCGGCCCAGGGGTAGAGGGGAGTGGTGAAGGGGAAGATGAAGGGACAATGGAAAAGATAGAGAGAAAGAGAGAGTATTATATCTTGTCTTACACGAGTCTACCTGTCACTGTCGGGTTCTTCAGGTGTCAAAATATCTACATTTCCTAATATTTACTATCAACATTTTCCTTACAATGGTTCCAGTAAGCGGTTCCGAGCCTTTGGTATCCAGGAAGACAGAGTAGCCGGTATAATGCTCTCGATCAGCTTCACTTAGCTATATTTAAAGTTTGTTACCCACTGACGACTAGGTGGACTAGACGTACCCAGGGATCGAACCAATACCCTAAGGACAGGAGGTGAGAGCTGCATCCACTCGGCCACTACAACCCTTCCTCACAAAAACAGCACTTAAACTCAACTCAGCCATTATAACAGCATCATCAGCATACAGCATCACCTTCCCACTATCTTCACTCGCCCCACGTCTCGCGCCACACCCATGAAAACACATTAAACAAGGTAACCACACAACACTGACGCAACCCCCACGCGCGCCTGAATCAACTAATTCATAACACGTAAACTACAACCACAGCAGAGACACTTAACAAAATTTATCGTTCTTGGTGGACACAACGCAGAGGCTAAACTGCCAAGACCTGCTTCATGTATTATAAGGTTCTTCACCATAGTCACCCACGACCTAAACTATCTTGAGGCGTCTCGACCCACTGAGGATCTCCATATACTAAAACATATTTATCTATCCATCTGGTACTTAAGTCTTTGTATTTCATTTCAAGGTACAGCCGAGGGTCTTCTTGGTATACCCTTCCTGTATTCTTGTAATATTTCCTTCTCACTGCCACTCAAGTTTCCCCATTTAAGGCAATAATATCTCTTAGTTTAGGTTCAGATCCCAACTAGTCAATTCTCGGTTTGTCCCATCACGACCTGACTAACAAAACTTCTCCTTAAGTCTTTGAGTTGTTTAGAGTTTCTGTATCACCTTTTTTTTTCCATTCAATCGCCAGGTATCAAATTCATCAGTACATATAGTTACCTAACCTAACCTAACCCAACCCACTCCAACCTAACCTAGCTAGTCTCACCCTCCCCTGGTTATACACAGTGCAGGAAAAACCTATATCGTGTTCCCTTCTTCGCCAGGCCCCTCTGATACCCCCCTCTCTCCCACCAGTGGTCTTGGGGTCAGCCATCACAGGATTTGTCTCAATTAATCCACGTCTGGCGGCCTCGGGGATTTATCAACATACTGCAGCCTAGAATTTTATATCAGGGGAAGTAATGGGATAATTAACAGGAGGGGAAAAACCCGGTTCATTATGCCCACTAATCACCTTCTGGTTTGTGTTCTAATGAGGCCAAATTATGTTTCTCGCGCGGGAAAAATACAACAGTTTTTATTTTCTAATCATCCGCGTAATTGAGAAATGTGACTTTATTGAAATCTCATGCACACTTACGCTGGGGGGCCGCTGCCTACCTGCCCTGCTCACTAACACCACGTAAGTCTGGCGTAGCTTTAATAAACATGTTACTGTACTGTACAAGATGAACACCAAACGCTGTTGACCGCTCGTGTGGGCAGAGTTTTAACAATAGGGATCTTACTTCTCAACAGCGGCCGCAGGAGTTCACGATACAATCCACGGTGACCTACGAAGCTCTCCCCTGACCCAAGCTCTCATGACCACACTCACCTGTAATCAACACGAAAAAAAACGTGATTAAAATAAGAACATCCAAGCATAATTGTGATATTCCTGAAAATTCAACATCATTATTTTTCTCCAGGTTATAATCCCTGCAGTGGCCCTGACCGCCTGACTCACCACATATGAATACAAAATAAAAATTCTATCTTCCTAGACCGTGCCTTTGTCCTCTCGGCCTCAGCCCCTCAGTGGTGTGAAGGGCACCAAGGGACGGCAGCCGCGACATAATAATAATAATAATAATAATAATAATAATAATAAAATACATATATGTAATCTACCAACACGTAAATTAAGTCATTATCAAAAACACTAATTACCCAACCCCTTAGGCAGCTGAAACACCAACGACAGATCACACATTTCACTATATTATTCCCCTGAGCACGATGACTTAACTTTTTTACTACAATGACTTAATTTTGTGAGTACGATGACTTCCTGAGTACCATGACATTGTACTCAAGGGTAGAGGTTATCGTAATGAGAGCGTTAAGTCATCGTACACTAAGATGTATTCACTGTACGTATGGAAGTTGGTCTCGTTCTCAAGGAGTTTAATCCTAGGTGTCAACAATATATACCACGATCATTGGCAGCAGACACTTGACACCTCCACTGGCACTAGCACCTGATAATGACACCTGGCACTAGTACCTAACTGTGGCACCTGGCACTATTCCTTTTGATAAGAGTAAGGGAGGAAAGAGGTGGCTAGTGGCACAGTGTCAAAGTTCTGATTTTTTTCGGATTTTTTTCGCTCTTTAGCAGGAAAATACAATACCACAATACCATTCATGATTATACTACCACCACTAATGGTACCCAGAACAATCATTTTCAACCACAGTACCATCACCTCATACCACTAGAAACACTACACCACCACCACCACCTTTATCACATCACCACCAATAGCCACCACGATATCACCAATACTAACACACCACCATTAGTGAGCACCACATCAGTAACACCACTAACAATACCACCATTATACCACTAGTCAGCACAAAAAACACCCATTAACACCACCTAAACAGTGTAATGGAGGGTAGGCGGCCTCCCTCCCTCCCACCATGATAGGATCAGGACAGCGGCAGCCGACATATGCAAGATAGCCATCAGCAACAACCACCATCACCACAACAACAACCACGAGGGAGTGTGTGGGCGACCAGTGTGTTCTACTAACCTACTGCACACGCCCACCACTATCACCAACTACACCACCACTACTAGTTCCTACTGAGTGTGTGGGAGGTGAGACAAGGATGGTGGTAGGGTGTGGTGACGTGGTGTGGTGTGCGAGAGGTTATGGCGTGACAACCTGTAGAGGATGGGAGGGATGTTGTGTTGTTGTGTGACGGGATAAGGAGGAGATTATTGAGACATGTTGGTGAGAAACACGAGCAGGAGCAGTGTTGAGATAGTCGTGAACGTGTGGTTAGTCAGTGTACAGTTGTGGTGAGGAAAAGGCGTTAACCAGGTTCACAGCATTCAACAGTTTGTATTATTAGGTTACTTCATCCCTCAGCACAAGTCCACTGAAGCGTCGTTCCCTTATCAGTAAACGCATCCGATAGCATATTCATTTATGGCTCGTGTATAAGGGGGTGGGAGGGAGGCATTACTCCACCTCTGTCGGGAAACGAACCCGTGACCATTCGCCTACGAGAAGCGAACTCTATATATCTTGAGCTAAGATAAGATAAAACATTTACACCTGTTTTATTATATATAGAGACAGGTTAATAATGGGTGTGGGAGTATTCGCAGACTTAAAGGTTTCGGGAAGGTCATAAAGTTAGGTTGGCTTAAAAAGACTAGCGTATAGTTTACAGCCAACTATATATAACCCACAAATATTTTCTAATTTTACTTTACGTAATACTGAGTTTACTTTTCCATAAATGAAAATAAACTCCAGAGAACAAAGTGATCCATAAATTAACTTGCCGGGGGTTCAACTCACGGCAGTAAATCGTAGGCCAATTATAAGTCAAGTGTACACGAGAATGAAAATTCACACATTTAGTAGAACCTTATGTACGTATTTTCTCGCTGTTATGTTTGGTCATTTGTAAACCACATACATGCTACCACAGACACAACACCACCTCCTCATTATGTGAGTCAGTAAAAAAAGCCCTGAAATTAGTCCATTGGTAGATACAACAATGGGCGAGTCCAAGACAGTCCCTGAGGTGCACCGGACACCTGTACTGTACACTAACAACAAGCTTAAAGTTACCTTGCCTCTAACAGACACCTTAGTCCTGGATGGTATCGAACCCTGGTCTTTCCGTGTGAGAGGTGAGTAGAATTTGCATATCAATCGACCATAAAGTTATTATTTTTTATAATATCTCAACATTTTAATGATAAAAATATTATAAACAACGATAATAATGACCATTAAGGACACCAGGACAAAATTTACCTCAATATTTCATTAACCTTCATTATATTTTGTTAATTTAAAGTTAAGCGAAATATCATTTTATTATACTGTACCTCCAGATCTTTATTAAATTATACTTTCCACTATTCCTCTTCTGTCTATATTCGTAATTCGGTTAATGTTCCGTAGTTGCCAAGCACGGAACTATATATTGATTCGTATATAGCGAAACAGCAAAAAAAAAAATAATAATTAATACTAAAAAACGCTTCTGTCGGAAATTTATAGTTCTCCAATTATTTTGACTTTTTTATTTCACTTAAACACAGTATTAGTGCGCGGAGAAATACGTTGTTTACTTATTACTCAACTAATCTGCGGAAGTTCGGAGGTCACGTGATATTTGTGAGCATACACAAGCTTTGGAGGTTTAAATGCGTAGTTCCAAGATGGCGTCTCTGTGTGAAGGTTGACCCCTGAAGGATTGGCGTATAATTGAGTATTTAAGAATGAAGCCGCAGCTGTTGACATCTTCAGGGCTAGTGGTGTTCTCCCTTCTTCAGTCAAGTGTCCAAGGTGTGATTCAGGGTGTCAGTATAGTGAACAGTGGCACACTTGGTATTGCAGTAAGCTACAGACACTCACCAAGAGGAAGAGATCACGTAATTGTGGGTTTACGGTGACCGACCACCATACTGCACCACTTCCTCACTCATGCAGTAACCACTTCATCCACCTGCATCTGTTAATTAAGGTAAGTTTTTATACACACCGGGGGTCCAGGGGGTTGAGGTGAGGTGAGTTGAGGTGAGGTTAGGTTCTTCTGGTTTCTCTGGTTAGCATGTTTCGTTAGGTGTTCGTTTTGTCAGTTTTTTGCGTGTTTTTACCCCACTAATTCCCTCTAATTCAAAGTCCTGCTCACTATATGTAATCAATATTGTTGGTAATTGTGGTGGGGGGGAGGAGGATGGGGTCATACCTCCATAACTACTCACTTCCGGCGGAAATGAATGTAAAATTCATATGAAACACGATGAAATACACTATAAAAACCTACTTTTCATTGTAATTTCCGTGCATGGCAACTACAGAATGTTTACCCATAATTCATCTTTATTTTCTTATTACATTTTCTTTCCTTTCTTGTCACTTTTTACCTTCCTCCTCATCTTCCTTTTATTCTTTCTTTTCCTCATTCTTCTCGTTCTCTTCATCCTCTACCCTCTCCTCCCCCTTCTCTTCCTCCCCCTTATTCATCCTCTTCCTCCTCCTTCATCCTTCTAGTCCTCCTCCTTCATCCTTTCCATCCTGTTCCTCTTCTTCTTCCATCTTCCTCCTCCTCCTCCTCCTCCCATTCATCTTCCTCCTAACAATGGCCACTCCTCTATCCCCTCTTCCGTCTCTCTTCCTCCCTTTCAGCTGATTCTCCTTATTACACCTTTTCTTGGGTCCCTTGTAGGTAATCACACAACCTGTCTCTTCCTATGATTCCCGTCGTTCGTCTGTCTCTCCTTTATTCTGTCTCAGTTACCTTACCCCTGATTTATTCCCTCATTGTCTTCTCCCTTCCTCCTCCTCCTCTTTACACATGATTTCAGCAAAGATCATTCTCGTTGCCTTATTTACATTTTAGTTTAATCACCTTATATAAATGAATTCCAGTTAATGTACTTTATTGAACTTAACTCACTTAACCTAATTCACCTTACTTAACATACTATTTAACTCACTCTACTTAACACACTCAATTTAATGTACTATATTTGACTTAATACACCTTTCTTAACACACTCTACTTTGCGATTTTTACTTAATATCCTTTACTTACTACACTTTACTTAACTCACTTTACTTAGAATACTCTACTTAATACACCTACTTAATATCAACTACTTAAGATACAATACTAATCGTAGCCTATTTAAGGAACTCTACTTATTACCCAACTTAAGGAACATTACTTAACACACCCTTCTTAAAACACACAACTTAAGGAACATTACTTAAACACACCCTACTTAAAACACACAATTTAAGGAACATTACTTAAACACACCCTACTTAAAACACACAACTTAAGGAACATTACTTAACACACCCTACTTAAAACACACAACTTATGGAACATTACTTAAACACACCCTACTTAAAACACACAACTTAAGGAACATTACTTAACACACCCTACTTAAAACACACAACTTAAGGAACATTACTTAAACACACCCTACTTAAAACACACAACTTAAGGAACATTACTTAAACACACCCTACTTAAAACACACAACTTAAGGAACATTACTTAAACACACCCTACTTAAAACACCCAACTTAAGGAACATTACTTAAACACACCCTACTTAAAACACACAACTTAAGGAACATTACTTAACACACCCTACTTAAAACACCCAACTTAAGGAACATTACTTAAACACACCCTACTTTACGCACCCTACTTTACACCAGCTACTTAAAGATACACCAGTGATTGTAATCTACTTAAGGAACCCTTCTTAACGCATATTTTCCTAATTATTCTATCATCTCTCCTTCCTCTTTCCTTGTTCTCCCGTGTAATTATCTCCTCACTCAACCTTTCCTTAATGCTTATTCTCCTTTGTTCTCTCGCTCACATTATTCTCTCTTGCTCCGTCTCTTTCTCTCTCTTGTTCTCTCTCTCTCTCCCATTTTATCTTGTTCTGTCTCATTTTCTCTCGATCTCTCATTCCACATTTCTCCGTCTCTTCCTTATCGCTTCTTTTCTTATCTTACGTTACTTCCTTCCATTCTCCCCCCTCTCTCTCTCTCTCTCTCTCTCATAGCTTATATGCGACTTTCTTTCTTCCTTTATCTCTTCTCACTATTTTCTCTTTGCCTTTCTTTTACTTATACATGTTTTAGCCTCCTTTCCCACCTTTCCCTCCTTTTCACTCTTCCTCCTCTCCTACTCTTCTTCTTCCTCCTCCTTTCACTCTTCCTCTTTCTCCTTTCATTATTCCTCCTCCTTTCACCCGTTCACTCATCATTCTTCTTCTCCTCACTCTTTCCCTTCTTTCTTCTCATGCTCCTATCTCCTGTTTCTTGTGTGTGCTTTATTCTCCTTTATTCAGCGTTCACTCTAAACCATTAACTCCCTTTTATTCCAGTTCGTCTTCTCTCTATTCTACTATTTATTCTTTCATTTTCTCTTCGTTTATTCTATGATTTCTCTTAATGTTTTTCAACCTCTCTTTATTCTATCTTCATCATCTCTCTCTATATCCTATGGTCTTTGTCCCCTACTTTGTCTACTCCCCGTTCTCTCCCCCCCCCCTCTTGTTATCTCCTTCACCCACCACTTATTATCACCTCCCTGACTAATTTACCCTCACCTCACCCCTCACCCCCTCTCTTCCTCCTCCCCTCGCCCCCCCCCCTCCTCTATACGTAACCACATGTTGAGTCCATCTGTCCTGTCTCTCTCTCTGTCTGTCTCTTCCTTTCTCTGATTGTTTCCTTCTCCTTCTCCTCCTCCTCTCTCTCTCCCCGTCCTACTTCCTCCTCTCCCCGCCTCCTACTTCCTTCCTCCTCTCTCCGCCTCCTACTTCCTTCCTCCTCTCCCCGCCTCCTACTTCCTTCCTCCTCTCTCCGCCTCCTACTTCCTTCGCCTTCCTTCCCCCTCTTACTTCCTTCCTCCTCTCCCCGCCTCCAACTTCCTTCCTCCTCTCCCCGCCTCCTACTTCCTTCCTCCTCTCTCCGCCTCCTACTTCCTTCCTCCTCTCCCCGCCTCCTACTTCCTTCCTCCTCTCCCCGCCTCCTACTTCCTTCCTCCTCTCCCCGCCTCCTACTCTCCCCACCCATTTATCCCTTCCTCTACTTATTTCCCTTCTTCCTCTCCCATCTATTCTCTTCCATCTTCTTCCCTCCACATCCTCACACTTTCTTCTTCTCTCCTTCCCCTTCCCTCCTCCTATACACCTGCTCCCCACCCCTTTCCTTCCTGTCTACTCCCCTCCCTGCCCTCTCCTTCCCCTCCTCCTCCATCCTGCGCTCCTCTCCTCCTTCCTACCCCCACCCCCCTCCCTTTCTCTGTACGTGATAACAAGGCATGGTAACAAGTGAGGTTTAAATACCCTTCATGGCCCACATGTGCGCAGTGCGTCACCAAGACAGAACAGCGCAGCGCATCTGTCACTGCTAAGGGTCACGTCGTTGTTCCTCCCCCGGGATCCTCTCATTATTGTTATGGTCAGATGTTTATCACCAGTTTTTTTTTTTGCTATTACTGTTGAATTTTCGTTTTTCTTTCTTTCTTTACCTTTAATTATGACCGTGGATAAACGCTTGTGTCATGAAGATGTTCGAGTTTAAATTCTAATTATTGGATGTTGTTGTAGTTAGTGATTCTCCCCCGTGTGTGGTCTCTTTCCCCTATCCACTTGACATCCATCACAAACACACTGTACCCACCCCTCATCTGCCTCTGTTTCACCCCTCTCCCTCCCCTCCAGGGCAGATTGGGCACACCCTGGGCACCTCCTGCCAGTAGTGGTTATGACAGCTGGTCAGACCCTCGGGTTGGGCACGTCCGGGCACGTCCCGACGAGCACGTGCTACACCCCCCCCCCCCCCCCACCAACCCACCCAACACGTGTCAGCTGCCTCCTCGTTGATTGGTCCGTTGTGAGTCAGAGGGAAACGTCCCTATTGGCTAGTTATCAAGCTTCAGTCCGGTTAATATTTCACTTAAGAGACCATGTTGATTATAAACCCCGTACTGATAATACCATACAGTGTGCTTGGTTGAGGTACTATAACAACATGATAAAGTCTTATATTAATAGGTGAAGGGGGTCTGAGGCAGCCAGGTGTGTCGGTCGTAATAAGAGGGTCGCGTCTCACCTTCAATAGCGACCGCCCACACTACACCGGACCGACAGACGGACAACAACAAACAGGTTTTATAATTGATGTGGTGTGACCCAGCGGCTGGTGATGAATATTGATGAGTAGTGGAGGTCCTGTTAGAGTGTGTGTCGGTCGGTAGTCATCAATGAGGTGAAGGATCAGTTACTATTGACAAGTTGATGATAAATAAATACCGTGTTGGATGAGTCTACCTTCTGGGAACCTCGATCAATGGGTTTAGTTACTGATGTGTTGTGAAGGTGGTGTTCAGGGCCTTAATGGTGCACATGTATACCCCCCCACCCACATGTATACACTACTGCCCCCCCACCCACATGTATACACTACTACCCCCCACCCACATGTATACACAACCACCCCCCCCACATGTATACACTACTGCCCCCCCCACCCACATGTATACACTACTGCCCCCCCACCCACATGTATACACTACTGCCCCCCCCACCCACATGTATACACTACTGTCCCCCCACCCATATGTATACACTACTGTCCTCCCCACCCACATGTATACACTACTGTCCTCCCCACCCACATGTATACACTACTGCCCCCCCCCCCACATGTATACACTACTGCCCCCCCCCCCCACACACACATACTATATGGTCTGTGTAAACGATAATAAACTATACCGATTCACACGTAGTTATTTAATATAGCGGCAAACGAAACAATTTCCCTCACCAACCTACTGTATATAGACACTTAAAAGAGTCCATGTCCCTATCAGTCAATAACACAGCGTGTCTAGTATACCTGTAGTCTTTAATTAAACTCTTAACTGGGCAGGGCTGTGAAGGAGACGGGAAATTACAGGATAAAAATAGAGGAAAGGAAACATATAAACGCTGTAATAATAATAAATACCCTTCTAATCTGTCTATAAACGTATGTAATTTAGTACTATGATATGCGATTTGATTCCGCCAGTTGATGCTCATTTGAAGACAGTAAACAAAATATTATAAAGGATTCAACACCTATAAACAGGATTTGACTTTCACTGTATATTTTAGTTTATTTATTTACATGATTGAAGCCATTTTTCCGGTGTTATGATGCGACGTATGTAGTACAGACACCATACATATATACAGTGTCAGTGGTGTTGGTGGTGACTTAAAATTTTAGAGAGACTGGTGAGAGAGAGAGAGAGAGAGAGAGAGAGAGAGAGAGAGAGAGAGAGAGAGAGAGAGAGAGAGAAACTAGTGAGAGACTGGTGAGAGATAGAGACTAGTGAAAGAGACAATGGCGTGATGTGTGAGCCTTGTTACAGCGGAAAGTTGGAACACACACTCTGGGTTATCTGGGGCAATCAATGTTTACCAAAGGGTTTCCAGGAATCAAAAGACATAAATACCATCCCTTTACTGCCGTTGCTACAGGATTATACTCTCCAAATTAAGAGTATAAAACCAGTAAATATAATCATAGGTTAGACTCCAAGACCGCCTTCCCCCACCCACGTCCACTAGAAACTATATAATGCCATTGCGCTTAGGATCTTATGGGAAGACTCTTGTGACATTAATTTCTGTCTTCTAACTGGTGCTGCTAAGTGAATGTGTCTAGTTAAGGTAGAGTCTCAGTGTAATTTTGTCTCCTAACTGGTGCTGCTAAGTGAATGTGTCTAGTTAAGGTAGAGTCTCAGTGTAATTTTGTCCCCTAACTGGTGCTGCAAAGTGAATGTGTCTAGTTAAGGTAGAGTTTCAGTGTAATTTTGTCTCCTAACTGGTGCTGCTAAGTGAATGTGTCTAGTTAAGGTAGAGTCTCAGTGTAATTTTGTCCCCTAACTGATGGTGCTAAGTGAATGTGTCTAGTTAAGGTAGAGTCTAAGTGTAATTTTGTCTCCTAACTGGTGCTGCTAAGTGAATGTGTCTAGTTAAGGTAGAGTTTCAGTGTAATTTTGTCTCCTAACTGGTGCTGCTAAGTGAATGTGTCTAGTTAAGGTAGAGTCTCAGTGTAATTTTGTTTCCTAACTGATGGTGCTAAGTGAATGTATCTAGTTAAGGTAGAGTTTCAGTGTAATTTTGTCTCCTAACTGGTTTTAAGTGAATGTATCTAGTTAAGGTAAAGTTTCAGTGTAATTTTGTCTCCTAACTGGTGCTGCTAAGTGAATGTATCTACCGTAGTTAAGGTAAAGTCTCAGTGTAATTCTGACGATGGTTGTAGCTTTGGATGTTATATTTTCTGTATATTAGCTTAAATAATCCCACACAGTCTTACGCCTCTGTAAACACCCAAGCCAAACACTATACACAATACACTAACAATATTTACAACACAATACTTCATTACCTCACAATGTAACTCACTATTAAAATTCCTTCACGTTAACAAGAAGAAAAAAATCACCTCATAACGTGTTCTATAAATAAAATACAACAACATCATTAATAAACATCATTGACAGTAATAAAATAATTCTGGTAATATTAAAAGCCATCTACAAAAACACAAGATAAATTAGTTGATATTAATAAGCACTTGAGAGCGTTTAGAACAAGTGGTGTCGGTGAGTTATAATGATGAATGGTTTTTCTAATTAAAATTCTTTACTCGTATTAATCATTAGGTTTGACATGGCAAGTATTTAGAGGCGGATAATTTTGGTTTCTCGGAACACCTGGTAACAAAACGGGTAGAGCCATTATCACTGCAGCAAAACACAGCGGATTACAGCATAGCGTATTATAGCATAGCATAGTACCTGTACAGTAAAGCAAAACATAGCACAGCACAACACAGCGTAGTACAAAACAGCGCATTACAACATAGCACGGCATAGCATAGCATAGCATACCAAAACACAGCACAGAATAGCACTACACAACACAGCAAAACATAGCTCAGCACAGCATAGGATACCACAGCAAAACAAAGCACAATACACCATAGCACAGCACAACGCAGCGTAGTACAACCTAGCACGGCATAGCATACCAAAATACAGCAAAACACAATAGCATAGCATAGCACAGCACACCACACCACACCACACCACAGCACAAGAGTTCAGGGCTTTTAGAATAACGTTCTGCATATCGGCACTCAACCATAAACCGTTAAAACAAATAAGTTATTCCTGGAAAATTTAGTTGAAAATATTGACGAGTTTTGTAATTTAGGGGATTGTGATTATTGGAAGTGAGTCTTATAGATTATAGGCATGGAGTCTTGTAGATTATAGGAAAGGAGTATTATGAATTATAGGCACGGAGTCTTATTGATTAGAGGCATGGAGTTTTACAGATTATAACCAATGAATTATATAGAGTATAACCAAGGAGTCTTATAGATTATAACCAAGGAGTCTTATAGATTATAGCCAGCGAGTCTTATAGATTATAGCCAGCGAGTCTTATAGATTATAGCCAACGAGTCTTATAGTTTATAGCCAATGAGTGTTGTATTTACTGTAATATCGCGTCTCTAAATCTAGCCCCCGAGACTAATTTATTATACTTTAAAAGACTTCTAGCGTTGGGTAACACACACACACACACACACACACACCCCACCGACAGGCTGGAAGGCGGTGGTGTATAAATTCCTTACCGTATATTTTCCGTCTGTGCTACGAGATATGACCACATACAACTACCGACTAATTCTGGGTAAACAAACTCCGGGAAACTTAAGAGAATTATCAGTCTATGAGTATCTGTAGGAAGCAAGAGCAGAGCAAGTTTGTGATATATGAGTAAACATTATGTAGTAAGCGTGTGAGTAACTATAGCTGCAAGATTATGAGAACATAGGTTATTCATGTATCTAGGAGGTGATTCGTGTATCTAGCAGGTGATTCATGTATCTAGCAGGTGATTCATGTATCTAGCAGGTGATTCATGTATCTAGCAGGTGATTCATGTATCTAGGAGGTGATTCATGTATCTAGGAGGTGATTCATGTATCTAGGAAGCACACGAAGGCATACAGAGCGAGGTTGTAGCCATGCACTGTTTCCTCAACCACGATGGCAATTTGTTTTTAAAAAGTTCGAGATTCTGATAATTTTACAATGATGTATTTTGATAAGTTTACGTTAAATCTCTTACTAATGAAACTGGAAAAAAAATTCTTATTAACCAGATTTAAAAAGGGGACCAAAATTTTACCTATTTACAGCAGGGAAGACTAAGGGTGGTCCCCGGGCGAGAACCAAGGTCCCTTAGATGGTCCCCGTGCGAGAACCAGGGTCTCTTAGGTGGTCCCAGGGCGAGAACCAAGGTCCCTTAGATGGTCCCCGTGCGAGAACCAGGGTCCCTCAGATGGTCCCCGTGCGAGAACCAGGGTCCCTTAGGTGGTCCCCGTGCGAGAACCAAGGTCCCTCAAGTGGTCCCCGTGCGAGAACCAGGGTCCCTTAGGTGGTCCCCGTGCGAGAACCAAGGTCCCTCAAGTGGTCCCCGTGCGAGAACCAGGGTCCCTTAGATGGTCCCCGTGCGAGAACCAGGGTCCCTTAGATGGTCCCCGTGCGAGAACCAAGGTCCCTTAGATGGTCCCCGTGAGAGAACCAGGGTCCCTTAGGTGGTCCCCGGGCGAGAACCAAGGTCCCTTAGATGGTCCCCGTGCGAGAACCAGGGTCCCTTAGGACAAATAGTGAGTGTCGTATCAACCCGCCCACCACACCCTTATTCACTTGCCAATTAATTTTTAACTCTCTCCTTTATCTTTACTATAGCGCCATTAACATTCCAAGAGTTACATTTAACCAAGAAAAGTTAATTACAGTTATATTAATGTTAAAAATAAAAGAAACATTATCCATTTGCCTGTTCCATTACCGACCAATGAGTTTTTCCAATAATAATTTATTTTATAACTTATGGTGAATTCTTTACCAGCTGTTGTTCACACTAATAATCCACAAGGTCACCAAAGTTAATATAAACCAAGAAGAAAGAAACGACACTAACACAGACGTTAAGAAACAAAATAGAATAAAAAAAAATAATGCTTCAGTTGTGTGGGCGTTTCATTTTAACGACTCAAGGCTCCACAAGAATTCATTTGGATAATCCATTAATAGCGGTCTTAACTATTCTTTCCTCGGGTCCATTAAAAGACAATCTTTACTTTTCTTTACATCACGAGAGCCATTAGATACAATGGACGTCGCTCCCCGCCCTACACTACCCCCCTTTTCACCAGCGGCAGGATAATGGAATCTCCAGAAAAAATGGGGGGTGGGTGGGGGGTGTTGGTGGTGCCTGCGGGATGGAAAATAGTTATTCTTTGTTTTGCCATTAGGAGACGGCGAGGACTGTTGCCGCTGATTGAACTATCGGTCAGCGTGTCATTTGCTGCCCCTCCACGCCTTGGTAGGGGGGAGGGGGTATAGTGGTGGTGAGTGGTGGTGATGGTGGTAGGAGTAGTGGTGGTGGTAGTGGTGGCAGGGGGAATTAGTGGTAGATGGTGATGGTGGTAGTGATGGTGGTAGTGGTGGCAGGGGCTAGTTAGTTCTAATGTAGTCGTCACTATTGTGGTTTTACTCATAACAAAGAACTGTGTTGCGTCATAGTGCCGAGAAGCGCGCGCGCACACAAGCACACGCACACATAGGTTGGCCACTTGTCCCCGGGGAGACTCCCAATTACAACCTACTTCTGTAACAACCACTCGCCCTCACCCCCTGCCTCCCTCCTCTCCCCATTTATATTCTCCCTCACTCTCCCCCACCTATTCACCCTCCCCCCCTCCTTCACCTCTCTCCATTTATTCTCCTTCCCTCTCTTCTCTCCCTTTCTCCCTCTCATTACCCAATGTATGTTTACTCCCTCCCTAACCTAATCTCTCCCTTTGTAATCTCCTCTTTCCTCCCTTCCCTCCTCTTTCCCCAATATTTCCCTCTCACTTTTCCATCTTCCACCCCCCCCCTCTATCTTCATCCCTCTCCCTCCCTGCTTTTCACTCCTCCCTTTTCCTTCATTCCCTATCTATCTCCATCTCCCCCCACTCCATAATCCACCCACCCCCCTCAATGTACACCTCCATCTTCCCCCTTACTACACTCCGTATCATTTATCACCTCTCCCTCACATTTCCACAGTTATTTTTCAACCCACTTTCGCACTACCATCACTTTCTCCCTATCTCTCTCCTCCCTTACTCCCACACACACACGATACCGGTACTCTCCCTCCCCCCCCCCCACGCACCCTCTCACCCTCCCCCTCTCCTCATACGTATCTCTCGCATCCTTCTCCTACACTCCTCATTTATCCCTCCTCTTCCACTTCTCACACCATACACCCCTCCCTTCATCTTCCTTCCTACATCTTCCCCTTTCTCCCTATGTTCATACCCTCTCCTTCCCCCAATTTCCCTTTCTTTTCTCTTCCATTCCTTCCCTCACACTCTCCTTACCTCAGCCTACCTCTCCTTACCTCACCCTACCTCTCCCAGCCACTCCGACACGCTCACTCAGATTGCTACAGGGTAGAATTAACGGAGAGGAGGAGGAGGAGGAGGAGGAAGTAGTAGTGGTGGAGGAGGAGGAGGAAGTGGAAGAAGAGGAAGTGGAAGAGGCGAAATAAGAAGTGGAGGAGGAGGAAATGGAAGCGGGAGAAAACACAAGGATGAGAACAGGAAGAGAAGAAAATATAATACAAAGGAATTATAAAAGTCGACCAAAACACAGGTCTTCTCATCCCCTCCTTTCCACAGTCATTCCATCCCCCATTCCCTTTCTATCTCTTCCCATTCCTTCTCCCCTACATATTCCATTCCTTCCTCCTCCCATCCCTTCCCTCCCACAAATCATGTCATCCCCATTCCATTCCTGCCTCCTCACATCCTATCCCATTCCATCTGTCACCAACCCATCCATTCCACCCCTATCTCCTACCATTCCATTTTTCCCCACGACCTACTCATTCTTTACCATCCATTACCTTACAACCTATTCTTCCAGTCCTAATGGTTATCCGTCTTAATGGTGTCTCCGTTCTAAGGGGTGACTGAGCTCTAACCTAACTTTAACCTGACCTGACCTGACCTAACTTTAACCTAACCTAACCGAGCCTAAACTAACCTAGCCTAGCCAACAGAGAAGGGAGTTTACGGAGACAAAATCCTTAGGGGTCTCAATTCTAATGGCTAGGTTAGGGCTGGGAAGGAGAATGAAAGTGGGAGTGAGAGAGTGAGAGGAGTGGGAGGAGTGGGATGCAGAGCGAACTATTAACACTGGGGTCCATTTGACACACACACACACACACACACACACACACACACACACACACTGGAACACGAAAAAGAATTAGACCAAACGGGGTTGTACTGTGAACCATACACCCACCTTAACCTAACCTAACCTAACCCACTTAAGTCATGATGGACGAGATGGAACTTAACTGGCCCTTTAAACTTGATAATTAATAAAACAAATCTAAAAGACTGCTCTAAGGCTCTAAGATTATAAACTATTAAACTATCTAACAAGCAATGATAATCTCTAACAACGGGATAAAAGATAAAACATAACTCAATCGTTCAGAAAATGTAAAAAAAAAAAAAACATTAATTTCACTGGGTCTTTAAAGCTTGACCTTGAACTTGACCTGAAATAAGCACACACTCGACTCTGAGGACAATGCACTGCTTGACGACAACTACCATGAGGAGAGAGAGAGAGAGAGAGAGAGAGAGAGAGAGAGAGAGAGAGAGAGAGAGAGAGAGAGTCTTAAAATCGCTAGGTTTAAGATGGTTTTAAATTCCTTTATTATTGTGTTAAAGGGAATAACTTCTTTAATAAATTAGTCTTGTTCAGGTAAATTACTGGGGTATGTATACATGTATCTTGAAGTTACTTGGAGGTATGTGTGTGTATTAGGTGTTGCCATGGTGACCAGTTTGGCGTATATGTGTTTGTACGTAAATTTATCGGATTAAAAAAAAATTCGCTAAAAAGTTGGGAGGGAAATACTCGTTTCCACTCATTGTCTCTCTTGACCTTTGAGTTCAGGGTCTGGGTGAAACTACGGAGGGAGGGGGGAGGTAGGGGGGTAGGGAGGGAGGGAGGGAGGGAGGGAAGGGGGGTAGGAAGGGGGGGTAGGAAGGGGGGGTAGGGAGGGAGGGAGGGAGGGAAGGGAGGGAGGGAAGGGAGGGAGGGAAGGGGGGTAGGGAGGGAGGGAAGGGGGGTAGGTAGGTAGGGAGGGAGGGAGGGAGGTAGGGAGAGAGGGAGGGAGGGAGGGAGGGAAGGGAGGGAGAGATGGAAGGAGGGAAGGGGAGGGAGGAAGGGAGGGAAGGGGGGTAGGGAGGGAGGGAGGGAAGGGGGGTAGGGAGGGAGGGAAGGGGGGTAGGTAGGTAGGGAGGGAGGGAGGGAGGTAGGGAGAGAGGGAGGGAGGGAGGGAAAAAGGAAGTGAAACAATAAGGGAGAAAGCGGGGTAGACGGAAGAGAGGAAGGGTAGGATGGAAGGGAAGAGAAGAGAAAATGGATTGAAGAAGGGAGAGGAATAGAAGAAGGGAAAGAGGAAAAGACGGGGAGAATGAGGTACAAGGAAATACAAGTACAGGAGGGAGGGAGCAAGGAAAACGGTAAGGAAGAAGGAAAAGGAAGAGGGAAGAGGAAGAGGGAGGATTGAAAGAAGACAAAGAGGATAAAGACCAATAGCCACAATAACACCCAAGATAAATAACTATAATACAAAGATAACGAAAACAGGAGGGGAGAAAAGGGAGTAAATTTGAGAATAAGAGAAAGACGGAGATAAGTAGTAAATGGATGAAGCATGAACGATGGAAGAGGAGAGGAGAAATGGCAACATGAAATGGTCGTGGTAATTATGAACAAACCATTTAGTCTACGAGTTCAATGCGCGCGCACACGCACACACACACGCGCACACGCACACGCATACACACACACACGCGCGCACACACACGCGCACACACACACACACACGCACACACGCGCGCGCACACACGCGCACACACACACACACCGTTCTTCACCCTTCACTCAAGTTCCCCTCACACCATCGACCACCTAAATCGCCTCACTGTGGAAATTAACAATAAATTCCAAAGTGATTTCGCCCCATTCCACCTTCCTTCCCAGGTGGACCCCGGCAGGTAGACCCCGGCAGGTGGACCCCAAGCAGGTGGACCCCAAGCAGGTGGACCCTAGCAGGTAGAATCCCTGGATAAACCGTTCCCAAATATCTTGTATAACTTCAGAAGGAGTTATAGCCTCTATTTGCTGTTATAGTCAGGACAATGAGATGGTTCAGGGGTGGCACTGAGGGGTGGCACTGAGGGGTGGCACAGAGGGGTGACACTAAGGGGTGGCACAGAGGGGTGACACTAAGGGGTGACACTGAGGGGTGGCACAGAGGGGTGGCACAGAGGGGTGACACTAAAGGGTGGTACTGAGGTGTGGCACAGATGGATAGTACTAAGGGATGGAACAGAAGGGGTGGCACTAAAGGGTGGAACAGAGGGGTGGCAATAAAGGGTGGCACAGAGGATCTACAAGTTGTACCTATATAGTAGCGACAGAGTTATAGAACAGCCTATATGACAGCTAAACAACAACGTTTTAAACATATATATGAAAATATTATATAAAACCTCTATGGCTGACAACTCTGCTGACTATATGGCTGACAACTATACAGGCTATATGACTGACAACTAAGCTGACTATGACTGACAACTTCACTTATATAGCAGTGTTACCTAAACGATAAATCAGCGACACTAAAACGACACGACAATTACATAGAAGTTATAAAACAGATGTCTATAATTTAAGCGAAAATTATATAACACTTAATATGACAATTATAATATAGGTGATATAGTTATTTTGTGGTGCATATGCTTTAGTTATACTGAACTATACCAGGATAATAATGCAAGAGTATAACCGACATTCTGGTATATTCCTGAGTCAGTATATTAGTGGTAGACAGGTATAACGTGTGGTGATGATGTCATGATGATGTCACTATGATGTCACGATGATGGCACGATGATGTCACGATGGGAGTAGCTTTATTTAACTTAGGTGAGGTGAGGTTTATTTAGATATCAGACAGACAGACAGACAGACAGACAGAGACAGAGCTTTTCCTAAATACCACACGCCTAAGTCTCCGCTATGCTCCCTTGCCCACTAATTCTGCCCTGGGTATATGGGGAGAGGGAGGGGGGGGGGGGCAGGGAGAGTAGAGGGAGGGGGTGGCAGGGAGAGTAGAGGAAGGGGGGGGGTAGAGTAGAGTAGAGGATGGGGGAGAGTAGAGGATGGGGGAGAGTAGAGGATGGGGGGAGAGTAGAGGATGGGGGAGAGTAGAGGATGGGGGAGAGTAGAGGATGGGGGGAGAGTAGAGGATGGGGGAGAGTAGAGAGAGGGAGAGTAGAGGATGGGGAGAGTAGAGAGAGGGAGAGTAGTGAGGGAGAAAAGATAGAGAGAATATTAGGCGAGTAACGATAGGGAGAAAAGTGGGTTAGTAAAGATAGGGAAAGAGTAATAGGAAAAGGAGTGTTAAAGTCAGCGTAGAGGGAGAGAGAGAGAGAGAGAGAGAGAGAGGAGGAGGAGTAGAGGAGGAAGAGAGAAGAAGGAGGAGGAGGAAAGGAAGAGGAGGAGGAGGAAGAGAGGAGGGGAGGAGGGGGAAGAGAAGAGGAGGAGGACAAGAGGAGGAGGAGGAGGAAGAGAAGAAGAGGAGGAGGAAGAGAAGAAGAGGAGGAGGAAGAGAGGAGGGGAGGAGGGGGAAGAGAAGAGGAGGAGGAAGAGAGGAGGGGAGGAGGGGGAAGAGAAGAGGAGGAGGAAGAGAAGAAGAGGAGGAGGAGGAAGAGAAGAAGAGGAGGAGGAGGAAGAGAAGAAGAGGAGGAGGAAGAGAAGAGGAGGAGAAAGAGAAGAGGAGGAGGAAGAGAAGAGGAGGAGGAAGAGAGGAGGAGAGACAAAACAAAGTGCGAAAGAAAGACGACGAATGAGGGAAGAAGGAGAATGAGGAAGAAATGAGGGAGTGGAAAGAAAGGGCGATAAGAAGAGAGAGTATAAGCAAAAAGAGTAAAGGAAAGAAAAGAGAGAGAAGAGGTAAAAAGACCGAAGGGAGAAGAGAGAGATGAAGAAGGGAAATTAGACAAAAAGACATAGAAAAGAGTGAAAGGAAAGAGGAGAAGCCGAAGAAGAAGGGAAAGTAAAGAGAAAGAGCGAGAGGGATAGAAGGGGAAAGAGATGGAGAAAAAGAAGAAAAGAGTAAAGAAAAAGCTAAAGAAAGTACAAGTGATAAAATTGAGAGAGAGAGAGAGAGAGAGAGAGAGAGAGAGAGAGAGAGAGAGAGAGAATGTATTTACAAGAAACGTAATAAGCCAAGACATAATATCAGAGCCGGGAAGAGGGAACACAGAGTTAAACCCGGGAGAGAAAGGGCGATAAATTGAGTACACGGTAATAAATGACAATAAACGATAATATATGGCAAGGGTGAGCTAATTATTGACCAGGAGATTTGGCTGTAAAGGAAGGTGAGAGAGAGAGAGAGAGAGAGAGAGAGAGAGAGAGAGAGAGAGAGAGAGAGAGAGAGAGAGAGGTGTAACAATAAGACTAAGTTGGAGGCGTCCTGGGAGCTTTGTGGAATAGAAAGTACATTAATGTGAAATGTGAAGCTCAATGTGTGTATGTGACCACCATCGGACAGCAACAAACACCTCCCCATCTCCTACAGTGGATTAGTTTAAGGTGTAGAAGCTGTCACCAACACAACAACCACACCCTAAGTTAATGTGTTGTATAACCCAGTGTTAAGGAATAGTCCAAGAAGATCGGACAACTCGCCAACTGAACTGGCTAACCATGACCCCGAAAATCCGCAAATCGATTAACATCCAGGTCTTCGATTATTGCTGGGTAGACAGAGGCAAATGGCGTAAAGAAACTTGTCCCATAGTTTCACCATAGGTTACTAGTAGTACGCACGCACACCACAAAACTGCTAATATTTTTACATTCAATTTATTCCTGCATACGTTACCAAGCGTCACGTGGGGCCCTGAGGGGGAATGGGACTGAGGGAGGGAGGGAAGATGAGAGGGGGGAGGGAAGGGGAGAGACGGGGAGGGGGGGCTCGTTAACGCAGTAGGGTAGCGACAGGTTTAAGTCTTCACGCAGCACGACACTTGAAGGCTGTGTGGTGGAGGTTCAGGTGAGAGGTAGAGGTGGCTGTCACAGTGCCACACAGATGAGATAAGGTTTACCTGCACGCTATGGTATACTGATAACTTTTTAAAGACTTTTTTTATATATTTTTATTGTGGTTTTTAATATATTCTGTACTTTCTATTTTTCATTAATTTTCTATACTTTTTTCCTACCTACTCTCAAGACTTTCCATTTACATACTTTTATATACTTTCTATAACTTGTAATAGTGTATGTATACTTTTCCAATTCCATACTTTTACTAAAAATTTTCTATTCATTCAAAACAAATTAATATCCCATAAATCTGGTAATATCTATTGAGGTGTGTGTGTGTGTGTGCGTGTGTGCGTGTGTGTGTGCGTGCGTGCGTGTGTGTCACTATCAGAACGAACCCTACATCAACTTAATATCAGACGTTTCTGGTGTACATAATCAGACGTAGATGTGATTACCTTTGAGAGAGGTTAGTAGCAGTAATTAGGTAATTCATCTAATTAGGGCAGGTGTACAGCATCTCTCCCAGGATGTGATGCTTGACACACACCACCACTACAACCACCATTACTACCATCGCTACCACCATTACTACCATCGCTACCACCATTACCACCGGTCCACCACCCACCTCCTTGCGCCTCCTTCGTCATTTATTCTCTGTATGTATGTATGTGTGTATGTATGTACTCAATAACACGGTTCAGTAGCACATTATAATGGCAAGAGTGAACACGGCAGCCAAGGCCAAACACCTTTATCCAATTACCTGTAGATTAAGGTGTAATTAATCCCATACAAAGTAATTTATTCATCTATTAATCGTCTGTATTATTAATTGTTCCTTCGTGAGTTTGTGTACTTGTTTATTCATTCATCTGCCTTCTTAATGGTTTTACTGCCTCTGTGTGCTTGGTGATGAAGCCTCTGTGTGCTTGGTGATGATAAAGCCTCTGCGTGCTTGGTGATGAAGCCTCTGTGTGCTTGGTGATGAAGCCTGTGTGTGCTTGGTGATGAAGCCTCTGCGTGCTTGGTGATGTAGCCTCTGCGTGCTTGGTGATGAAGCCCCCGTGTGCTTGGTGATGTAGCCTCTGCGTGCTTGGTGATATAGCCTCTGCGTGCTTGGTGATGAAGCCTCTGCGTGCTTGGTGATGTAGCCTCTGCGTGCTTGGTGATGTAGCCTCTGCGTGCTTGGTGATGAAGCCTCTGCGTGCTTGGTGATGTAACCTCTGCGTGCTTGGTGATGAAGCCTCTGCGTGCTTGGTGATGTAGCCTCTGTGTGCTTGGTGATGTAACCTCTGCGTGCTTGGTGATGAAGCCTCTGCGTGCTTGGTGATGAAGCCCCCGTGTGCTTGGTGATGTAGCCTCTGCGTGCTTGGTGATATAGCCTCTGCGTGCTTGGTGATGAAGCCTCTGCGTGCTTGGTGATGTAGCCTCTGCGTGCTTGGTGATGAAGCCCCCGTGTGCTTGGTGATGTAGCCTCTGTGTGCTTGGTGATGTAGCCTCTGCATGCTTGGTGATATAGCCTCTGCGTGCTTGGGTCACCGAGTTGAGAGATTTACAGGAGACGCACCACCGCCCCCGTCACCACTCACACCACCGTCACCACTCACACCACCACCACCACCGCCGCCCCCGTCACACACCACCACCACCGCCCCTACTCACCACTCACGCCCGCGCTCCTCACCATTAACGTGATTGGCTATTGGCTGTACATATATTCACTGGACGGATAGCCAGTGGACAGGTATTAGCAAGTCTTAAAATTAAGTAAATATTGTATTATTATTTAGACTTTTAGAGAGACGTTAAGAGGAAGGTATGTGTCTGTCTGTCTGTCAGTGTGTGTGTGTGTGTTCCTGGGTGGTGTTATCATGTGGACTTGGTTACACACGACACCCACAAGTAGTTACTGGGCGCGACCATGTGTGTCGTCTCTGTACTGGGATAAGAAACCTTTGGAAATATTTATCTGGTTTTAAATTAGAAAAATAACTCTCTCTCTCTCTCTCTCTCTCTCAGTAACAGATCACAACACACGCCCCAAAACCTAAAACTCAAGACTTCGCCCAAAGACCTTTTAATGAAGCGAAAAAATGTGTAGAATAAATGAGATAATTCTTTGGGTAAATTTGAATCTTTGATGTAACAGAGAGAGAGAGAGAGAGAGAGAGAGAGAGAGAGAGAGAGAGAGAGAGAGAGAGAGAGAGAGAGAGAGAGAGAGAGAGAGAGAGAGAGAATGATTGAAATAGAGTGAAAGAGAAAGAGAGAAAGAGCTGTCAGGGAGGAAGGGAAAGTTGGAGATAGAAAAATATACGAAAGTGTGTGATGGAAGAGGGAAGATGGACTACAGGGAGGAGACACCAAAGGGCGAAGGGGAACGGGAAATAAATGTTACGAGAGAGAGAGAGAGAGAGAGAGAGAGAGAGAGAGAGAGAGAGAGAGAGAGAGAGAGAGAGGTGTGTGTGTGTGTAAAAACTGCCACCACAAAATAAAACTGGCGACAGCTCCTCCCCTTAGAGAATCCCACAAGGTCACCACACACAAAAAATTCCTGGTGCTCGGCCACACAACCCGCCTCTCCACCTCAACTTCCTACCAACCCTCAACCTTAACAAACAAACAAACATACACACAAACAGAGACACACTGGATGGATAATGTCACGTTAAAATATTGACGTTATGTAAATAGATAATGTGAGAATAACACACGTAAGATAACAATGATAACCTAAGTAATTATTGAAGTGTTTACATACGAGACCAACAAGATATATCATTGAAAGTTATTAATTATTTTATATGGTAAGATTTGGGTACGAATCGAAGTTGTTTTATTTAGGTGAGAAAATTCTGATCATTACCTTCCTTACAGCCATAGAGTGAGGCAAGGAGAGGGAAGGGTGATGGAAGGTGAGGCAAGAGTGAAGGGAGGTGAGCCACAAGAGTGAAGGAAGGTGATGTAAGAGTGAGGGAAGGTAAGGTAAGAGAGATTGAAGGTGAGCCAGAAGAGTGAAGGAAGGTGAGGTAAGGGTGATGAAAGGTGAGAGGCAAGGGTGAGGCAAGAAGAGGCAAGAGAATGATGGAACGTGAGGCAGGAGAATGATAGAAGGTAAAGCAAGAGTGAGAACGTGAGAGGCAAGAGAATGATTAAAGTTGAGACAAGAGAGAGTAAAATAGGGAATGAGAGTGAAAGAAGGTGGAGGCAAGAGTGATGGAAGATGAGGCAAAAGAGTGAAGCAAGGTAAAGCAAGAAGATTAGGGAAAGTGAAGTGAGAAGAAACAATATAAACTAAATTGGGACTTTATATTAATAGTGTATATAAGAAACCGTATATAAACAAACCCAAGTCAAGACAGTACACAAAACAAGAACAAATATATGGTTTCTTATATAAAAATACCAAATGTTTATATACTAATAAATCACTAAGTCAAAGTATGAAACCAAAAGAGACATAAACATTACTGGATATTCATACACTTGCAAACATTATTATCTTTCACTAACATGTAAAATATAACATTGACGAGAAGGTTACTTGAGAATGGGAAGACTTATCAATTCAAGGATCATCTGACATTATTTTTGGGGGTTTGGATTTGGTTAGGTTAGGTTAAAATGGGTTAGGTTATAGGTTAGGTTAAAATGGGTTAGGATAGGTTAGGTTAAAATGGGTTAGGATAGGTTAGGTTAAAATGGGTTAGGATAGGTTAGGTTAGGTTAAAATGGGTTAGGTTAGGCTAGGTTAAAATGGGTTAGGATAGGTTAGGTTAGGTTAGTGTTACGCTATTTATTCCTCAGGTGAAAAGAGACAGGAGTGGGGGGGGGGGGGGAATGTTCAGGTGAGCCTCAATACAAAAAAGGAACTAACGTGGACCTTAGTGACTGATTACAAAGGTACATTCAGAACGCAGGTGTCTGGTGACCGTTCTTTTGCATCAGATCTTCTGCTTGTCTGACGCAACTAATCTGTGTGCTAAAATGGACGAGGTTAATAATAACTTCACTGCATATGGTCAGAGCTGTGAGTAATCTGACATCCTTAATCCGCCCACTACAGATAAATACCCCCGGTAGTAATCTTCGAGAGACGACATGCCAAATAGACAAACATGAAGCATATCAAGATGCAATGTAGTGATTTACAGAGCCTTGAATGCAGCATAGGCCTAAATGAAGGAGGAAAAAAAACAAACACACTGAATTGATCCCTTCATCTAGAAAAATATAAATAACGTAAGAATTAAGGAATAAATAGACGAGACAAATAAAACAATATGATAACAGACGGACAGGAAGCAATGGCCGTCACAACACACGGGTCTAGGAGGAGCAGTCAAGCCTAGTAAGTGACGATACCAGAGCTGGGGTGGGGGTGGGGTGGGGTGAGGTGGGGTGAGGTGGGGTGGGGTGGGGTGGGGTGGGGTGAGGTGGGGTGGGGGTGGGGTGGGGTGGGGTGGGGTGGGGTGGGGTGGGGTGAGGTGGGGTGGGGGTGAGGTGGGGTGGGGGTGGGGGTGGGGTGGGGTGGGGGTGGAGTGGGATGGGGGTGGGGGTGGGGTGGGGGGGTGGGGTGGTGGGGTGGGGGTGGAGTGGGATGGGGGTGGGATGGGGGTGGAGTGGGATGGGAGTGGGGTGGGATGGGAGTGGGAGTGGGGTGGGGGTGGAGTGGGATGGGAGTGGGGTGAGGTGGGGGTGGGGTGGGGAGGGGCTTCCTCGTTCCCACCCCCACCATAACAACCTGTACACCAGGAAGACCAGAGAGAAGGATAGAAGGGAAGGGAAGGGAGAGAGAGAGAGAGAGAGGAGCGAAGGGAGGGAGAGAGGGAGAGGAAGAAATGATGCATTCAGAAAGTCAGAAAGGAGGGAGGAAGAAGAGAGAGGAAGATGGGGAGAAGAGGGTATGTTACGTATAGAAAGGGATGGGGCAATGGGAGAGGGAGGGGCGTTGAGGATGAGAGAGAGGGAGGAAGAAAAAGGGAGAGGGAAAAGAGGGCGTGTTGAGTGCAGGGAGGACAAGGGGGGAGGGGGAATGTTGCGTGCAAGGTGGAAGAGAGAGGACGGGAGGAAAGAGTAGGGAGGAAAGAGTAGGGAGGAAGGAGGTGGATGTTATATGTCAGGGGTGAGAGAGAGAGAGAGAGAGAGAGAGAGAGAGAGAGAGAGAGAGAGAGAGAGAGAGAGAGAGAGAGAGAGAGTATTTATGAAACTTGAGATTAGAAAAAGATTGAGAGGGAAGGGGGGCGAGGGGGTGGAAAGGGATGAGGGTTGAAAGGGGATGAGAGGGGTGAGAAGGGGATGACAGGGGGTGGAATGGGGTGAGAGGGATGGAAGGGGATGAGAGGGATGGAATAGGGGGAGACAAGATGGGCGGGACACTGGAGGGTAGAGTTACTAAGGAGAAGAGAGGGTGAGAGTAAGAGGTGTCGGTATTAAAGAGGAGGAAGGAGAGGGGAAGGGAAGGGAGAGGGGAGGAGGGAAAGAGGAAGGGGAGGAGGGAGGGGAAGTGGTAGAGTTGACATGGAAGGGAAGACAAGAAGGGAACAAAAGTCAAAACAAACACGAAAATAAAGGAAATGAAGGAGACGGAGATGAGTAGAGGCAATAAATAAAAAGAGAAAGAGAGACATAAGATAAAGAAGGCATAAAAGGGAGG
The DNA here is from genome assembly GCA_958450375.1 of Homarus gammarus. NCBI lineage: Eukaryota > Metazoa > Arthropoda > Malacostraca > Decapoda > Nephropidae > Homarus > Homarus gammarus. The sequence goes on along the minus strand of CAUDMG010002191.1, from coordinate 1,163,249 downwards.
TAGGAGAAGAGATTTTAACTTATCTTTTTTTTATGTTTGTTTATTTACTATTTATAGCAAGGAGCAGAAGTTCACACACACACACACACACACACGTCAAAATAGGCCCACTCCTATTAGACCCCATCCTAACGTGACCTAATTTAACCATTAGGATTTGGTCCCATTAATATTGTGGACCGTAGGATTAGGGCCTTTTAGAACCGGGGCCCATTAGGAGTGGGGTCTAATAGGACGTGGAGAGAGAGAGAGAGAGAGAGAGAGAGAGAGAGAGAGAGAGAGAGAGAGAGAGAGAGAGAGATAAAAAAGAACTAAATCACAAAGAAACTTAAACAACAGGAAAGTGGAGATAAATGATAAATTCTTCAGTACGAAAAAACGTAAAAAGAAAAAAAATCAAGGAAAACTGAATTTACGATAAAAATGACACAGTGGTAGAATACAGTGAAAGTATACAGTGAAAGTGGTAGTGTACAGTGGTAGAATACAGTGAAATACAAGGTAAAAACTATAGTGAAAGTTTAAAATGAAAGTATATAGTGTTAGTATAGTGTTAGTATACAATGAAAGGATATAGTGGTACTTAAGCTTGAAATATTGGATGGAGAAAAATATTAAGAAAGAAAGAAAGAAAGAAAGACAAGAAGAAAGAAGAGAGAAGAAAGAAGAAAGAAAAAAGAAAAGATAAGGGGGAAGATGAAGGGGAAAGTTGAGGGAGAGAGAATTTAAAGAAAGCAGAACTGAATATTAACTAAGATGCTGAACTTGGTCAAAATATGAGACGGTAATCCTCACAGTTGGATCTGAAGTTTCATAGTAAAATCCCGGTGTTTGGTTAAGTTGGGTTGGGTTGGGTTGGGTTTGGGTGGGGTGGGGCGGGGAGGGGCCGGCGGGGAGGAGTGGGCGGGGAGGGGTGGGTCATCCCTGAAATAGGTCGCTCTAGGTCACCTAAAGATTCGCCCTTATCTTATTTCACCTGATTATTATCCATCGTTACCTAACCTAACCTACCCCAGGTACCATAAGGGTGATTAAGCTTCGAGTAAAATAAGCTGGGTGTGTGGTTGTCAGGTTGGGGGGGGGGGGGGTGGGACTAATCTTCATGTGAGCCGTACCTCTAAGCTTTGTGTTAGCACAGAATGCTTTTTAAGACAAGCTTAGTTGAACAGCTGAAAGTTTGAAAGCAAGAGCACTAAGCATTCTGTTGATATAAAGCATTTTTTTTAACCCCACTCAATTGCAAGTTTAAGGGGAGTAGCTATAAGGATTTCTGCAGGTATAACACTTTTACACACACACACACACAGGCGAGAAATGAACACACCTGGACGCAATAAAACAAGAATGGGGGGGGGGGGGTGGAAAACGCATCGAAACAACAAAGATAAAAAAAAAAAACCACAATAAAACGGTGGATACAAAAAATAAAAATAAACCTAAAGATAAGAGGCCAAAACTGGAGTGAAAATATAAAAAAGACAAAAAAAGTAACGAAAAAAAAGGCCAAATTTCCATCACTGGCAACTTACGATATCTTAAATTTTGGTTATCCCGGAATCTCAACAAAGGAAAACGAGTAATAACTTCTTTCTAAAGAGGCCCAAAGTGAAAGCAGGAGGAATAAAATAACTTGATAAAAAGGGAAATTAATTAAGCGGCGAGAAGTTAGAATAGGAATGTTTGGAAAGGCGGAGGAAAAGTGAAGAGATGTTGTGAAGTGAAGCGGTGTTGTGAGTGTACAATTTGGGGGAGCCAGCGTGAAGGTGTGGGGGAGGGGGGGGAGGGAGAAGACAGGGAGATGAGGAGGGGGGTGGAGGGAGGAAGGGAGAAGACAGGGAGATGATGATGAGGAGGAGGAGGGGGTGGGGGGTAGGGACAGGTGTGCCGGAGGAGGAGAAGAAGGAAGATAAAAGAATAAAGGATACAGGAAAGAAGAAAGTTAAGTGACTGACCAAGGAGAGAGAGAGAGAGAGAGAGAGAGAGAGAGAGAGACTGACTATACACCCAACTCTCTAATCACCTCAATAACTACACCTGAACACATAACAACCACTTCTGTCTGTCTGTCTGTCTGTCTGTTAGTCCTCTCTTCCTCTCTCTCTCTCTCTTCCTCTTAATAATTTCTCAACATTATCTCCTTATTCCCTCATTTTGTTTTCTCATACAAACACGCACCTCTCTCCGTTTCCCTCCCTATCTACCTATCTCTTTACCTATTTCTCTCTACCTATCGCTCTCCCTATCTTTATCTGTGCATCCAACATACCTACTCTCTCTCCCCCCTCCCCCTCTCTCCCCCCCATCCCCCTCTACCTACCCATCACTCACCTGCTACTAATTCATGCTTATACCCTTTACAATTCCGTATCCCATCATCCCCCTTTCCTAAACTTATACAATAAAAATCACCTAATCAATTCTACCTCCTTCCTGCCATCCAGTGTCCACGGCTGATACTCTCCCTCTGGCGTCCACAATGATACATTTCCTCCTTAATTATCTATACCTGTGTTTGTGTGTGTTTGTTTGTGTTTGTGTGTGTTTGTTTTTTCCCTCAACTCCCTCTGCGTCCCTCACTATTACCGTGTTGTTGTGGTTGTTGTTTTTGTAGTAGTTGTTGTTGTTGTTGTTGTCCTCTCACACGCATGTTTACCCATTCATAAACCTCCCGTACGAGGATTTTTAGTCATAGTTTCTTCCGTTGGTGATTTATTTATGGGATTGTAAACAGTGACCTTTTTTTTAGGACGATTCTACATTGAAATTTTGTTTTTCTCTCGATATGTTGCGTGTTTTGAGTCTTTGGTTACGTGTATTGAGTCTTTTATTGCGTGTATGGAGTCTTCTGTTGCGTGTATGGGGTCTTTTGTTGCGTGTATTGAGTCTTTTGTTGCGTGTATGGGGTCTTTTGTTGCGTGTATTGAGTCTTTTATTGCGTGTATGGAGTCTTCTGTTGCGTGTATGGGGTCTTTTGTTGCGTGTATTGAGTCTTGTTGCGTGTCGTGAGTCTTTAGTTGCGTGTATGGGGTCTTTTCTTGCGTGTACTGAGTCTTTTCTTGCGTAACGTGAGTGAGTCTTTTGTTTCGTCCTCAAGTAATCAAACCATCGTCTTTAAATGGTCATTGTGTCGTTACCGTCTTACTAACACAAACACACACACACTTATGTTCAATTCTGGATGACTGAAAAAAAACTCTGAGTGATTATTCATTTTAAGTTTTACGAGTTGTCATTCATTCACAACTTCACAATTTTATGAGTAATAAGTCATTCAACATTTTACAAGTCGTGAGTCATTCATTTGCTGCCTCTATTTGGTCTGGTGCGAAAGAATAATGATTAGAAAAGCTTAGGTCGGGCCAATTAAAGCTGGGAACAATTAGAGCTGGGGCCTATTAGAGCTGGGGTCTATTGGAACTGGGGTCTATTAGAGCTGGGGTCTATTGGAACTGGGGCCTATTAGAGCTGTGGCCCATTAGAGCTGGGGCCCACTAAACCTGGAGCCCGTTAAAACATAAACCAATTAAAAGTGGAACCAAACAAAGCAAGAGCCCATTAGGCGGGGCCCATTAGATTTAGGGTCCATTTAAAGATGGAGGTCATTAGAGCTTGGTCCTATTAGACTTGGGGTCCATTAGACTTGGGGCCCATTAGACTTGGGGTCCATTAGACTTAGGGCCCATTAGACTTGGGGCCCATTACAGCTAGGGCCTACTCGACCAGTTACCCTGGAGTTTGTTAACACGGTTGTGGTGACTCACAAGCCAAGCTGATGAAGCCTTAGTCTGGCTCAAAGGGACGGTGGTACAGTGACGCAGCGGTACAGTGACGCAGTGGTACAGTGACGCAGTGGTACAGTGACGCAGTGGTACAGTGACGCAGTAGTAGAGTGACGCAGTGGTAGTGACGCAGTAGTACAGTGATGAAGTGGTACAGTAATGCAGTAGTACAGTGACGCAGTGGTACAGTGACGCAGTAGTACAGTGACGCAGTGGTACAGTGACGCAGTAGTGCAGTGGTACAATGACGCAGTAACGCAGTGGTACAGTGACGCAGTAGTACAGTGACGCAGTGGTACAGTGACGCAGTGGTACAGTGACGCAGTGGTACAGTGACGCAGTGGTACAGTAATACAGTAGTACAGTGACGCAGTGGCACAGCGACGCATGGTACAGTAATATACAGTGACGCAGTTGGTACAGTGACGCAGTGGTAGTGACGCAAAGAAACCGTGATACATAACATCAATGGTGGTTACAGTGGTTAATTACTTCCAGTCATTATACCTGTAATCTTTATACATCACGGGACGAATAATTACACCTAAATACAGCGTCTGTAATTCTTGCCGCCGTGCTGACGCTTAAACAAACAAACAAACAAACAAAGACTCTCTCTCTCTCTCTCTCTCTCTCTCTCTCTCTCTCTCTGTAATAAGAGACCTGTTGAGGGTACGGCCACTACACACTGGGTTGGGGAGGAGGAGGGGTGAGGAGGAGGGGTGAGGGAGGGGAAGCGGGAAGGGACGTGAGGGGAGAAGAAGGGGTGAGGGAGGGGAAGAGAAGGAGGGGTGAGGAAATGGATGAGAAATGGTGAGGTAAGAAAGGAGGAGGGGTGAGTGAGGGAAGAGGAGGGGGGTGAGTGAGGAGAGAAGGAGGGGTGTGAGGGGAAGGGGAGGGGGTCCACCAGCCACCACCATCATCAGCTGTTCTCGTCACCTTCCGGCCCCCCAGGTAACCCTTCAGGGCGGGTTCCGGTGGTGCTGGGGAGGGGAGAGTACAGGGGAATACTGGGGAGGGCAAGGTTACAGGGGTGTTGGGGAGAAGAGATTAGGAGGGGGGTGTTGGGGAGGGTTGGGTCACACACACACACACACACACACACACACACACACACACACACACACACACACCCCAAACAACAATGGTGAAGTAGTATTCAACCCTAATTCATGTTTACAGAAGCCACGAATTCTCAGTTTACTGCCGTGATTGTGAGGCGGGTGAGGGATTTTAGGGTCGGCCCTTAGGGTGATGCAGGGAACACTTTTATCAATATCGGACAATCATCCCGCTAGGCCCGGATGTTGCACTTCCGGCAGTGAGATCAAAGATGATGTATCCTGCAGGGGACGAGAGCTGCGTGTGTCGGGATGCTGGCCTAACTAATGGTGAAGCCTCTGTGTGTGTGTGTGTGTGTGTCCGTGGATTATTTTTTGACACTGGATCATACGGCTCGTTAACTCAGGGTGTGGTTGTTGCGTTGGTGACAGCTTCTACACTTTAAAACATATTCACGCCTAATTGGTTCTAGGGTCGGCCACAGCCTCGTATACGAAAAGCAATCACCTCTATCATTATGAGTAACAGTAGTAGTAGTAGTAGTAGTACTTCGACAACTGCTGCAGATATTGACTATGAGGCTACAGTCACTGAATGCCGCATAGATCTGCGGCTCAACTAATTTAACACAGATAGGATAGCTTATTATGTATTAGGGTATTTAATATTAAGGTAAATAAATGGTGGCGAAGGTGTGGCTATTGGGGGAGGCTGGAGGCCACGTCAAAAAAAAAAAAAAAAAAAAAAAAAAAAAAAAAAAAAAAAAGTAGTAGTAGTAGTAGTCGCAAGATGTTTCTACGCCAGACTCGCGGAGTTGATCTCCGAACAGAAGCAGCAGCCCAGAAGTTATGTTACAGCTTGGATGAGATGTCGACTGTCTTTCTCTCTCCTTCGGTCGGCTTTGCTCTGCCTCAGGGGAACGAGAGCTTCTGCCCCTACTCCGACAACTGCTGCAGATATTGACTATGAGGCTACAGTCACTGAATGCCGCATAGATCTGCGGCTCAACTAATTTAACACAGATAGGATAGCTTCTTATGTATTAGGATATTTAATATTAAGGTAAATAAATGGTGGCGAAGGTGTGGCTATTGGGGGAGGCTGGAGGCCACTTAAAAAAAAAAAAAAAAAAGTCGTAGTCGTAGTAACTTGCCCGTGTATCCATATGTATGTTTATGGGTATTTACGTTACTATACATGTATATAATTATTAACATAATTATACAGATATATTCATAAAGTAAACATTGTCAAAACCAAGATGGCTGACACATTTCAGGGATTCGAAATACTTCTTCTCTTTTTAGGTAAATCTACAGAAATTCCCGGTATATGTCTACATTAACCTACAGAGACTTTACCCTTGAGTACGATGTCCCTCCCCTTCAGTGCAATATCTCTCCCTTGAGTACAATAATGTTTTAACCCTTTCAATATGATAACCTGTTCCCCGTATGATGTTTAAGTACTCAGGGGGGATTAAATCGTCGTACTCTAAGGGGTTAATAAGATGTCTGTGGAAAAAATAGTACTAGTAATGGTCAAAAACTCAATACCAGGCTCATTTTAGAGACCTTTGGCCCTCACAGGAAGAAAATATCAAGAACCTAATAATCCACTCTTAAAAGTACTGTCAACACAAGGCTCGAGTCAATCATATGAAGGAATAGTCTTCTTTTTTTTTTACCTCTGACTATAATGTGAAACTCAAGAAAATAAAAAAAATCATGTTTTAAGCCTTTTTTGGTGGAAGGACTCTCTCTCTCTCTCTCTCTCTCTCTCTCTCTCTCTCTCTCTCTCTCTCTCTCTCGTCCCCCTACCACTCTCCTCTCATGTTGCCGCAACTTTCTAAAATTTTCTCTCACGCTCAACGCACTCACCTGTAACTTTCTCCTCTCCCTCTCACATCTTTACTCTCTCCCTCTCAGGGCCTCTCCCTCCCTCTCCAGCACTGAGCAGGGGCAGGAGTGGCAGAGCAGTTCCTCCCTCCTCACACGACGCAACAGGCTGTACCTACCCCCTCCATCCCTCTCTATCTCCCTTCCTCTCCTCCTTACCCTCCTTACCCTTCCCTTCCTTCTTCCCCTCTCCTCTTCCGTACCCTTCCTTCTTTCCCCCACCTCTCTCCTTCCCACCCCCATTCGCCTCTATTACTCCCTCTCTCTTCTCTCGTCTTCCCTATCCTATCTTCTTCTATATCCTTCTTTTCCTCTCCCCTTCCCTCTCTCTCTCTCCACTCTTCACATCTCTTCTTCCCAACTTTCCATCATTTCCCCCCCCTTTCCTCTTCTTCCCAACTTTCCATCATTTCCCCCCCCCCCTTTCCCTTCTTCCTACTTTCCCCGCACTTCCCTTTACCTCACCCTATCCCATCCATTCTTCTCCCTTTTCTCTTCTCCCTAGCACCTCTTTTCCTTCTTACACCCTTCCTCCTTTCCCCTCCTTTATCTACTCCTTCCCTTCCTCCTCTCTCCACCTCTCTTCCCTACCTACTCATACCCCCCCCCACCACTCTCTCCCGAACCATCTACCCTCCCTCCCTCTCCCGAGTCCTTCTCTCCTACCCCTCCCTCCCCCCTCTTTCTCCATCTCCCCCCTCCCCTCCTCCTCTTGCCCTTCCCCCCCTCTCCCCACGACCTCTCTTGCCCTCATTTATTATAATTGCCCGCTGCTGTAGTGCCTCCTCTCCACAGGTGCCTCACCCCCTGGCCTCTTGCTCTCCCTTCCTCCAGGGCACCGACAACCTGTTCTCCTCTTCCTCTTCCTTCTCTTCCACCAGATCTTTCTCATTCTCCACCTCCTTATCCTCCGCCATCTCTTCCTCCTTCTCCTCCACCATCCTCTTCCACATCTTTCTCTTCCTCCTCCTCGTCCACCACCTCTTCCACTTCCTCCTCCTCCACCTCTTTCCTCCTCCACCTCTCCCCCTCCCCCCCTCACCTCTTCCTTCACCTCGTATGATGTCTTGAAGGAGCAGAGGGAAAGGAGGAAAAATAAGGAAATATATGTCTTGCGAGATGAAGGAGGAAGGAAGGAAGGAAGAAAAGAGGAAGAAACATAGATGTCTTGTCGGGTGGGAGGGAGGAAGAGGGGGAGAGAGGGAGGAAGAGAGGGAGGAAGAGAGGGGGAGAGAGGGAGGGAGAGGGAGAGAGGAAGAGAGGGAGAGGGAGGGAGGGAGGAAGGAAGAGAGGGTGAGGGAGGAAGGAAGAGAGGGTGAGGGAGGAAAGAAGAGAGAATGAGATGTCATACACCTCAAAATAAACTAGAGTATCATGATAAAACTAACTCATATATCCTTACAATATTTATAAAGGTAATTATAAAAAAAAATAACAATACATGATACCAAAGTTGATATATAGTTAAGGATGACTACTATGTGTGGAAACTAATACTACACATAATAAGAAATAAATACAAAAATAAATAAAATAAAAATAAAATAAAATAAATAAATAAATAAATAAATAAATAAATAAATAAACGTGCACTTGATGTCAGTCCTAATACGTGTTGATAGAAGGTGAATGAATGTTTATCGGACCTCAATACGATATTGTTATTGTAACGTAAAAGGAATTGAAAAGGTGATGCAAGGAGGGGCAATCATCAGTGGTCCAGGAAGCTCCCCAAAGGAACTCCACGAGATAAGAGAAACATGGAAATAAAAAGACGAAGAGATGAAGTCAAGAAAACCTGAAGGTGGTCAGCTGACTGGGATGACTCGTGGTATAGACTGTGGGGTCGTCTTCATCCAGTAGTCTGTCTGTGTGTGTGTGTGTGTATAGGTTAGGTTAGGTCAGTATTAGATTAGGTTACATTAGTATTAAATTCACGTTAGATTAGATTAAGTATTAGATTAGGTGACGTAAGATTAGATAGGTTAGGTTACATGAAGTTAGGTTAGCGTTAAGGTGTTTAATCACCAGGAAAAGTAAGATAGGACGTCTAATCACATGACCCGTATTTAGTTGTTTATTTAATGTCTTGTACGTTATACGATATCAAAAAATAAATTAATGCAAAGGTATACCGAACAGTTAATAAGATCTGAAGTGAAGGTTTAGGCCTATATCAAGCTGTTGCTGTTGTTGTTTTGATCTTGTATTCTTGTTGTTCTTTTTATAGTAGTTGTTGTTGTTGTAGTTACGTCTAAGCCTATCGCTAATGTACTATGGTGGTGGTTGCCAACTTTATTACGATGAATAAACTTGGTATAATGCCCCCCAAAAAATTTACTCGTGGGAAATAAAAGTTTTTTTCTCGTGTGTGATGAGGTCAGATCAATAACAACAACAAACCCAATCAAGCGAATTTACAAGCAGACTCACCTGTAACACCTGTATGACCTAACTAGTACCTGGTCACTCGAGAAGGTCAATTTAAGTCAATAATAACAATACAATGACATTTCAGCGAGACTCGTTTTCGTTTTAACGTTTAAGTATGAAATTTGCCAATCATCGTGACTCAGCAACTACCCGAGTTAAGGTGTGTTATCAGAGTATCAAGTAACTCACAGTTTTATAACGAGGTGAAGCCAACGACCAAACTTCCTGTTAGTAGTGTCTATAGAGAGAATATTCATTACAGTTTTGACCCTTAAAATGGATGACATACAATACTGATTCTATTGTTATTATTCTTTTTATCACCTTTGTGTACACTTGTATGTTAGGTTAGTGACAGGACAAGTTACATTCTAGATCTACTTTACGTGAATATAAATCAGTATGGAAATGTAGAAATAGGTCCATAGTACATCCTTGTCTGTAAATATATGAAAGTTAATGCATTTATGATCTTAAAGTGAACATAGGAGCCTACACTGGTCAATGCTTATTGGGGGAAGTCGTATAAATATCACGTATTAACGAAACACTGAAATCTTCGTTTTTATTTATGTCAGCTTTACTTACATGAGTTCGTATCTAAGACTGAGATAAATGAAGAGTATTTTTCAGGTGAGAACTGAGAAGGGGAGGGAGAGTCAAGGAAGAGATAGGTTGAGAGGGAAGGGAAGGGAATGGAAGGGGTGGTACGGTGACTTTTCTCTCTTTCTCCACACACACACACACACACACACACACAGGGGCTGGAAAAGAGGCTCAGAGCCCAGCGAGATTCTCAAAAGATCTTTCGTTTCATTTTCTCTCTTTAACGGGAAAGTGAGGACGCATCTAATTGCCTCACTTAAACTACAGCACAAAGGTGACAGCTAAAACAGCGTCGAGATTCCAATGAAACACTGTAGGTTCCAATCTTATTGCAGCCTTAACCCTAGTAGGTTCCAATCTACAGGGGTTCCAAATCTAATGGACCCCAATTCTAGTAGGCTTCAAACTGAATGGGCTACAATCTTAATAGGCCGAAATATGTATGGAACCCAATCCTCTTAGGGTTTCAATCTTAATGGAACCTAACCCTAGCGGACCCATAGCCTAAATGTTAAATAAGATTAGATTTATGGTTAGTAGCATTGGGGCCCATTAGTACTAGGGCCCATTAGTACTAGGGCCCATTAGGATTTATGACCTATATGACCTGCAACTATCACTCACACACACACACAGTAACTGTATGCGTTAATATGACTCCAGTTACGGGGAAAGATTTGACGTACAAGTCGTTAAAAATCCAGTGAGGGGAAAGAGTGAGAAGGAGGAGGAGGAGGAGAGGGGGGAGGAGGAGGAGGAGGAGGAGATGGAGAGGAGGAGGAGGAGATGGAGATCAGAAGGAAGGAGAAAGAGATGTTGATGGAAGGAGGCGGAGATAGAGAAGGAAAGAGGAGATGAAAAAGGAAAGATGAGATGGAGAAGGAAGGAGGTGGAGATAAAAAAGGAAGGAGGAGATAGCATAATCGAGACTAAGGGGAGGAAAGGTAGTAGCGATTGAAAGACTTAAGAGAGAAGGTGATGAAAGGAGGAGTATAGGAGGAGGAGTAAAAAATAATTAGGAAGGGAGGAAAAGGAGGAATAAAAAGAGGAATAATAATAATGAGAAAAAAATAATAAGAAAGAGTATTTGTAATTCCGAAGAGAGAGAGAGAGAGAGAGAGAGAGAGAGAGAGAGAGGAATAAGGAGAGGACCAAACGTTAAGAGAGAGGAGGAGAAGGTAACTCATCCACGTTGGAAGCTCTACACTACAGTCACTCAAGAGGATCAACCACGACTACCAACCCCCAACACTCAACACCAAACCTGTATTAATTACCTGTTTTGGCGGTAAAAAATAAATAAATAAATAAAAAAATAAAAAAAAATAGAAATAAATAAAAAAGTCCCATCTTCCCAATTAACAAACCAGCTTATTTATTTAACAACTCGTATTACAACCCTTTAAAACTATATGGGAATTCATTAATGGCAAAAGTAAATCATGGTTAAAATATCAATAAAAAAAAATATCTCGGTTAGGTTATGCTAGGTTGACATGTTCTGCTGTAGATACTTGAACGAGGGTTAATGAATCGTTTATTTTCACCCATTAGGATGTTCAAGTGTCACTGGAATATATACATAATTAAGGTGTCTACCGTGTGAGGAAAAGATAGATGTGAAGGCTTACCTGAGGGGGACCGGGCAGGTGATCACTTGTGGAAGGGGGAGGAGGAGGCTTGAGGTTGTTGCGTCTGAGAGTGTGTGTGTGTGTGTGTGTGAGTGTGCGTGCGTGCTTGCGTGTGTGTATAACATGTAACCGAGTACAGATTATTCATTACAAGAAACTCCACACACACCTGGGCGGGCTACAGGTAAGACAGGTTAATACTCCTGAATGGGTGAAACATATTAACAACTTTCGACCAATTAAAAAAAAAACACTCAATCCAGTTTACAAGTGAATGGTCATTAAATTTACTTATGATACTGAACGACGTGCAGCATGTATCAAAATGAATAACATGCACTGTAACATTGCCCAAACTTGTAGGAGAACATCGCATATATATCCTGACACACCCTGTTATATCAAGGCGTGTGTTACCTGAGCCGGACTTGGCATAACAGGATATTATGCCAAAGAGAAGACCGATCATGTTGCTCCATTAAGTTAGACGAGACTTAAGATACGAATCTAACATAACCTAAACTAACCTTCCCATACAACCTGCTCTTCTTTTCCCCTATTCCACCTTCCCTGTTACCCTGAACTCTCCCTTCTTCTCTCCTCACTCCCTCACCCTCTCACCTCTTTCCTTGACTCTCCCTCCATCTTCCCTCTCAACCCTACCCCCCTCCACGTGCCGGGTTAATGTGACCTCAGGGTAGGAGGAACATGCTTAAGTGTTTGAAAGTTTCTACTGGCGAAGTACTGAAGGCAGTGCCCCAAGGTCCTCTCGTGTGTGTGTGTGTGTGTGTGTGTGTGTGCGCGTGTATATTTGTTTGAGGAGAGCCCAAGCCCATACAAGCATAATGAATTATGCATACAGACAAGTATTCATATAAAACATACATACATACATGCCTCCATTCATATACAAGCACTCATACTTACAAACACACACACACGCTGTATATAATGGCAGCCCCTTGTGTTCCAGGATAGTCGGCCGTATGGCTACCTACAGTAAGCGTGAGTTTATTTAAGGTGTTACCCAGTGTCAAGGAATAATCTCAGAAGACCAGACAACTTGCCAACTGCACTGGTTAGGTTAGATTAGGTTAGGTTAGGTTAGACAGAGGTGAATGACGTATAGAAACTTGCCTATAGTTTCGCCCTGCCATGATATCGAACCCGGGTCCACTTGCTTGCGGGGTGAGCATGCTGTCCATTGAACCACGGGTCGCCGTAACATACACACATGTAGTATACACACACACACACACACACACATATATATATATATATCAACACACACACACACACACACACACACTCAATACTTACATACCCACATAACATCACTTACAAAACACACAATTGACTTAGATCTCTAAACGCCTTTCCAAATTGACTGATCGACTGACTGACTGACTGACAATTCCAAATTTACTCTAGCATCCTTGGTCTACTCTCGCTAGAAGACACACACACACACACTTAAACAAACACCACCCCCCCCCCCCACACACACACACACACACACCAACGCAACTGATAGTCCAATTCTTTGCTCACTTGTTTTTCTTCACCTTACCACATAAAAATGAATGACAATCAAATGAAAATGCATGAAATTCAGTCCTAGTTTGGCCGCGTTGTTTTGTCTGTTCCAACCCCCCTCCCTACCGGCCGTCCCAAACTACCAACGCACACACACACACACACACACACACACACACACACACACACACATATTTACATATAGACATACATGTTATTTCATGTATTTCATTAATTCATTCCCCCTTTGTGTGTATACTCGTTCCACGGGCCTGGAAACATTCCGCCATACACGCCACACTCGGGTCCTCGACGCTCTGACAACCAAGTATACACGCACATATACATACAGATATACAACCTGCCTCATGAATATACGAAATTTGTTGGTGTAAGTGTGTGTGTGTGTGGGGGGGGGGGGGGGGTATCATTCCCATGCTAACATAGCCAGCCTCGGTAACTGTTGGCTCTTATCATTCTTATCAATTTCAAGGAGAGAGAGAGAGAGAGAGAGAGAGAGAGAGAGAGAGAGAGAGAGAGAGAGTAAAATAATACCATTCTCTCACATTCTCATCTTTTTATCCTATCTCTTTGTATTTATCACCTTTTATTTGTATCTCCCCTCTTCCTCTTTCTACTTATCACTTATGATGTAATTTATAATCAGTTATTGTTAGTATGATTATTATTTACAATGTAACTTAAAGTAAATAATAATAAGAGACATTATTATTATTATTATTATTATTATTATTATCATTATTACAAATTACCCCCCAAAAAGTTTACATTTATTTACTTTTTTTAATAATTCTAATCATTATAAAATACCTATTATATATTTCCCAGAGTAATTATGTCCTGAATCCTAATTCCTGGGGTTTGTTCTCAGTTAAGTTCCTTGAGAATATTTCCCATCAAACTTCACTTAGTATCTCTCTCATCACACTGTAAGTATCTCAGAATATTCCTCACGCTAGACTTTCTTCATTATCTTCATTTTACTAGACTCATTATATTCTCTTTTCTCTATCCTCATTCTTAATAATAATAATAATAATATACCATCATTTATTCTTACGCGATACCGGTGTCCTTTTTATCAATTGTATGTAACTCTTGATTATCGCATGTTTCTCAGCATGTAACTCTGATTATCGTATGTTTCTAAGCATGTAACTCTGATTATCGTATGTTTCTCAGTACGTAACTCTGATTATCGCATGTTTCTCAGCATGTAACTCTGCCACAACCTTAAGTAACTCTCAAACTTACTATATCTCCCTTCACCTTCCTATCACCACTATGTCTCTCAGTTGGTGCAAAGAGAATATCTCACAATACCTACCTACCTATCCTCCCAATATCAACATGCGCTATCTACCTACCCTCCAAATATCCACACAACCTACATACCTACCCTTAAGATATCCACACAGCCTACCTACCCACCTTTCAAATATCCCTACACCCTACCTAACTCCCCCCCCCCCTCCCACACACCCTGTTCTCAGCTGGTCTAGATCCACCACTGAGAAAATGCTTCACAGGCGCCAGCAGTTCACGACTTGCCCTCAGCCATTGCGAACACCTGGGCGTCTCCCATACATTAGACCACTAGCGGACACTGCTCTCCTCCCCCCTCCCCCCACACATACACACTCTCTCCTCTCTCTTCTCTTCCTTTTTCATCTTTTCCTCTCTTTTTCTGTTTTTATTTATGCCTTCTGTTTATTTAACCTTACTTCTCTCTCTCTCTCTCTCTCTCTCTCTCTCTCTCTCTCTCTCTCTCTAAAACATTAAGCATTACATTACCTTAACTCTCTCTCCCTTTCTCTTCCACAAATAATTAAACATTACATTACACTCCATTAAAAATATTTAAGGTCTCGTCAATGTTCTCTCACCAACAAAGATAATAATGTGCTTGCAAGAAGAACTGGAATGTGTGTTCATATTGGTGCGCACTTTTATTTTCATGGGATTCACACACACACACACACACACACACACACACACACACACACACACACACACACACACACACACCACCATATTTCTTACATTAACCACAAGATGAATTACTTTTTATCAACATTACTCATCATCAACACATCAATATATAGACTACATCAACCATCCAACTCCTATGCCTGACTAACTCAAATTTTAAAGCACATTTTTCCTCGAGGATTTTGTGTCTGTCTTGGTATATATTTTTTTAGGAATATTTCACAAGGATTCCGTGTTTGGTGTCACGACATGGTTAAGGCTATGTCAATCGTCCCCCCTCCCTCTATGCCTAACATCAGGGTTATATAATCACATATATCTACATATCTTGGTATATATACGAGTATATATATCTAGAACAGGTTACATAATATCTACACAATCATATGTACTCCCTTGTAATACCACATAGCAGTTCGTCTCTATTCCATCACATATACTAACATAAATATACTAGTTCATATATTCTAACACATATATACTAGCAAATAAGCTTATCTAGAGGGATTTTCTCTTATTAGTGTCCTGGCTTACCTCTACCTGTTACTCAAGGCGTGATCCTGTTAAGCTTGTCTCCCTCTCTCTCTCTCGTATATATAAATAAGGAAGTTATTTACATTGATTTATTACGTGCTACATTGTCAGCTTAGTTAGTGACTTTGTGTATGACATCTCCTCCTCCTCTTCACTTCTCTTCCTCCTTCGTGAGAGAGAGAGAGAGAGAGAGAGAGAGAGAGAGAGTGTGTGTGTGTGTGTGATATTTCATTTCACACTGTAGCTGCCATTCCCTGGGCCAAAAAAAAAATAGTCTCCTTTCATTTCCATTTTGTTTCAAGTACTTTCCATTTCCACACTACCCTCCCATCTCCATTATTCACGCCCGTTCTCTCTCTCTCTCTCTCTCTCTCTCTCTCTCTCTCCTGCCGCTTCTCTTCTTTTATCTCCTCCTCTTGGCAATTCACACACATTTTGCAAAAGTGGTGCGGCCATCTTTATTTCGCTTTCCTCCCCCCTGCTCCTCCTCCTACCTCTCCCCCATCTCCTCTCCTACCTCCTCTTTCTCCTCCTGCTCATCCATATTCTCTCCTACTTGCTCCTACTTCCTCCTACTCTTCCCCCTTCTCCCATTTCTCTCGTCCGTTCTCCTCCTTCCCTACCTCCTCTACCCCCTCCTACCTCCTCTTCCCCCTCTTTCCTACCTCCTCCTGCTCTTCCCCCTTCTCCTCCTCCCTCAACCTATATATTCAAGAAAGGGTGGACAGCAAAAGAGGAAAGCGAGAGAAACAGGAAGGGGAAGAGAAGGAAATGGAGAAAGAGAAAAGTTGAGGCAAGTGAGAAAGAAAACACAAATAAGAAGAATATAAAATACGGTTAAGAGGATGAGGAAGAGGAACAGGAAGGATTACAAGACCAATAGGAGGAAGAGAAGAAGAACAAGAACAAGAAGAGGAGGAAGAGGAAGAAGAACAAGGGAACAAGATAAAACAATAAATAAAACACAAGAAAAATAAAAAATCCGAGAAAAAATTAAAAGACAGGAAGAAGAAAATGAAGAAAAACCCGAACAAGAAAAAAGACGAATAAAACACAAGAAGAAAAAGAAGACAAATAAATAAAAGATGGGAAATATAACATATATACAAGAAAACAACGAACAAGAAACACGAAGAAACGGAAAGAAAAACACGAGGAATAAAGTAGTAATAAAGAGAATTATATGTCCGGAAATATGTAGTATGTGACCCTTAAGAACTGTGCACCAACACCTGTGATACCTGTGTGTGTGTGTGTGTGAGAGAGAGAGAGAGAGAGAGAGAGAGAGAGAGAGAGAGAGAGAGAGAGAGAGAGAGAGAGAGAGAGAGAGAGAGAGAGAGAGAGAGAGAGAGAGACGAAATGAACAAAACACACACACACACACGCTTCTTTTAGCGTTAGTCGTCTACCACGTAATAACAAGAAGCTCAGCGCATTCCACCCCAGACAAACAATACTTATGGTAAGTTCTCCGCTCCCCACCACCACCACCACCACTACTACCATCCCCACCACCACCCCTCCCACCACCACTACTACCATCCCCACCACCACCCCCAACACCCCTCCCACCACCACTACTACCATCCCCACCACCACCCCCAACACCCCACCCACCACCACTACTACCATCCCCACCACCACCCCCACCCCTCCTACCTCCTCCACTCTTACCACCACCCCCACACCATTACCACCCACACCACAGGCCGAGGCAAGAGTTAGCAGTGGCAGCCGTTGCTTCTGTAAACACTGGGTATAGGAATCCAAATGGAGCCAGTGTCTGTTGCCGGGAATAAAATGCATATTGGTTCAACACACCAATAACAAGAGACCCGAGTTTATGGTTATGTTATTGCGGACATACGTTTCTTCCTTCCTTCCTTCCTTCTTCTTTCTTCTTCCTCCTCCATCTCCTCCGCCTACATAGCACACTCAGGCTCTCTTGTATACAAAAAAAAAAAAAAGATGGTTGGGAAAATTCAACATGGAAAGCAAACACTGATTTCTGATTGGAAGCAAACGGGAAGAAGAGCCTTAAAGGGTGTGGGGTGCGGGTGCCTGCT
This sequence comes from Homarus gammarus, assembly GCA_958450375.1. Taxonomy (NCBI): domain Eukaryota; kingdom Metazoa; phylum Arthropoda; class Malacostraca; order Decapoda; family Nephropidae; genus Homarus; species Homarus gammarus. Next base: position 1,145,691 of record CAUDMG010002191.1, on the reverse strand, counting down.
TGTTTGTGAGTCGTAGCGGAAGGTGGTGGTGGTGGTGATGGAATGGCGGTGATGATGGTGGTGGTGGTAGTAGTAGATGTGGTGGTGGTGATGTGGTGGTGGTGATGTAATGGTGGCGGTATTGGTGGTGGTGACGGTGGTGGTGGTGGTGACGGTATTGGTGGTGGTGGTGGTGACGGTATTGGTGGTGGTGGTGGTGACGGTATTGGTGGTGGTGGACGGTATTGGTGGTGGTGGTGGTGGTGGCGGTATTGGTGGTGGTGGTGGTAATGGTGGCGGTGGTGAAAGAGGAAGGGTGAACTCAGCAGTAATATCACAGTTCCACCACTACAAATACCAGGACGTTTAACGGGTGTAAATGGCCTCGAGTTCCGGAACAAGTTAGAAATAAGAAAATATGCTGAGGAGGCAGTGATAAAAACTGTTCTGTGATTTTGAGTTTTTATTGCAATCACCGTCAGGATATTTCCGGTAAGAGGAGTGAGTCGTATCTTCAACTTGAGTAAATAACTATATCTGTGAGTTAATCATGCTAAACCGGTGTTAATTCTTAGTTTCATCGTTCACTTAACCCAAGCACTAAGAGTGAAACTATAGACTGTATTCACCGTTTCACTTCAAGCAGTTCCAAGGAGTAAAACTGAAACTTATCTCGAAACATCAAAGCTTTAAGTTTTTCTTAGAGGTGAAACTCAAACTTAAAACCCAGTTCCATCGCCATGATTCACCAGGTACTGTACTAAGCTGGTAATATTATCACACCTACACAATGTATTTCTTATCGTTGTAATATTACTGAAACTAAGACGATGAGTTTACCCCCTAGATGGCCACACAGCACTGAGGTCGATACACAACTGTCAGATCTTTATTAAGGAGCAACATCACTGAGAGCAAGATACAGCTCCTGGTGTCCTCCTTCACCCCGCAACGACACGCTTATGGAAATTACGCCTGACGAACGTCCTCTCGACTGCAGAGGCGATCTTTTATGGGGCGAGCATCAGGTCCCTCGTCGTAAAGCCGCTGGGGAGGGAAAGGGGGCTGGGAGGCTGCCGTGTATCAGTAACTCAGAGCCTGGCGGAGCTGCAGCAGACACCAGTGACCTTTCTCTCTCTGCTAGTGTGAAGGTCTTGTGTTAATGTCAAGAAAACCAGAGGCAAGATCCTCAAAGGTTCCTTCCTACGATAGATGGTCCCCCTAACGAACTGCTCCAGTACAAATATAACTAAATGGCTACACAAAGATGACAACCACAACAACTTTTTAAAATAATACTCGAAGACTATACCAATGGAGAGCCCTGGTCCCAAGGTTGAGGGAAGTCGATAAGTGAGATGGTTAGGTTAGGTTAGGTCCACAAAGTCGCCATATTCTGATGTCGTTTTCTTCTAATTTTACAAAATATTAACTTACTGATGTTACTACTAATGAAACACACACACACCATTACTCTCGGCCTTATTCCTTCACTCTATACATCTCTCTTCTTCCTTGGATTATTATTATTATTTTAGTATTAATTTTCTATTGTTTTATTCACTTACTGTTGTTTCTTATCCTTTAATGTTGATTTATATGATCTACTTCTCTTGCAATCTGCCCTTCTTCTTCTCCCTTATCTTCCCCTCCTGTTTCCCATCTCCCCTTCCTCTTCCTCTCTCCCCCTTCCTCTCACGTGCTGATCCTTCTCTTCTCTTTCACCTCCTCTGATTAACTATTTCTTCTCCTTCCTCTCATATGCTTCTTATTTCTTTCCTGGTATGCACTTCTTTCCTTCCTTCTCTCGCTTCCTCCTCCTCCCCCTTCCAATTCACCTCGACATCTCTTCCCTCTCCCCTCTTCTCCAACCAACTCCCTCTCCTCTTTTCCACCACCTCTTCCTCCAACTATCCACTCCCCCTGCTTCCTCTTACCTCCTCCTCCTCTCTCCCACGGCCACGTCTCGAGGTAGGCCCCGGAAAGCCGCAGATCTGGCCTGGCCGGTGCCTGTTGCATATTTACCAAGATGGCCTCACTCTTCCCCTCTTTCTCGCCCTCTTCACCTCACGTCACCACCTAACCTCACTTCAACCTTCTTCCACTTCACTTCATTTCCATCCTCCTCACCTCACCTTCTTCCTCTTCACCTCAGCTCCTTCCTTCTTACCTCATCTCTTTCCTCCTCACCTCACCTTCTTCCTCTCCACCTCCCTCCTTCTCAACACACTCCTCACCACCTCACCTCATATCCTCCTCTCCTCACCTCACCTCCCTCACCTCAACACGTCGTCACTTCTAGCATCATGTGGTGTTTGACCACCATCAACACAAGGTTAAGACTTCTCTCTCTCTCTCTCTCTCTCTCTCTCTCTCTCTCTCTCTCTCTCACATATACTAAAATGTTATATCTGAGTCATAATGCTTTCTGTAGGTTAGATTAGGTTAGGTCAGGATAGGACAGGATAGGTCAGGATAGGACAGGATAGGTCAGGTGAGGTCAGGTTAAGTTAGCCCAGGTCAGGTTGGTATAGGATATGTGATATGAGAGAACAGTCAATGGAGTTAAAAACAGAACATCATTTGAGGCAATAAACACAGTCAAACAAGGCAGTAAACACTCTGTACTTGATGAAATGTTTGAATACATCACCAAAAAATGTTGAAAAATACTATACCATACTTTTCGGAGGTGGGGTGAAGGGGAAGGGTGGTGAGGGGAAAGTGGTGAGGGGGTGAGTGGAGGGGAGGGTGGTCAGGGGGGTGGAGGGAGTGAGGGGAGGTAAGGGGAAGGGGAGGGGTGGTCAGGGGGGGTGGGGTAGAGTGAGGGGAGGTGATGGGACGGGTGTACAGGTTATAAAGGATGTATTTACCTGAATAAAAAAAAAAAGAGTTCAATTAATCCACATGCAAACTTTTTTTTTTTATTATAGTGCAATTTCATGTGAGTGTCATGATCTAAAACAGCGATTCAATATGGATGCGGCAGCTATCAGGTCTATGCTCAACATGGTCAATGCTCTTACTAATGCCAAGTACAACACGTAAACTCAATTTTCACCCAAAACCAGCTTCATCACTTGTTCCATGCAAATTCTGGATTTATTTATGGCGTGGTGCAACACACAGGTGAGAGGTGTGCAACAAACAGGTGAGAGGTGTGCAACAAACGGGTGAGAGAGGTGCAACAAACAGGTGAGTGTGATGCAACAAACAGGTAAGAGTGGTGCAACAAACAGGTGAGAGTGATGCAACAAACAGGTGAGTGGTGCAACAAACAGGTGAGTGTGATGCAACAAACAGGTGAGAGTGGTGCAACAAACAGGTGAGTGTGATGCAACAAACAGGTAAGAGTGGTGCAACAAACAGGTGAGAGTGATGCAACAAACAGGTGAGTGGTGCAACAAACAGGTGAGTGGTGCAACAAACAGGTGAGAACTCAACTATGGATCTACAACACATTGGTAACACTAAATGGAAAGAAAGAAAGAAAGAAAGAAAGAAAGAAAGAAAGAAAGAAAGTTGGTGAGGTGAACAATACGAAAGGTCTTAAAGAATCCTCTGGTGGTACTGAGGCCATTATCAAAACACAACGGTACACACCATCATTCGTGAGGGACAGTCGGTCACCCTCGACTTAATTTTTTGTTCGGAAATGACTCTGTCTCCAGGTGTCATGGTTACTACAGAAGCGTTCTATATAAAGTGTTATCTTCATTATCTTGCTCTACAGTCACACCATAAATTACTTTACATTATCTCTACTGTCGTCTTAATAGGGTTGGTAAGGGTGGTTGTGACGTCATTTCCTTTAGCCCTTAATTTCAAAATATTAGAATATATTTTGAAATATACAAGTTCAACTGCAAATAAGACAAATTCCAGTTATAAAAGTTAGTTCAAATAGATATGCTATTATTGTATTTGTTTACATTCAATTGTAGTCTTCGATTTATAATAAACTTGACCATTTTATGATTATATAGAAAAAACTGCATTATGACAAGTGAGAGGGACGGTGTCATTGGCATCTCCATGTATTCCCATATAAGGAAAGCAGGGCTACCTATGTGAAGGCAGACGCAAAGAGCTTTGCACGAAATTGTAAATGATTTGTCATATCGCTCGACACCAAAGAGGTAAAGGTAATAAAATATGGTCTGACTGTACCTGGGAACCTAATTTTACAGTTGGGGAATTGAAAGCAATGAGGTGCAGTACCGACCATGCAGCCTCTTGTGTACCCAAGGTTTAGTATACACTATGCTGTATCTGTACTGTCCCTAATGGACCCTCATCAGGCCTATGGGCCCACTTTCAAACCTGGGAGAGCTGTCACAGGAGCGATAATTCATAAACATGTTATTGTCAACAATAGTAAGTGGAAATACAGGTTGGATGTCAACAGCTCTTAACCTGCCGGGAAACAGAACAAGTGATGAGGACGGGAGAGGCCGCTCCTCTACAACCACACACAGGCATGTTATAACCTTCAACTGCATCTTGGAGTGTTAGTAACAACCACCTTTACACGTGATCAGTTATATTTCTGTAAAGTTCCTGCTGACGTTGGTGAAGTATTTATGACTCGTGGTCAATGTTTTAGTCTCTCTTGACCCAAGACAATGTCTCTAGTGGATATGATTTAAATACATCGATGTAAGACAATTATTATTCCTCGTAATATTCCTTCCATTGTCTGCCTCCTTTTCTAATTTAGTCTTATAATAATTACATTCTACAATACTAGATACAAGTGTTCCTTCACTGCAACTTCTTTTATCATCCCTAAAGCCTTTCTCCCTCTCACTCTTTACCTCCCTCTCCCCTCTCCCCACACCCTTCCTCCCCTACATAAGACATAGGAGGACGCAGGTGGCGCGGTCGCTGTCGTGGAGGAAGAGGGGAAGGAGGGGAGGGGTGGAGAGGGGGAAGGAGACGTCGGACCGGGATATATACGACACCTCTGGGTCTCCCAGACGCCGTGATTGGAATGACCACCAGTGGGCAACATTACCTGCCCCCTCCACAATTATAACATAGAACCTTAAGAGTCTGCACCCCCCTCCCCCCCCCCCCTTTACTGTTTAAAGTAGGCAAGATGCAGAATAAACAATCAGAATTTGAATGGCGTCATGTAACCGGTTAGCTATACTGGTGAGTAGTCTGAGGTGCACCATCTAGGTATACGCGGCCGCGTATATTGATTCTTCAGTACCACGAGTATACCATCAAGCAGTTAGTATCGTTGTAGTCGGCAGAAGAAATAATATCACGTTCTTGTCTATGGCGGTGTAAACTTTATGTATTATATTACTATATTATACAAGTTAATTCAAGGATAGAGCTTTCTCATACCTCCCATATCACTCGCCTTCACTGAACAGACAAACAAACTAAGTCGGTGATACAAATCTACATATTCAATATCTATGTAGAGAGTTATTGTTTTATTATCATACATAAATATATACGTTTACAGTGTTATGATGCTGTCACTCTCACCACCACACACTCACCTGTCTAGCCAGATTAGCAACCAAATGAAGGCTTGTGTGTGTCCCCAGGGTGTTTGTGGCTGTGAGGAGGTGCAGTGTGCGTGAGAAGGGGTGTCCCGCGGGGCTGGTGTTACTGCACAGTAATTCCCTACCAAGATTAACGGGTTCGGGACGTGAATTTTATGTCGGTAAAGGTCAAACTCTCTCTTAATTCCCCCACCTGGCGAACCTTCCTGCCCAGGGGGATATTTTTCACCATCAGTGTATACTTCGCCTCCTTACTTAGTACCGCACACCAAGACCATATTTTTAACTTGACAATCAATATACACTACACCATAGTCCACATGCCTCACATTCTGGGGTACCACGTGTGTTTCTCCTCTTTAACTTGAGATACTATGATGTGTCTCGTTACGGTAGAGTCTTATTGTAATTTAAACGCCATGATAACCTGCATTACGCGGTTTTACTTGTCTTGAGCCAGTAAGGAGCGTTCTCACGTCTCCATTTTAAGGAAGAATTGAACTTAAGAGTTTTTTTTTTTGAGAATGTGGATACTCATTACAACGTAGTTAAGTGGATTCTTAATTCTTAGTCCTGTCTTATCTGTGTTGCACTGTGATCCATCGGTCAGAGAGAGAGAGAGAGAGAGAGAGAGAGAGAGAGAGATTGTGTGTCTCTGTTTCTTCTGACACATTTTAGGTTCTACATATTCAGGTCTCTCAGCCTAGGGATCTCTCGTTTCACATGAACATATTATGGTAATAACTTTTTTTTTTACCGTGGTAGCGAATTCTTAAATCTCCCCGGGGGATAACTTAACGCGGGGCAGATGTAAACGCTTATTGGTTGAATTATGCAAGTGTCTCGACCAATCAACGGGTAAGGATAATTTTCTCTGTGTGGCCTCCCGAGGATTCTTTAACGTGACAATTGCATTTTACGACAGTCGGAGAGTATGATGCCGGCGTCTTTTTGTCCCGGGGATAGAACAGAGGGAGAAAATAACGTGGTGTTTAGAGGCGCAGTGCATAGTGGTATTCTGAGATCCAGTGACAGGTAAGTTACAGTTGACAGTGTGTTGAGGTGCAGCTCAATCTGGCGCTCAGAGGCGCAGTAAGAGTTAAGTCACAGCTCATACTGGTGCTCAGAGGCGCAGTAAGAGTCAAAGGCGCAGTAAGTCAAAAGCGCAGTAGAAGTCAAAGGCGCAGTACGATAAATAACATATAACAGATTTACTCCGAGGCGCAGAGCGATTCACAGAACATAATGGCACAGAAGCGCAGTAAAAGACGGCTGCACAATATAGCGGCAGACAGGCGCAGTAGGGGAGGACTGCACAACATAGCGGCACACACAGAGGCGCAGTGATATATGCAGAGCTGCATAGATATGCAAACTCAGTTACCAGGCGATGCAAAACTTCCGTGGCTGCCGACGTCCACACACACACACACACACACACACACATTTTGTATTTTTTTCAGAAACGTTTCAATAATCGACTTGTCTCTCACTTCTCTCTTCGTAAGGTAAAGGGAAGAGAAAGACGACGACGAAATACACACACAGACAAATGAATCCCAACCACCAATGAATAGATCTGAATTTGTTGTAGTTATATTAGTGTTTCTATGCGTATTGTCTTGCTCGCATAGAAAGAAGGTGTGAGCAGAGTAGAGTGGTGGAATATAGACGATAAAATAATAAGAGGATTAATAAAAATAAAAGAATGAAGAGAGGAAAAAGGGGAAGAGAATGAGAGAAAAGGGAGAGAAAACATGAAGAGGAGAAGGAAGAGAAGAAAGAGATAAATAAGACAGACAGAAAAAAAACGTACCAATAAAGAGAAGTATGGTAGGAAGAGAGACAGAAGAAGAAGACGACGAAGAAGTGAGAAACATGAGGGAGGGAGGGAGAAGAAAAATATGAGTGGGAAACATAAAGAATATATTTAGAGATGAAGAAGAATCAGGATGAAGAGAACAAACGATATAGTTCCACTCCAGCATACTCGTCAAATACAACTTATTTGCAGACGATGGTAATCTCTATGCGAGGAACTCGGATCTGCATTCCTTGATGAGAACTATGAACACTGAACTGACAAGTCAGGACCTGGGTAATGCGTAATAAATTGACTTTAACCCTCGAAATAACCCACTACACAATCTTTCACAGAACGAAAAACTTGCCCCCAGATTTGGACCCCCTGTACCATGAAAATAAAGTCCTCAACGTATACAAAATACTAAATTCCTTAGGGATATTGTTGATGAGAAACTAAGCTGGAGAAACCACATACAGTAGAAGCCATTCACAGTAAAGTTAATAAACAGCGGAATCCTGTTTCACACTCTTCAGTCACTCACTTGACACACTCACACTATGGGGGCCTCTGGCTCAACAAAAACAACCCCCGATTATTGCACGGAAGAGTTGTGCAGACAATGACCTACTTGAAGAAAAAAAATATCACACTAACTAACAATTTGCTCAATTGAAAATTTTCAAATTTTAAGATATTAACTCCTACTGCTGTGCCTTATTTGTTTACAAATCTGTCAAGCACTTGATTGACAATAATTATTTTCAGTTCCGGAATAATCAGAGATACAACGTAAGGCACCCAGAGCTACAAAGACCACCCCCCATGCGCTCCTCTCAGTCCCAGACCTCCATAAAATATCATTGTGTGAAGGTGTGGAACAATACACTCCCTTCCTTTAAGTCATCTCTTAAAAATATCTATTGCCTAAGTATTGATATTTCTTGTAATACCTACTTTATATTCCTGCTTTTATTGTACCACCAAAACCATTATATCATAAATTGTCATGTAGATAGATAGAAATTACCATTGCAATAATTATATATTTGCCGACAAGACCTTAACACAACCCATGTTGTATTGCTTCCTGCCCTTATCATATTAATGTGTATCAACTCCACTGTAAAATATGTATACACTTATAATATAAATGTAACAAAAAATAAAATAAAATAAAAGTGATAACGTAGTAACATTATGATGTGTTCTTACTACCACCATGTTGCGTGTACTATTCCTGATGATACAATATAATACTGCCATGATATAAATGTACAGTTTATAGCCTTCAAGAGAGCTCAGGCTCTCAACTGGCTCAGCCATGCCAATAGTGTTATTATTATCCACTTTGTATCTGAGTTTTGTGGCTAAATAAACTGTTTCAATATCAATAACCCGAGAGAAGATTATAGAAAGAACAGAACAAGATAATGTAGAGAACATAAGAGAAAATGAATAAAAATAAAGATATACCAAAAGGGGAAAGAATAATAAAGAAAATGGGAAGAGGAAATGGATGAAAAGAAGAGAAAAATGATAAGGAGGAAGAAGAAAGAAAGGGGAGGAGGAAGATGAATAAGGGAAAACTGGTAGGAGGGTGATGGGCGTGACGGGAAGAGGAGGGTAGAGAGATGAGAGCAAGTGATGGGTAGGAGAGAGTGACAAGGAGAGTGAAGGGGTGGGAGAGTGACGGGCGTGAGGGGGGAGCGTGACGGGGGAAGTGGAGGCTAGGGGAGTGACAGGATATAGGAAAGAGTAACGGGAGGGCGAAGTGACGGGAGGAGGAGGAAGTGACGGGAGGAGGAGGAAGTGACGGGAGGAGGAGAAAGTGACGGGAGGAGGAGAAAGTGACGGGAGAGGAGAAAGTGACGGGAGAGGAGAAAGTGACGGGAGAGGAGAAAGTGACGGGAGAGGGGAAAAGAGTGACGGACATAGGAAAAAATACTAAGCGTAGGGACGGAAGCTTAACAGCCCAGGGAGGGTGAGGGTGAGGAAGGGAGAGGGGTCAGGGGGAAAGGAAGGGGAGGGAGAGGGGGGGTGAGGGGGAAGGAAGGGGAGTGAGAGGGAGAGGGGGGGTGAGGGGGAAGGAAGGGGAGTGAGGGGGTGAGGGGTAGAGGGAGGGTAGGTTGACGGCCTTGGGGCGGGGGAGTGAACTATGGTCAACCAACTACTAAATTAAAAGCCACTCCTGCTATCAGCTGCCGGGCCTCTGTCACCCTGGTGTCTGGAGGCCCTTTCTCTCACTCTTTCACTTCTACCTATCTCTCTATCTCACTTATACCCTCACTTAATAATACCCTCCCCCCCTCTCTCTCTCTCTTTCTCTCATCTGGCTATATAATTATCCCTGTATCTATATCAGTACAGGTTAGGTTAGGTTAGATTAGATTAGGGATGGATTATGCTAGTTATGTTGGGGTGAGTTAGATTAGTAGGATGTGTTAGGTTAAATCAGGTTTTGGGCCCGTATGGTAATCCCTCCCTCCCTTCACTATGACGACGAAACTACAGGACGTCCCTCCCTACCCATCCTTACACCTCCCTCCCCATCCTTACACCTCCCTCCCCATCCTTACACCTCCCTCCCCATCCTTACACCTCCCTCCCCATCCTTACCCCCACTTCTACCCTCCCACTTTCCTACCTTTCTCCTTCCTTCCCACCCCCCCTTTTTCACCTCCCTCACACCCCCCTTTTCCACCTCCCTCTTACCCCCCTTTTCCACCTCCCTCACACCCCCCTTTTCCACCTCCCTCACCCCCCTTTTCCACCTTCCTCACCCCCCCTTTTCCACCTCCCTCACACCCCCCTTTTCCACCTCCCTCACCCCCCTTTTTCCACCTCCCTCACCCCCCTTTTCCACCTCCCTCTCACCCCCCTTTTCCACCTCCCTCACTCCTCCCTTTTCCACCTCCCTCACCCCCCTGTTCCACCTCCCTCACCCCCCTTTTTCCACCTCCCTCACACCCCCCTTTTCCACCTCCCTCACCCCCCTTTTCCACCTCCCTCACCCCCCTTTTCCACCTCCCTCACACCCCCTTTTCCACCTCCCTCACACCCCCCTTTTCCACCTCCCTCACCCCCCCTTTTCCACCTCCCTCACCCCCCTCCCAGGTTAAGAGTAATACACTAATTATATTCTGCTGGTAGAGTGATTTAACGCCCTTGAGCACGGACAGATAGGTGGACGGACAATTGGACGGGACCGTGCTAGGGAGAATTTACATAAACTGACAATTACTAACCTGTCAGTTGGGCAGTGAGGATGAGAGGTGAGGTGGAGGTATGGGGAGAGGGAGGGAGAGAGGGGGAGAGAGGGGAGGGGGTGGAGGGGGATGGCGAGTAAGGGAGGGAGGGAGAGAGCGGAGGTATGGGGAGAGTGAGAGGAAAGGAGGGAGGGGAGGAGAAAGATTGGATGTACGGAGGGGGAGAGAGAGAGAGAGATAAGGTGTACATATAAGGTAAAATAAACACAACCTAAAAAGATATACACAAAGCATAAACAGTAGTAGTGTAAAATAATAATAATAATAATAATAATAATAATAATAATAATAATAATAATAATGTTCGTAGAAAACTGTATACAAGACACAAACAATGTACACACAGACTATTCCAGATGATACTAAATGTTACACAATACTTCCTTGAGATAAATGTACAGTATATATCAGGTGCCTACAAGAGAGCTCGGGCTCACCCATGTCAACAGTGTTATTATTATCCACTCTGTATCTGTGTTTTCTGGCTAAATGAACTGCTTCAATATCAACATATTTACACATATAAATACCCACAGTGATGTGTACTGTATATACTCACATGGACACGTAGTGTATATACATACAGACCCAAAAACATGTGTGACCACAGACTATACATAATTTATGCACAGACATTCTCACCAACACACACACACACACACACACGTACCCACACACACACACGTACCGACACACACACACGTACCGACACACACACACACGTACCGACACACACACACACACACACGTACCCTAACAAACACACACGTACCAACACACACGTACCGACACACACACACACACACACACACACACACACACACACACCCTAACACACACACACACGCGCGCGCGTACCCTAACACACACACACACACACACGTACCCACACACATACACGTACCGACACACACACACAAATACACACACACACACACCCTAACACACACACACACACACACACTAACACACACACACACACACACACACACACGCACCCTAACACACATACACACACGTACCCACACACACACACACCACAAGGCGGTCTCATAAAGGCTTAGTATCCCGTCCACACGATGAAGACAGACATACAGGCTGACAGGCGAGAGGCGCGACCAGCACAGAGGCAAACACGAGGCCAGACAGCCAGCTGACAGCCAGACAGAAAGACAGATAGTGAAAATAATGGGGAATTATACCATCCCGCTTCTCACTGTCCGTGTGTGGGGATTTGTTCGTGAGGGATGGTCGTGTGTGTGTGTCTACTACCCAACTACTGTCTCTCCTCTGTCTCTATCTCCCAGTCTCTCTCTATCTCCAACAGTCACTATCTCCCTGTACCTGTAATGTTTCCCTGTCTCCAATATCTCCAACATACACGTATTGTATCTCCTCTTTATCTCCCAAAAACGACAAAACTAAAAAGCAAAAATGAATATAACTTGAGATAACGAAGGAATAGGAGTGTGCAAGAGTAAACACAATAACAAGGAATAAACAACAATACGAAAGAAAAAAATAAAACAATATTGGAAAATCAAGAGACAAACGAGTTACGGGTACAAGACAGGAACGATAAAGGTCAGGGAGTAACGAGGCTTGCTTGTTCTGTACGCAGGAGCTAAGTACAGTCAATGGTAATGATTTGGGGTTGGTTAGCGTTAGGTTAGGTTGGCGTTAGGTTAGGATAGGTTGCCATTACGTTAGGTTAGGTTAGGTTGGCGTTAGGATAGGTTGCCATTACGTTAGGTTAGGTTAGCGTTAGGTTAGGATAGGTTGCCATTACGTTAAGTTAGGTTAGGATAGGTTGCCATTACGTTAGGTTAGGTTGGCATTACGTTAGGATAGGTTGCCATTACGTTAGGTTAGGTTGGCATTACGTTAGGTTGCCATTACGTTAGGTTAGGTTGGCGTTAGGTTAGGTTAGGTTAGGTTGGCGTTAGGATAGGTTGCCATTACGTTAGGTTAGGTTAGCGTTAGGTTAGGATAGGTTGCCATTACGTTAGGTTAGGTTAGGATAGGTTGCCGTTAGGTTAGGTTGGCATTACGTTAGGATAGGTTGCCATTACGTTAGGTTAGGTTGGCATTACGTTAGGTTGCCATTACGTTAGGTTAGGTTGGCGTTAGGATAGGTTGCCATTACGTTAGGTTAGGTTGGCGTTAGGTTAGGATAGGTTGCCATTACGTTAGGATAGGTTGCCATTACGTTAGGTTAGGTTGCCATTACGTTAGGTTAGGATAGGTTGCCATTACGTTAGGTTAGGTTGGCGTAACGTAAAGCTGTCGTCGATGGGAACCCCGGTGAGTTTATCGCTTTGGGAAATTCAGTCACAAAGAAAAAATAAAGTAAAGTTTGGACAAGGAAAAAGTAACAAGTTGGGGAAAAAAGTCAAATTGGATAAGGAAATAGTCAAGTTGGCTATGGGAAATAATGTCACAACTGACAAGGGAAAAAAAACAAAAGTTAACTGTAAAAAACGTGACAATTTGGCTAGGAAATAAAGTCACATTTTTGTATAGCCTAAATAAAGTTAGGTTCGGATTGTGACTTTTTTCCCTGTGACTTTTATCCGACATTTTTTCCTGTGATTTTTTCCTTGACTTTTGTTCCCACCATTCGAGTATATTAAAAAAATAACACACACATTGCAGAACAGGAGTTGTTTGTCTGTTAAGGTGAAAGTTTTTGAGAAGAATAAAATCGAGCTTACCGTTTATAGTGCCGTATGGAAGTGTACAATGCCCCGAATATGTGGCAAAGACTTAGTAATTATTTATAAGAGTCCAAGTAGGAAAATCTCTCTCTCTCTCTCGTTTCGATTTAATTATTATCTGTATCCCATTTTATTATCTTTCTTTTCTTTCCAGTGTCTCTCTCTTTTTATTTGATTTCTGTTTTCCTCTCTCTCTCTCTCTCTCTCTCTCTCTCTCTCTCTCTCTCTCATACAAATAATGTCAATATCCTATCCACAGCAATACAATATATTACCACGAGTGTTTACCATCAACTCGGTGAGACAGGAGTGGTTGTGAGTGAGTGTCAGGAACAGGTAAGTCAACTGAGGTGTAAGTTGATGGTGTTGCTCTGTTAATGTTGTTTACCTGGGTCAGGTATCGTGTCAAGTAAAACAATAAACGAATCACGTGAATATTAAGCACCCCGGGTTATTTCACCTGCGTGTTAACCAATCCCAGTGTTAATTTAACCGACCCTAACGTAATTTAACAATGTTAACTTAACCTAATCTATCTTTATGTTAACTTAACCGAATCTAAGTTAACCTACTGTAACCGAACCAAACCTGACCTGACCTGACCTGACCTTCATGAACACAGGTGAAGGATTATTGAAAGGTAGACATGAATACAAGTTTTTTGACTGGCGAGAGAGAGAGAGAGAGAGAGAGAGAGAGAGAGAGAGAGAGAGAGAGAGAGAGAGAGAGAGAGAGAGAGAGAGAGATTATTGCTAGTTTTAATGGGTAGAAGTTTGTGAAGGGATTGAAATGTGTTGCAACATCTCCGATAAGGATGGGGGAGGTGAGGTGAGGAAGCACAAGTTTAGAATAAGTAATGCAATTAAGAAGAGTTGGAGTTGTCGAGAGAGAGAGAGAGAGAGAGAGAGAGAGAGAGAGAGAGAGAGAGAGAGAGAGAGAGAGAGATAAAACACACGATCACACATCAACAGAACTTAAACAACCACCACAAGCTTAACACAATAGACAAGCTTAACACAATAGACAAGCTTAACACAATAGACAAGCTTAACACAATAGACAAGCTCAACACAATAAACAAGCTTAACACAATCGACAAGCTTAATACGATAGACACGCTTAACACAATAGACAAGTTTAACACAATAGACGAGCTTAACACAATAGACACGCTTAATACAACAGACAAGCTTAACACAATAGACAAGCTTAACACAATAGACAAGCTTAACACAATAGACAAGCTTAACACAATAGACAAGCTTAACACAATAGACAAGCTTAACACAATAGACAAGCTTAATGCATGAAGATAAATACCAAGAAAAATAAACAACAAGTCACCCTGAATCACCAACTCATTACAAAACAAACAGATTAAATACAATATGTTGAGACGGTGTATTAAAAAGTACTTCACTACCTATATAGCACCTGAGACGCTTCAATGTAAACTTCACGCCATATCTATTATATTAAACAATTATACTCAAAAAGTAGCCTAACCTAACCAAACTTAACCTAACCTACCCCAAAGATAAACCAAATCAACGAATAATTACGATGATAATATTATAAATGTGAAAATAATTAAATAATAAAAAATACCAAATAAAAAAAACACGAACATTTAAAAAAGAAAAGAAAAAAATAGGTGACAATTAATTAGAAGTCCCAAGAAGTGAACTCCTAACTGGGTACTTTTGGAAAAGTAATTTGATGAAGGTAAAAGTAAAATAGAGGTGGAGGTAGAGGTGACGTGGAGGTAGAGGTGAGGTGGAGGTTGAGGTGAGGTGGAGGTAGAGGTGAGGTGGAGGTAGAGGTGACGTGGAGGTAAAGGTGAGGTTGAGGTAGAGAAGAGGTGGAGGTAGAGGTAAGGTGGAGGTAGAGGTGAGGTGGAGGTAGAGATGAGGTGGAGGTAGAGGTAGAGGTGAGGTTGAGGTAGAGATGAGGTGGAGGTAGAGGTGACGTGGAGGTAAAGGTGAGGTAGAGATGAGGTGGAGGTAGAGGTGACGTGGAGGTAAAGGTGAGGTTGAGGTACAGATAAGGTGGAGGTAGAGGTGAGGTGGAGGTATGGCTGTCACACGGATGTAATTACTCATGGCAACACTTACATATATAAACATATCTATAGTACAAACACATAATAATGGTTAACCCTCGTGTAAAAAGGATGGCCGGCCCTAGGGCCAGCTAGACGTGTATTTGTTTAAGGTGTAGAAACTGTGTCCAACACCCAAGGTTAACGAGATGCATGACCCAGTGTCAAGGAATAGTCCGAGAAGACCGGACAACTCGCCAACTGCACTGGCTAACCATTAACCCGGAATACGATCCGGAAATCGATTAACATCCAGGTTCCCAACTACTGCTGGGTAGACAGAGGCAAATGGCGTAAAGAAACTTGCCCATAGTTTCACCCTGTCAGGGGATCGAACCCGGGTCCGTTCGCTTGAGAGGCGAGCATGCTGACCATTACACACACACACACACACACACGACAGCTTTAGCAAGCTTATTATCTGATACGAGTTAATTTAGATTCAGTAAAGATAAGACAACCCAGCTTATTTCTCCAGATGATTAGACACCCTGACGTTACCTGAGGGGCTATGTTATGTTATGTTGGGTTATGTTATGTTACGTTATGTTATGTTGGGTTATGTTATGTTACGTTACGTTATGTTATGTTGGGTTATGTTATGTTACGTTATGTTATGTTGGGTTATGTTATGTTACGTTATGTTATGTTATGTTGGGTTATGTTATGTTATGTTACGTTATGTTATGTTGGGTTATGTTATGTTACGTTACGTTATGTTATGTTGGGTTATGTTAGCACTAGGGTGTTTAATCATCAGATAGTATAAACTGGGTCTCTAATCTTCACGCGATAACTTAATTACTCCAGGTAGACAATAAATATGTCTAGACCTAAACTTAATACAGGTGAGGGGGGGGGGGGGGGAACCAGTGTCCCAACGAATGTATATAGTGTGTCCCACAAAAATGTCCTTGCCTCCTCCCTGAGACACTGAGGTTGAGGGAGGGAGGGCGCAGGCAAGGAAGGAGGCAGGAAGGAGGCAAGAAGGAGGCAGGGACATATTTAGGGGGACACCCTATATGTGAGAAAATTAATGTCCTAAAACTTACTTATCATTAGTAGGTGAAAGAGGATGTCTTAAAATTAACTTAAAATGTGAAAGGATATACTGTAAATGTCCCAAACTTAACTTAAACATTTGTATCAGAATAAATGTCCCCAAAACGAACTTAAAATTAATAAGAGAATAAATTTAATGTCTCAAAATGAACTTCCCATTTGTAAGGGAGAATAAATCTGTCCAACTTCTCTCAGTCGAAGAAACAGGAGACGTGTAAATCACCCGGTACAAATTATGGCCTCATTAATCATCCCATTTGTAGGTGTGTGGGGGTTATTACTGCCCCATTAAAACCCATTAATATAGTGTACTAATTGTCCCCGATCAATACGACGACGACGGCCAGTGACACACATTCTAGAAGCCTTTGAGAGAGAGAGGGAAGGATGGGGGAAGGGGGTAGAAGGGGAGGGGGAGGGAGGGAAGGGGGAGCGAATGAGAGGGTAGGGGGGAGGGAATGATTCGTGTTGTTGTGGAGGAGGAAAAAGAGTTGTCACAAAGGGAGGAGAGAGAGAGAGAGAGAGAGAGAGAGAGAGAGAGAGAGAGAGAGAGAGAGAGAGAGACGGGGAAGTGAGAGGAGAGGGAGAGGTGAGGGAGGGGGAGAGGTAAGATGTAAGGGCGAGGAAGAAGAGCGAGTAGAGTGAGAGGTGAGAGACCAATACTGCGAGGACAATGAGAGGTGAGAGAGAGAGCAGTGAGAGGTGATTGGGAAGGAGAGGGAGAGGGAGAGGTGAGTGGGGAGAGAGGGGGAGAGGAGGTCTGTTGGTCTCATTGTTAATATCCAGAACACTTCATCTCCATAATTCACCAGCATCTCGAGGCCTTTATCTCTGTTTACTGTAGCATCCAGCCACCATTACCACCACCATTACCACCACTATCATCACCATTACCATCATCATTACCACCACTATCATCACCATTACCATCATCATTACCACCACTATCATCACCATTACCACCACTATCATCACCATTACCACCACTATTACCACCACCATTACCACCATTACCATCACCATTACCACCACTATCATCACCATTACCACCACCATTACCACCACTATCATCACCATTACCACCATTGCCATCACCATTACCACCACTATCATCACCATTACCACCACCATTACCACCACTATCATCACCATTACCACCACTATCATCACCATTACCACCACTATCACCATTACCACCACTATCATCACCATTACCACCACTATCATCACCATTACCACCATTACCACCACTATCATCACCATTACCACCACTAGCATTACCACCACTATCATCACCATTACCACCACTATCATCACCATTACCACCACTATCATCACCATTACCACCATAATCACCACCATTACTATTACCATTACCACCATTACTACTACTACTACTACTGTCCTTATCATCATTACCACAACTACCATCATCCTACCACCACTACTTTTCCCACAACTACCACCATTACCAAAACTACCATCATCCTACCACCACTACCATCACTAATACTACTACAACCATCACTACCACCAACACAACCACCAAAATCACACCCGAAATCACCACCACCACCACCACTATCGCTACCACCACCACTACCACCATCGTCTCAACGCCATATATCTGTCAACTCACAACAAAACCGCGGTGTCATTTTTTTGCCTTATCTCGATAACCTGTGTAGCTGCCGACACACACACACACACACAGACACACACACGGTCGCTTTGTAAGAGTTATTATTGCCTGTCATCATCAAGGTATAGCAAAGAGGGTCTAGCGTGCACAGTGACAAGCTTAGATTAATACTTAAGTGGGGGACGATAAGTGGGTGACAAGCTTAGATTAATACTTAAGTGGGGGACGATAAGTGGTTAAAGTAAGTTAAGTGTTTGTATTAGAGAGAGAGAGAGTTAACTTTTTTAACAGCTTATATTACATCCAACAGTAGCAGTAATACCAACCACAAACACCACTACCACTAACACCAACAATATTAACACCATCCCTATCTACCACCATTGCTACTACCACCATCAACAACCACTTACTACCATTACCACCACCACTTACTACCATCATCACCACAGGAGGAGGAGGAGGAGGAAGCGATCGGCGGCGGTGGGGCAAGAGGTAGGAATTAAGAGAAGGAGGTGGTAAGGTGGTGGGTAGCGAGGCAGGTAAGGTGGTGGGTGGTAGCGAGGCAGGTAAGGTGGTGGGTGGTAGCGAGGCAGGTAAGGTGGTGGGTAGCGAGGCAGGTAAGGTGGTGGGTAGGGGTAAGCCATAGCATGTGGAATAACCATCGTGGCCAGATAAATGTGTTGTTGATATCCAGAATGTGATGATCTGGCGGGGATGTGTAAACAGCCAACTGATTTATGGTAATTATGATAATGAGGAAATAGCGTGTGAGCTCCTGAGAATGAGGAAAAGTGGACACAGCCACCCATTACCTCGGTGATTACAACCTTCACTCCGGAGAGAACCTGACGAAGGCCACGACCCCGGCAGGAGATATGAGAGAGAGAGAGAGACAGAGAGAGAAGAGGAGGGGGGGAGGGGAAGGGAGAGGGGGAGGAGGGAGAGGAAGAAGAAGGGAGAGGGGGAGGAGGGAGAGGAAGAAGAAGGGAGGGATAGGGAGAGAGGGAGAGGGAGGGACGGGTTGATGGAGTGTAAGCGGCCCGGCTGAGAGAGTGGGTTAGTCTTGGTGTGTAGTAATAATGTTAATTACTGGAATATATCTGTCTCTCTGCTCGAGTGTGAGGTGTGTTTAGTGTGAGGAGGATGAGGTGTGTTTAGTGTGAGGAGGAGGAGGTGTGTTTAGTGTGAGGAGGATGAGGTGTGTTTAGTGTGAGGAGGATGAGGTGTGTTTAGTGTGAGGAGGATGAGGTGTGTGTAGTGTGAGGAGGATGAGGTGTGTTTAGTGTGAGGAGGACGAGGTGTGTTTAGTGTGAGGAGGACGAGGTGTGTTTAGTGTGAGGAGGATGAGGTGTGTGTAGTGTGAGGAGGATGAGGTGTGTGTAGTGTGAGGAGGATGAGGTGTGTTTAGTGTGAGGAGGATGAGGTGTGTGTAGTGTGAGGAGGATGAGGTGTGTTTAGTGTGAGGAGGATGAGGTGTGTTTAGTGTGAGGAGGACGAGGTGTGTTTAGTGTGAGGAGGACGAGGTGTGTTTAGTGTGAGGAGGATGAGGTGTGTTTAGTGTGAGGAGGATGAGGTGTGTTTAGTGTGAGGAGGACGAGGTGTGTTTAGTGTGAGGAGGATGAGGTGTGTTTAGTGTGAGGAGGATGAGGTGTGTTTAGTGTGAGGAGGATGAGGTGTGTGTAGTGTGAGGAGGATGAGGTGTGTTTAGTGTGAGGAGGACGAGGTGTGTTTAGTGTGAGGAGGATGAGGTGTGTTTAGTGTGAGGAGGATGAGGTGTGTGTAGTGTGAGGAGGATGAGGTGTGTTTAGTGTGAGGAGGATGAGGTGTGTTTAGTGTGAGGAGGATGAGGTGTGTGTAGTGTGAGGAGGATGAGGTGTGTTTAGTGTGAGGAGGATGAGGTGTGTTTAGTGTGAGGAGGACGAGGTGTGTTTAGTGTGAGGAGGACGAGGTGTGTTTAGTGTGAGGAGGACGAGGTGTGTTTAGTGTGAGGAGGACGAGGTGTGTTTAGTGTGAGGAGGATGAGGTGTGTGTAGTGTGAGGATGAAGATATATTTTTAGTATGTTTAGTGTGATACATATTTAAATAAGAGAGAATTTCAACCCACTGGAGCATAGCGATATATTTCAACCCACTGGAGCATAACGATATATTTCAAGCTACTGGAGCATAACGATATATATTCTATAGTGAAATAAATACCAGTCGAACAAATTACCTCATTATCACGGAAAAGAACCTAACCTAACCTAACCTAACCTAACCTAACCTAACCTAACTCTAACCTAACCTAACCTAACCTAACCTAACCTAACCTAACCTAACCTAACCTAACCTAACTCTAACCTAACCTAACCTAACCTAACCTAACCTAACTCTAACTCTAACCTAACCTAACCTAACCTAACTCTAACCTAACTCTAACCTAACCTAACCTAACCTAACCTAACTCTAACCTAACTCTAACCTAACCTAACCTAACCTAACCTAACCTAACCTAACCTAACCTAACCTAACCTAACTCTAACCTAACCTAACCTAACCTAACCTAACCTAACCTAACCTAACTCTAACCTAACCTAACTCTAACCTAACCTAACCTAACTCTAACCTAACCTAACTCTAACCTAACCTAACCTAACCTAACTCTAACCTAACTCTAACCTAACCTAACCTAACTCTAACCTAACTCTAACCTAACCTAACCTAACCTAACCTAACCTAACCTAACCTAACCTAACCTAACTCTAACCTAACTCTAACCTAACCTAACTCTAACTCTAACCTAACTCTAACCTAACCTAACCTAACCTAACCTAACCTAACTCTAACCTAACCTAACTCTAACCTAACTCTAACCTAACTCTAACCTAACTCTAACCTAACCTAACTCTAACCTAACTCTAACCTAACCTAACCTAACCTAACCTAACCTAACCTAACTCTAACCTAACCTAACCTAACTCTAACCTAACCTAACCTAACCTAACCTAACTCTAACCTAACCTAACCTAACCTAACTCTAACCTAACCTAACCTAACCTAACTCTAACCTAACCTAACTCTAACCTAACCTAACTCTAACCTAACCTAACTCTAACCTAACTCTAACCTAACCTAACACTCTAAAGTTTGAAGTATTTTAATAATTAGATATAGATTTTCTTTTCCCATTACGAGACAGAGGAGACAGGAATTAATCATGAACCAGTTACAAATAATACCATAACAATTAACTTATTTTTTTACACATTCACAAAATAAGGAAAATAAGAAATACATTACGTCTAGAATTTATAAAAATACATTAGTCCATAGATGAAAGAATAAACAAATTAAAAGAAACTCAAGCGGATGTAAGCCCCCCCCCCCCCCTAACCGTTACCATGGTAGGTTAATTACTGAACTAGTGACGCTGTATACTGTTAATTGATGTAGTTACCGCTGGAGAGTTTGTCTTTTAATTCCTGATAAATCCCGTGTGATATTACCGTGTGAACTGTTAACATGATAAAACTTTGTGAGTTGATTTTGGTGGGGATTTACATCAATAGTTTATCATGTGGACCTTATTATGTGTTGATCAAACCTATTCTTGAGATATTTTGGGGACAGACAGACACACACAGACAGACAGACAGAAACAGACAGACAGATACAGACAGACAGACACACAATTGATATTAATACCCTACCCAGCAGTTCTAAGCAGGGTAATTATATATAAATTTCATAAATGATTATTAAATATACAAATTGATATTATAGATCTGAGTAATTAAAGAATAACTCCCCCCCCCCAAAAAAAAAAAGTTATAATGAACCAAATATTAATTAAACGCTTGAATTTGGGGTTTTCATCAATTAAATAAAATAGTTACAGGAGAATGTTAAGGCAGTGAACGGTACATTCTCAACCAAAACATCTTGAACACCTGTCCACGATAGATGCGAGACGGAGCAGAATGGGGCGTGTCATCTGGGAATGGTTTCAGATTATTCGTTCATTTTTCACATTACATGGTGCTTATAGCGTCCGAGGAGTTTCTGGTGAGTGTACATGACAACCCTTGCTTTAAAAAACACCTAAACCAGAGTAAGACAATAAATATGGTTTAAGTAAAAGAACAATTATGTATCTCTGAGAAAAATATCAAATGGAAAGAAAATCGTGAAGAAGGTTGAAGGAGTCGGAGATATAACTCACACGATGACTAGTCTGTGGGGTCCAGCCAGCCTGATTGGGTCACATAATAAGCAATTTGTGATAATAAATATTTTAATCTATAAACGTCTAATGAGCTAGTCTGTCCTGCAGTGGTGGTGGTAGTGTGTCCTGCAGTGGTGGTGGTAGTGTGTCCTGCAGTGGTGGTAGTGTGTCCTGCAGTGGTGGTAGTGTGTCCTGCAGTGGTGGTGGTAGTGTGTCTTGCAGTGGTGGTGGTAGTGTGTCCTGCAGTGGTGGTGGTAGTGTGTCCTGCAGTGGTGGTGGTAGTGTGTCCTGCAGTGGTGGTAGTGTGTCCTGCAGTGGTGGTAGTGTGTCTTGCAGTGGTGGTATTGTGTCCTGCAGCAGTTATAGGGTGGTGGTGTGTCCTGCAGTGGTGGTGGTGTGTCCTGCAGTGGTGGTAGTGTGTCATGCAGTGGTGGTAGTGGTAGTGTGTCCTGCAGCAATTACAGTGGTGGTGTGTCCTGCAACAGCTACAGGTTACAGTTGTGAGTGTATTATGGTAACTATCAGGTTGTTGGGATGTAGGTGGTAGTTTATTTAAGTCTTGTCTTTGTGTCGAGGATGTGGTTGTATTATTAAAAGGGCGTATTATGTTGGCATATCGACGAGAGACCGTGGGCGGTGTGTAGCTCCCTGGGAAGACATTAATTATTGACACTCACTCAATCAATCACTCACTCACTCACTCACTCTCTCTCTCTTTTTTGCCCTTTACATACACAGGTGCAAATATCTTTCCATACACAAACACCCCATACACAAACACCCCGAACATACAAACGCTAAAACACACCCTACACAAACACCTCATACGCACAAACACATCACACACACACACACACACACACACACACACACTCGCGTACACACACACACACATATCCCCTCTTACAAAAAAGGGGACCACACAATTTCGGCAAATTTATCACTGGCTGGGAGTTCAATATGAGGGACCTGTTGATCGATAGTGCCGAGCCCGTCCCGGTCCACTGGCCACAGATATTGGGGTCCTGGGGGCTGAATATCCGTATTTTAAGAGTCCTGGGGGCTGAATATCCGTCTACTGGGGTTTTGGGTGCCGTATACCCCTATATTGACGGCCTAGAGGGACTGATTATATATAAACTGGGATTTGTAGGCACCAAATATTCAATTACTGAGATATGGTAATGACTGCCAAGATTGACAGAACATAGTACTGGGATCTACCGGGGCACACTAAACCCAACTATCCAAATACCGGGATACTGGGTGGTTATGTTAGGCCGAATATTCGAATAATTACTACAGTGTTAAGTGCAATTCTGGCGGCTAGAAGTTTAAGTAATGTAAGTGGAGGAAGTGTTGGTGTGGCGGTGACGATTTACTTTATTATGAACGTTGATGAATATTGTACAGTTGGACCACGTTATACATACACAAACACACATACACAACGTTATACACACACGAACATCAACACCCCGTTATACTGTATTTATGCATACACAAAATATACACACACACACAAAAACAAAAAAACAAACCCGCTAAACATACGTAATCAAACATACACACACAAACACACCGTTATATACACACAAACTAACAAATCCGTCACACATAAACAAACAAACACCCTTGCACACACACACACACACACCTCATGTACACACAAACACGCACACAGTCTCCCCCTATACACACACAACGATGGACTGATTAACTATATATTGTAGCGTTGAAGATTATAACGGTACGGTTATCTACACAGTATGGCGTTGATAATGGCATAGTTATCCTCAGACTGCAATACTGGAGGCTTTGATAACACTGATAACACGATAACACACAGGTACCTACAGGTGTTAGTTAATGGATAAGTTACACACTGAAGTACTCCCTCGGCTACTACTGTACACAAGACAGTTACTTTTTCATTTTCACTTCAAATGATAGTAACAGGTAACGAAATGTCCAACTTAAATAATTCTAGTAAATTTTACATAGATAATTAATACAGAATAAGACTAGAAATAAGTGAATCCTGTGTGTGTGTGTGTGTGTGTGTGTGTGTGTGTGTGTGTTTTGTATATAATGTCGCTTTTGTTTCGAATTACTGTTAACAGGTGAATAAATTGATACCTTATGGGACAAATTTTTTTATATACTGAAGCGTTAAAGAGATTTCTATACCGAAGCCTGTATACCGAGATTCTGAAGGTACTGTATCATAAGTAGTAATTTTGGTACCGAAGGCTTTGAGAGGCAGTCGATTTTAATACTGTCTACCTCACCTTGGCAATGAACAGGTATTGAACAGGAAGACCATAATTATTCCCTTTTTATTACATACTACAGGTACAATGTGGATGGTCTAATGAGGATGGTCTAATGTGGATGGTCTAATGAGGATATATAATACTTGGTAATATAGTCTTATCAAAATATAATAAATAACTGATAATATGAATGGTAGGTACAGGGTGTGATAACAGTGAATGATCTAACGCAATACATTAAAAACTCCATTTAAAGAACCATATCGTTATGAAAGTCCCGTTATATCGAGGGTCCGTTAGATATGTAAACTCAATATAACGGACTATATAGAGAAAAGTCCGTTATATGTAGGTTTCACTGTAATGACGTCAACATCCTCAAGTCCCATACAGTCTTGTCTTCTATATGAACCTGAGAGAGAGAGAGAGAGAGAGAGAGAGAGAGAGAGAGAGAGAGAGAGAGAGAGAGAGAGAGAGAGAGAGAGAGAGTCACCCCTGCCTGGTAGTGGTGTATGGAGAGGGGTTAAGTGTCCACCCTCATATTGATGTTTATGTAATGCTTTTATTATGCTCAGAAAAATCTCTCTCTCTCTCTCTCTCTCTCTCTCTCTCTCTCTCTCTGTTGAATGAATGAACTACTCGGGGAAAATAAAGCAGGCCAAGATTGTATAGGCGAGTCTTTTAGAGAGAGAGAGAGAGAGAGAGAGAGAGAGAGAGAGAGAGAGAGAGAGAGAGAGAGAGAGAGATTCACCTATCCTCATACACACTAAAACCTGACCCTCTTCTCCTCCTTGTTCAGTTCCACAGTTGCCTTCTCGTCCCCTCCCCCCCTCCTAGATACACTCCCGTTCTAGGAAATCCAGGAGGAGGAGGAGGAGGATGTCACTGCTGTCTGAGGGAGGAAAAGGAGACCGACAGGATGGCTCCAACTAAAGGAATACTCCTGTAGGACGTCTCAGCTGCCAGGCACAGACAAGATTTCCTTTCCCAACATTACTGAAAATCGATGCATCTATGATTTGGAATTATATCGAATCAGAATTAAAACAAACAACTAACACAATCTTTTCACTTTGTTTATACCAAAATCGCCAACAAAAGTCCCAGACAAATAAAAATTCAAGTTGATTTCACAGGAGATCATTTCACCGTATTGTTGATTCACTGAAAAATCACCACAAGCGACGACTCCGTGGTGGTGGTAGTGGCCGGCCAAGATTATCGATCTCAACTCGTATTTCTGGCTTAGGACGCGGACAGTGGATGGGGTGGGGGGGGTGGGGGGGGGAGACTAGTAACGGTGAGATAATATATTACACCTTCTTTCCCCCTCCCTCCCCCTCCTCCTTCACCTCGGGGTTAAGTTAGGATAGGAAAAGTAAGGTAAGGTTCCCCCCCCCTTTCACCTCGGGGTTAGGTTAGGTTACCCCTTTTCACCTCGGGGTTAGGTTAGGTTCCCCCTTTTCACCTCGGGGTGAGGTTAGGTTCCCCCTTTTCACCTCGGGGTTAGGTTAGGTTCCCCCTTTTCACCTCGGGGTTAGGTTAGGTTCCCCCCTTTCACCTCGGGGTTAAGGGCTGAGCTCTGTATATTCCCCCCTCTGATAATCTTAATACTTATATAATATTGATGAAATACTGCTGAAACTGATCAACCATTGTCTGTTATATCACCAATGGTTTATACTTTATATATCAGTAATATTCTATGAAGGTTTAACTAGTGACGCTTCAGGGTTTAAATTCAGATATATAAAAAATATTTGAAAACTTGCCTTATAAATCTCGGCCATTCAGTTCACTTTAGTTTTATAAAGGGTCAACCAAAAAAAGCTTGACAGGTCTATTTTATACAGGGTCAACAAAAAAAGCTTGACAGGTCTATATACGACAAAAGACTCCAGGTTTCACTATCACAGGACGAGGATAAAACATCAAAACAGACAGACAGACAAAGACTCATAATCATGGAGCCTCCGTTCTACCTCCTGGATATGACTTGAATACTGAATGTCCACTTAGGAGACGATCGAACCTCTTCAGCCTCCCTGTGTGTGTGTGTGTGTGTGTGTTTGTGTGTGTGTGCGTGCATGTGTGTGTTTTGAGTGTATGTGAGTGTTTTGAGTGTATGTGAGTATTTTTCCCGTGTGTGTGTGTGTGTGTGTGTGTGTGTTTTCCGTGTGTGTTTTTCCGTGTGTGTGTGTGTGTGTGTTTCCGTTTTTCCAGTGTGTGTGTGTGTTTATTTTCCCGTAAGTTTGTGTTTGTGCGTGTTTTTTCCGTGTGTGTGTGTGTGTGTGTGTGTTTTGTGTGAGCGTGTTTTTCCCGTGTGTGTTTGTGCGTGTTCCACCACCTCCCCCCCCCCCTCCGTGTGTGTGTGTACCCATGTCCCTCAACCTAATCCGTCTGTAGCCTTTAACTTTAACCTAAACCAAACCTAACCTAACTAACATCACAGACACACACCAACATAAATACCCTCTACTCGGTCTCTCCCCTTGACACAATGTTTACAAGTCAGTAATTACACAGGTGCCACAACTCGCTGCCCAGGTGTGTTATATCCCATACTTGATTCCATAGACACTAAAACACTCGACCAGGTAGGGAGCCGGAGGCGGTGGTGGAGAAATTAATCCTATTCTAAATTAACGAAGTTGTGTCAGGTGTTTCAAGGTAATCGTATATGTTAAGGTGTTAAGATTTCTGGAAGATTTAAGGGGAAACTGAATATTAATTTACTGTGGTAACCGAAAGACCACGTCCTCGAATACAATGAAAACCGAAGATCAAAAC
Source organism: Homarus gammarus (assembly GCA_958450375.1). Classification (NCBI taxonomy): domain Eukaryota; kingdom Metazoa; phylum Arthropoda; class Malacostraca; order Decapoda; family Nephropidae; genus Homarus; species Homarus gammarus. Next base: position 1,118,315 of record CAUDMG010002191.1, on the reverse strand, counting down.
ATGTACACCCAAACATTTCAACCCCGGAATATCTATTTAGCGAAGATCATAGCAACAAATATTCATATACTGGAGTATCTTAAAACATTAAATATCAAAGTATTGTGAGTATCTAACTTTACTAGTGGGAACACAACACTGAAACGTAACACCAAACCGAAACACAACACCAACACAACACCAAACTGAAACACAACACTGAAACAGACTCAACACCAAACCGAAACACAACACTGAAACAGACTCAACACCAAACCGAAACACAACACCAAACTGAAACACAACACCAACACAACACCAAACTGAAACACAACACAGTGAAACATAAGAGAGACAGACACGCACATACTGAAACACGATACTCACACAACGAAGATTTGAATTACCAACAACTACTGAACAAATCTGGACACGAATATTCATAAGGCGAATATCTGGTCACGCTGGATTAGGGTGAGGGAATATCACAGCAGCAGCCACTGTCACTATTAGAGAGAGAGAGAGAGAGAGAGAGAGAGAGAGAGAGAGAGAGAGAGAGAGAGAGAGAGAAGGGAGCGAGGGAAGAACGAAGGTTAGAGATAGAGAGAGGGGGTAGAGAGAGAGGGGAGATAAGAGAGAGGGGGTAGAGTGAGGGGGGTAAGAGAGAGAGAAGGGGTACAGAAAGAGAGAGAGGGGGTACAAAGAGAGGGGGGTAGAGAGAGAGGGGGGAGTTAGAGAGGAAGATAGAGAGAGGGCGGTAAGGAGAGGGGGGTAGAGAGAGGGGGGAGACAGGGAGAGAGGGAGGGAGGGAGGGAGGGAGGGAGGGACAGGGAGAGAGGGAGAGAGGGAGAGAGGGAGGGAGGGAGGGAGAGGACCGACTAGGCCGGATGTCCGCTGCCCAACTTCTCCCCTCGATCACGTTGAGGGAGAGGGAGGGAGAGGGAGGGAGAGGGAGGGTGTAGAGGAGAGGAAAGGGAGGGAGAGGGAGGAACAAAAGAGAGGGGATGGAGGGAGCAGAGGAAGGAGAGGAGGAGGAATGAGAGAGAAGAAATAGAAAGGAGACTAACAAGGGATAAGAAGGATGTATAGGGTAGGGAGAGAAGGAGGGGAAGAGGAGGGACAGAAAGAAAGAAGAGGGAAGATACGGAAGAGGAGTCGTGGGGGAAAGGAAGCGGGGTGTGAATAGTAGTAATTAAATGGGGAGAGGGAAGAAAGGAGGTGGGGAGGGGGAAGAAAGGAGGTGGGGAGGGGGAAGAAAGGAGGTGGGGAGAGGGAAGAAAGGAGGTGGGGAGGGGGAAGAAAGGAGGTGGGGAGGGGGAAGAAAGGAGGTGGGGAGAGGGAAGAAAGGAGGTGGGGAGGGGGAAGAAAGGAGGTGGGGAGAGGGAAGAAAGGAGGTGGGGAGAGGGAAGAAAGGAGGTGGGGAGAGGGAAGAAAGGAGGTGGGGAGAGGGAAGAAAGGAGGTGGGGAGAGGGAAGAAAGGAGGTGGGGAGAGGGAAGAAAGGAGGTGGGGAGAGGGAAGAAAGGAGGTGGGGAGGGGGAAGAAAGGAGGTGGGGAGAGGGAAGAAAGGAGGTGGGGAGAGGGAAGAAAGGAGGTGGGGAAGAATGGAGGTGGGGAGGGGGAAGAAAGGAGGTGGAAGAAAGGGGGTGGGAGGGGGAGAAGTGGTGGGGAGATGGGGAGAGGAATAAAAGAGGGGAGGTAAAGAGTAGATTGAGAGGAGGTGGGAGGTGGGGTGACAAGATTTAAACTAGGGAGACAAAACCTAAACTAAGGCGGGGTGATGGGGAGTAGGTGAAGGCCATTGATTCAAGTAGGGAGTTAAACAGAGACGAGCATAGAAGGCTGATGGGGAGTTTAGCATGGAGTGGAAGTTTAATTTGAGGGAGTGGGGAGCATAAGGGAGTAGGGTGTTTAACATGGAGGAAAGCTACAGGTTTAACTTGGAGTTGTGGGGAGTGAAATTTATGGGAATGGGGAGTTTAATATGATGGAGTTCGGAGTCTTATTTGTGGGGAGTAAGGGAGTTTAACATGAGGGAGTAGGGAGTTTCACTTGGGGGAGTGGCTTTAATGAGTGTGAAGGGGGAGAAGATTCCCAAGGGACTTCCCCTCAGAAGTCTCCCTCCTCCTCCTCCCCTCATTCTCCAGTCTCCCCCGTTCTTCTCCCTCCTCCTTCCCTCACCCCCACTCATTAAGCCAAAAGGTCGCATGTATTCTATGTTCCTTCAGAATCTTCATCGTTTCAGGATGATGTCCACGCTGAAACTGAAACACGCGGCCTTCGTTGCGCTAATTCTCCTGTGTTAAAGTCAAGACGCGCGACCTACAGTGCTGAAGGTAGGACGAGGATCTTCCAGTTCTTAAGAGTCAAAAAACGCGACATCCGGTGCTGAAGTCAACACGCGACCTCCACTGCTGGTCAAGAAGCGCGAGGTCCAGTACTGTAGCCAAGAAGCGGATCCTCCAGTGCTGGTGCTAAGACACGCGGCCACCGCCGACAGTGAAGCCAAAACAAGCGATTATCAATACTGAAGCCTAAACCTGACAAGTAGATATTACGGCGTCTGAAATGATGACGATAACTCAGGTAGCTGTGACCACCTGACACTGTACCGCCAGGCTCTGTAACCGATGTAAGTTACAGACCAGTACTAACCAACAGCTTAAAGATAACAAACTAGTAATTTTATTGTAGATAAATCTGTTTAACGCAGGTATGCCCCCCTCCCCCCTCCTCCTACCTCCGACACCTCATGTACCCCTCGGCGGTGAAAATGGAGACGCAATGCCAGTCACGGAAGGTTATTCATTAGCCTCAAGTCCGGGCCATACATCCATAACCCCGTCCTGCGGCAGCGTGCGGCGTTGGCGGTGGAGGGTCGTTCCTCACTGCGGGCCTGGCGGGACTGCGGACGTGCAACGGGTGGGCCGGAGATCCACAAGTTGACACTGTTGCATGCACTGCGCCATCCCCGAGGTCCGCGGCCCAGGGACCTCAGCCAGCCCGCACCCGCTCGTACCAGCCTGACCACCATGACTCGTACATGACGTGGACAACAGTCATGTAAGGAAAGGGAATAAAAAGAAGGCGAGGAAAGGAATGGGAAAGAAGGAGGGAGGGAGAGGAGCTGGGGAGGGTGCGGCAGGTGGCCATTCAACAGTGGTGCTGGAGCGGACGCGCGCCGCAGCTTCGCCAGCTACCACTTTCTCATACTATTTTATTATTAAATCAGTGAGTCTTCCTTTACCATATACTACTGTGTGAAGGGACTGTGTGTAAATATGTACTATAATAAATATCTAGAAGAACGGATCATGCCCGTAACTCTGTGTAAACTAAATATGTAGAGGTTGGTGGTGAAGGAAGCTCACCAGACTCCGCCCCGGCACGTGTGGCGCGTGCGTCGCTCCTCCCCCGCGCCGCAACATGTCGCCCATCTACTATAGTAAACTTTCTATTATGATGAATCTTCAAAATTATACATGTATTGAAAACAAATATACAGAGAAGCGGAGTAAAGTGATATAAGAAAGGTGTAACGAGGCGGAGACAGCCCGCGAGAGTCCAGCACTGGCGACAACTGGCGCCTCCCGGATGGTATAAGAAGCAGCGGGTGAGAGGGCGGCGCTACTGTGTGTTGCGGGGAGCTGGGCCGCCCGTGTGTGTCTGTGTGTGTGTGTGTGACGCCGCCTGTGACGCCCTGTGCCCCTGGATGTCGTGTAGCGGCCGGCCGGCTATGTGACCCGCGCCGCCACCATGCCCAGGTGCTTCATGGCTAAGAAGGCCGGGGGACGACACTCCCCATACCCATCACCCCTGAGAGACCGCTCGCCGTCCCCCATGGACTCTCGCAACGCCTGGACGCCCCGGTCACCCACGGCGGGAGAGACGGCGCCCTCGCCACCACCCTCACACACCACCGCCCATCACCACCACCCACTCAACCTCGCGCCCCCTCCCCCACACTACTACGCCCCCGCACCCCTCGATCTGGGCAGAACGGGGCCGGACGCCGCTTACCATGTGTACCCCCCGGGGCACATCGAGGAGGACCCCCACTTCCACCACCTACATAACCTGCACCGGCCCAAGGTGGAGGTGGGAGATGAGGAGCGGGTGGTGGAGGTGCACATCCCGGAGGTGGCGAGACCTGACCCCCAGCGACCCCCCCACCACCACTACCAGCACCACCCCGTCACTCTCATATACAACGGTAAGTCATCACTAAGTCCTCTACACGACCAGCAACTAGCAGCACATCATGTAGACCTACTAAAACCCAGCATCCGTCTACACCACGTAACAGACCCAGGTGGTGTGTATACCTGCAACTACCGTCGCTTCACGTAGATAAGACCATGTTGTTACTGGGTAGTGTGTCACCTGCTGCTACACGACTCACCTCAGGTTGAAAGATAAATGTTGACAAACAGGTCGTCTGTGGCGGTGTTAAATACCATCTTTATATTTTGTTTAATTAATTTCCAAATACTATATAAGTATACTAAACACAGTTCGTACCAGAATTCAGCTAAATCCGATAAACTTCATTTTCCAACTGTTGCTGCTACAGTCAGCAGAGCTCCGTTAACCTTCACCTCCACGTCACCATTATGTAAATATTAACAAGAGGAGACACGGCAGGGAACGTCTGGGGCGGCACCTTCAGCCTGACTCCAGCGTTGAAGTTCACAGCCGCGTTTGACCGGCCACGCCAACCTCTCCCTACTGCCTCTCACCTCAACCTAACCCTTAATACAATATTCTCTTAACCTCGTACACTAAAAATAAAAGAAAAAATCATAATCAACCCCTTCACCTGTGCAACATGTCCTTCCGCGACCATAAATATGACGTTACCTCTGACCTACAATTCCCCGTGAACTGTTGCTTAAGAAAAGTATTGTGAGGCAGAACGCAAGGTGCAAGTGTGTCGCGTGAAACTATTCCGTCTAGTGTATTAAGTCGACTCTTACTTTCTTTAGCGTAATTTAATGACAGAAGTGATATAACTCCCTCGCTTATCTCGGGTTATTAGGGGTAAGGCAAAGTTCAAGGTCAGGTGTACTGGAAGTGTTGTGGTTTATCGATGTACACTCGGTTACACTCACTCACCTCACGGGTACACACTGGGTCTAAGGTGTAGCTCAATATGACAGGTACACTTTGTGGGCCAGTGACGATGTGTAACAAGTGTGGTTACTCTACCTGTCCACTTCGCCAGCGACGGTGTATAAAAAAAACTGACATTAATACAAAAAAAAAAATACATAATTGATAAGTAAATAATTGAATAAAGACATACTGGAAAAAAATAAATAAAACGTGAAAATCTGTCCAAGGAATAATGACGTCATGTAAACACGCCACAAAAAGCCACAAAACAAGAAAAAACATAAACAACAAAAAAATCATCTCTCCGGACGCTCTTAAATGTCGAGTTACATTAATTCTACAAAGTCATCAACGTCAGACGAGGCAGGTGTGCGTGCCAGCCGTGATGACACACCCTCGCTAAATTGTACCTTAGGAAATCTGAGTTACATTCATACCGTCTAACTTCCGATAAGAAAAATGAAGTAGATTTTGTTTATGAGTTGTAAGGTGGCCGGACACACGAGGCGCCAAGAGTTCAAGGTTCTGGGAGAGATGTGGCCCATGGTAGGGTGCTTATGGAGAGATGTGGCCCACGGTAGAATACCTATGAAGAGAGGTGGCCCACGTTAAGGTACCTAAAGAGTGGCCCACGGTAAGGTATCTATGGAGAGATGTGGCCCACGTTAGAGTACCTATGGAGAGATGTGGCCCACGTTAGAGTACCTATGGAGATATGTGGCCCACGGTAGAGTACCTATGGAGATATGTGGCCCACGTTAAAGTACCTATGGAAATATTACACTTACCGACAGCCGCTTCACACACACACACAAATTACAATAGAAGCGACAAGGGTCATTATTTACACACTAACGATACCACGAACTTTTAAACTACGTATGCAAATGAACAGTGATAATGGAGATAACTTTTCTTAATCCATCTTTGAATTACTTGTATGGTTGGATTAGGTTTTAGTTTTGAGCGTAACATAACGTTTGGGCATAAGATGACATTGCCTCCAAACTCATACTGAAGCCCTGTAACTTACCAATTTACTACACTATAAACACCTGTATGTATTATATCCACCTATAATTAAGCTTGTTCTCGTGTATACCAACATGATATAGTGTGTGTATAGTGTGTGTATAGTGTGTGTATAGTGTGTATACCTGTACTTACTATATATAGGGAAGATGTTTTTCTTATAGTGTTAGTTGCAGTAGGTGGGGACTGGCCATGTTCCTCTGTAACTCCTTCAGGAGGCTGGTGCAGGCCTGACCTATACACCCTGGGAGACGATACTACACCCCCTACCCCCCCCCCCCCCCCCACACACACACACATATAACAGTTAAAAATTATAAAAAACAAAACAAAATTAAAACGAAAGAAAGATGTTGGGACAGACAATTCGGGATAATATTAGTTCATGTTTACAAAATGTTACTTTACTATCGAGTGTTACTGTTTAAACTGCTTCTTTAAGGATTAGTCTTCGGCCTCCACATACTCACACTCTTTCACACACTCACACTCTTTCACACACTCACACTCTTTCACACACTCACTTTCGCTTCCAAATAAAAACTTCGACTCATTCAGAAAATTTTGACAAATTCTCGTTTTTTTTCTTCTGTCTCTATCTGTCAGACATCTTTAATTATTACCGAAGTGGCAAAGTCGAAACTCGATGAACATGACTCAATATTTTCAATAAGAGACTACCACACACACACACACACACACTTCGACCACTAAATACCACAAACCTTTAAATGTCAATTAAACACGACAGCGTCTATTTACCAATCCCAACATCCAGCACCCCCCCTCCTCCTCCACACACTCCATATTCCTTAAAAGGTCAAACGGGACCTCTTAACCCCTCACTCTCAGTCACTAGTGAATGCATCTACCCTGGAGTGTGTATAACCTTCAGAGGGTCTTGGCAGCCCCTACACCCACCAACCCCTCCCCAACCCAGCCCCACCAACCCACCCCCACCCCGTCAAGGCATTTATAAAGCCAGTTCATAAAGTTGACAGACTCAGTGGCTTCCATATAGTAATGGCGTTAGGCTTATGTATGTATGTACATATATTTTTTTAAAGGTGCATTGAACCATTCCTTTAATTACCTTGGGTGAGTTTCTTTCAGTAGGATAATGGGAGTAAAAAACTTTGATGTTCTTTTTTCACTTAAAGATGGATTGTGTGTGTGTAATTGAGTAGATGATGAGGTGTGTGTGTGTGTGTTAAACTGACTGACTTCTATTACCACCAACTAGGTATATGTGTTATGATCGACTGTTGTCAAGATAGGAATATACTTCACTCGTTAACGTATACAACTGGGAATATACTTCACTCGTTAACGTATACAACTGGGAATATACTTCACTCGTTAACGTATACAACTGGGAATATACTTCACTCGTTAACGTATACAACTGGGAATATACTTCACTCGTTAACGTATACAACTGCGAATATACTTCATTCGTTAACGTATACAACTGGATATACTTCACTCGTAACGTATACAACTGGGAATATACTTCACTCGTTAACGTATACTACTGGGAATATACTTCACTCGTTAACTTCATGAGTATATTACACAATTAGACATACTGTATAAACACTGCATAGTTAATCACCTACCACATAATTGAGAACACATTTAGAAATATATTTAACTGATCTTCTAAATAGAATAAATATTTCAATCACCTTCCATACACCAGGAATATATATTGATATATAAACTATAGAAGGAAGATATATTTCGCTGGGTTAATATAGTAACAAATAGTTTCCTGTTGACTTTTTTCCCTCAATTTCCTGAAAACAGAGGAAAATAAAATTAAAAGACTAAGAAATCTCCCCCATGACACAAACTTATGTTTATTTTCTCTTCGTTTTATAATTACTAGGAAAATATAACATAGCCAAACCCACATATGTTATCCAGTAAACATTAATAAAATAAAATAGAAATAAGTAAAGTCTAGAAAAAAATATTAATTCACTTCCTTAAACTTTATTATTATTATTATGAATATTATGAATATTATTATTATTATTATTATTATTATGAATATTATTATTATTATTATTATTATTATTATTATTATTATTATTATCATTATTATTATTATGAATATTATTATATTATTATTATTATTATCATTATTATTATATTATCATTATTATTATTATATTATTATTATTATTATTATTATATGAATATTATTATTATTATCATTATTATTATTATTATTATTATTATTATTATTATTATCATTATTATTATTATTATTATGAATATTATTATTATTATTATTATTATTATCATTATTATTATTATTATTATTATTATTATTATTATTATCATTATTATTATTATTATTATTACTAAATATTTGCTTTTGATATAAATCGTATACAGAACAATAATAACAACACAAACAATATTGAGCAAAATAAACTAAATTACTGAAGCATAAACTATAAATAACTTTCATTAAATCATATTATTCACCTTTAATGGTATGTGACCAACCCACATTAACCGCACCATTAAATGGGATGGTTGTGGTGTGGTTGTGATGACTTAACCCCCACACTCACCATACCTTTAAATGTGATGGTGGTTGTGGTGTGATGACTCAACCCACTCACCATACCTTTAAATGTGGTGTGGTGTGGTGTGATGACTTAACCCCCACACTCACCATACCTTTAAATGTGATGGTGGTTGTGGTGTGATGACTTAACCCCCACACTCACCATACCTTTAAATGTGATGGTGGTTGTGGTGTGGTGTGATGACTTAACCCACACACTCACCATACCTTTAAATGTGGTTGTGGTGTGGTGTGATAACTTAACCCCCACACTCACCATACCTTTAAATGTGATGGTGGTTGTGGTGTGATGACTTAACCCCCACACTCACCATACCTTTAAATGTGATGGTGGTTGTGGTGTGGTGTGATGACTTAACCCCCACACTCACCATACCTTTAAATGTGATGGTGGTTGTGGTGTGGTGTGATGACTTAACCCCCACACTCACCATACCTTTAAATGTGATGGTGGTTGTGGTGTGTTGTGATGACTTAACCCCCACACTCACCATACCTTTAAATGTGATGGTGGTTGTGGTGTGATGACTTAACCCCCACACTCACCATACCTTTAAATGTGATGGTGGTTGTGGTGTGGTGTGATGACTTAACCCCCACACTCACCATACCTTTAAATGTGGTTGTGGTGTGGTGTGATGACTTAACCCCCACACTCACCATACCTAAAAAAGACATGGTGGTTGTGGTGTGATGACTTAACCCCCACACTCACCATACCTTTAAATGTGATGGTGGTTGTGGTGTGATGACTTAACCCCCACACTCACCATACCTTTAAATGTGATGGTGGTTGTGGTGTGGTGTGATGACTTAACCCCCACACTCACCATACCTTTAAATGTGATGGTGGTTGTGGTGTGGTGTGATGACTTAACCCCCACACTCACCATACCTTTAAATGTGATGGTGGTTGTGGTGTGATGACTTAACCCCCACACTCACCATACCTTTAAATGTGATGGTGGTTGTGGTGTGGTGTGATGACCTAACCCCCACACTCACCATACCTTTAAATGTGATGGTGGTTGTGTGGTGTGATGACTTAACCCCCACACTCACCATACCTTTAAATGTGATGGTGGTTGTGGTGTGGTGTGATGACTTAACCCCCACATCCTCACCACTACCAACACATGGGCTTACCTGTACATCATTCTACCTGTATGTGATTTAATGACTGGCTCTATATCGATCTGTAACCGAATTTTTCCTTGATTATCGATCAGTTCCAAATTGTTGAAGGAAACGACACGCTATAAAAAAAAACCCGGCGATTTTTACATATTTTTTCGTTTTTATTTATTGTATTTTTAATCAATATTTTTAAAGTGGTTAATTTTATTTGATTTATTTATTTACCGATGATTTTTTTATTATTATTTATTCTGGGACAAGTTTCACCTGGTAGGTAGGTAGATAGATAGATAGATACAGTGTGTAACATTAAAAACTGGTCTGATGAGTTACACTGTGGTTCATAATGTGTGTGTTTCATGACCAGTAACCACCACTCACCCACACGGTAATTATTCGCTAAAACCACAAATTGAAAAGTTAATTTACCAGCCAAAAGCGTAACCTAAGTAATTACTATTTGCAGAGAAAGTAATTTGTTCATAAAACAGCCTAGTAAAGGAAAAAATACTACCCCCCTCCCACACACACAGAGCATAAAAGCCACCACATAATGTACATCTCACAGCATTTGGTAAATATTAGTTTTTTATTTAATTTTTTTATAAAGAAGAAATGAGATATATACTGTACGCAGGGTGGGGTATATTTTATGATATATAGTGTAGTAACTCTTGATGCCGGAAAAACCTAACCTAACCCAAGCTAAATTAACCTAACCTAGCCTAACCTAAGCTAACCTAATCACACCAAACCAAATTATTAACCTAATCTAAATTAATCTCATCTAACCTAATCTAATCTAAAACTAAACCAAACCTAAACAAACCTAACGTAACGTAACCAAACCAAACCTGTAGACAGATAAACACGACCATAAGCACACAGGCAACCTCAGTACACACACACACACACATGGGGAACGGCGGTGGTCAGTCAATAACAAACGAAAATCACCCCAACTGGAGAAGGTGCTCGTTAACCATAAATAAATGATGGTATCGAACATCCATGACCACAGGTGTTGTCAAGTTAGCGTCTCTCTCTATTTAGTCTTTTTTATCGTGATTTAACTAACGCCCGCCAAGAATAGTCTGTTGTGCTTGGAGGGAAAAGACTCATAGTAAGAGTAGGTAGAGAGTCTTAGTGAAGCTCAAGACGATAAAAGGAATTCGCCCCAGAAAATAAAAAAAAATAATACAAAATAATAAAAAAATAATAAAATATATAAACTAAATAAATAAATAACAAAAATAAATACATACAAAAAATAAACTTCTCGTCACTCGTTCAAAACTGTGTCAAACCTAAATGAGACAATACAGTAGAGTAGAGCGTCATCTGTTGAGTCGACGAGTAGGTTCGAAGCTTCGTTCCGGCAACAGTGTCGAGCTTGTAAAGGAGGTGTATTTGTTTGTGACACATCGTGGTTACCTTATAGACGTGAGTAAGTGGCTGTGTTGTTTACTGTTGCCAAGATGGGTCGGAGGGAGGGAGGGTCGGAGAGGGGTAGGAGGGAGGGATGGGAGAGAAATGGAGGGTGGGGGATGGATGGGTAGGAGGGAGGAGCGGATGGGTGATAGAGGGGAGGGTAGAAGAGGAAGGAAGGAAGGGTGGGAGTGGGAGGGTGGGAGAGAAACAGGCCGGAGAGAAATGCTGAGAGCGAGAGAGAGAGAGAGAGAGAATGGTAAAGTTGGTTGAAAAGAAAGCAAGAAGAATGAGAGATACAGAAAAGGCGACGAGAGAGAGATAGAGAGAGAAAGAGATGAAGGGAAGGAGAGAATAATAGCTGAGAGGAGAGATGGATGGAAAGAGTAATTACTAAGAGGGGGAAGAGAAGGAAGGTGGGTAATAGTGGATGGATGGGAAGAGATAACGATAAATACAGAGAGAGAGAGAGAGAGAGAGAGAGAGAGAGAGAGAGAGAGAGAGAGAGAGAGAGAGGGGGGAATAATTAGCGGCAGGTGATAAGAATAACGGGAAGAGGGACCAGAAATATAGATGAATGGAGGAAGAAAGAGAATGAGAATAAACACAGAAGGAATACAAACAGAATAAAGGAAATAGGAGATAAAAGAAGTGAAACAGGGAAATGAGACAGATGAGAGGGAAAAGATACGACTAATGAAGCAATGAGGAGGAAGAGAGAGGAAATAAAGAAGGGAACGGAAAATCACAAGAAAACGGGAGAGGTAAACTGGAGACCAGGGGCAGTAGACCACACAACATATAGGTCAGCTGACGTCTGGGTGATCAGCTGACGTCTGAGTGATCAGCTGACGTCTGGGTGATCGGCTGATGCCTGGGTGCTCAGCTGATGCCCGACGTTTAAGTCCATTTAACCCCGTAAATCCGAATGTACTTTTTTTTACTTATCATTTGAAAATCCTTAAGTCCATCGTAACCTTCAAACTCTTACGTCCGAAAATACATCAATTACCAATGACTTATAACCTTTAATGAACAAGTCCGACAAGTATTCATCACCATCCGACCAAAAAAACATACATACATACATACATACATACATACAGACAGACAAAAATCTTCGTTAATGAATAGTTCCAAACCTGAACAGTCTCCTCCATCAAGTCCAATATTTAAGTCCGAATGTTATTCTTCACCACCAGTTCGAATTCGAGGCTTCATTGTCAATCTACAAGTCCAAGCAACATTCCTGACGGCCAGAGGATAAGTCAGTCAGTCTGTCTGTCTATTGTGTGTGTGTGTTTCTGTTTCTTTCAGCATAACTTCGTCTCTTTGACACACACACACGCACACACTCAACAAGTCACATCTCGCTCCGTCTCCCCATTCCTCCTCATCTTGCCCCGTAGCGTTCATGTTTCCCTTAAGCACTTGTCTGGAGGGAGCTGTGAACGCGGGTTGAATAATATGAACTCTTGATGCGATTTATGAACGCCGGCGATACGATACAAAAGAATAAGAGGAATTGTGAAAGCTTAAGGATGGCTGTGAACGTTTGAGGATGGTTGTGAACGCTTAAGGATGGCTGTGAACGCTTAAGGATGGCTGTGAACGCTTAAGGATGGTTGTGAACGCTTAAGGATGGTTGTGAACGCTTAAGGATGGCTGTGAACGCTTAAGGATGGCTGTGAACGCTTAAGGATGGCTGTGAACGCTTGAGGATGGCTGTGAACGTTTGAGGATGGCTGTGAACGTTTGAGGATGGCCGTGAACGCAGGTGCAAGATGTGAACGCTGGCATCACAAGGTAAACGCGTAAGGGGTAGTGTGAATAAGGTTGATAAGGCATAAACTCTTCATATGTAAACAGTCAGTGATGTGAACGCCTGAGGCTAGTTGTGAACGCCTATGAGGTGAGAATTAGGTCATTAAGGTGTGTTAGTGCTGGAAGAACGCTGTGAATTCTGACGGTAAGGAGGATGTGAACGCAGTCGGGGAGATGTGAACGCTACTGAAAATTTGTGAACGCGATATGAGCCCTGTGAACGTTACAGAGGAGCCATGAACTTGAACTGAGATTGTGAACGCGCGAGAATAATCAGAAAAGCTAAACGAAAAGTGTGAACGCTATAGATAGGCCAAGAACGCTAAATGAGACCTGTGAACGCTTTAGAATAATTGTGAATGCAGGAAGAGATGTATGAATGCAAGTACCTGAGGAACTGTGAACGTGCTGTGATAAATTAAAACGCGGTTAAGACGACTCGCAAACATGGAAAAAAAATGAACGCACGATAACAGTAAACATATGCATAGTACATGTGAACGCCCGATAAGTAACTCACAGAAAACCGTAAACGCACCAGAAATGAACGTTTGCGGAGAGTAGTGAACGCAACAGAACTCCTGAATACGCATAGATAACGAAAAACACGCAGAAACTTCACATTGCACTGAAAACGATGAAAAACGCACGAGAAACAATACACGCGCACAAAAAACGCTGAACACCTTAGATAAGCAAACGAACGCACAAAAAGCTAAGTGGACGCATAAAACCTGAACGCCAAAAAAGTGTTAGCCGTGAACGTGGTCGCTTGTGCTGGCGGGTTTTTTTTTTTATTTTATTTTATTTAACCACAGTTGGACGGTTCTCAGATCCCTTTGATGTTGGTCGCATGGAGCCCAAACCCTTAAACACAGTGCTTTTAGGGAGACGCTAGCCGACCCTTACGTTTATTTATTTATTTTATTTGTTTACACACACACACACACACACACACACAAACCAACTGTTTTAATGTGTTTTTTTCATTTGCGTCAGTCAGCTCTATGATTACAAATTTTAACTAACAAACTGAATGAATGACTGACCGACTATTTTAATGTATATTACTGAATCAGGGGCATTTATCTCGAGGGTCTTAGGTGGGATAGATGGGGAGGACAGGGGGAGAAGATGGGAAGAGGGAGAGGAGGAGGAGGAGGCGGAGAAGTGGTGGAGAAGGATAGGATGATAGCACTCTGGCTATCCTCCTCCTTGATCTGTTAGTGGTGAATGATGAAAGAGGGAAGGAGGAAAAGGATGGTGGAGAGGGAGGGGGGGGGGGAAGGAATGAGAGGGAAAAGGAGAGGGATTGTTTAGTGAAATACTCAGTGATTTAGGCTTTAAAGGATCTGTCTAACGGTTAGACTCTAACCTTTGTCATAGCGGCCGATGAGTCCCCGCTTTAATTTCAGGATAATGGTGAGTCCTGCAGGAAATTAGGACCACTTTATTTAGAACAGTACGGCGGACCTCTCTCTCTCTCTCTCTCTTTCATTAGGGATACCGACAAGAAGGGAAGGGGAGGGGTAGGAGGGAGGGTAAGAAGCCCCTGGTCACCCTACTCGAGGTCATCCTGGACACCCCTGTAGTGTTTGAAGGCGTCTGGAACTAGTCTTTTTATCTCCGGGGCAGTGTACTTTCTCTCTTCCTGAGGAGCCTTTCTCAACCAACCTTTTTTTTTCCTTTCATTTTTCAGGTGGGAGGTCGTTTGACAGGCCTTTTTATGCCCTTTTTTTTAAGAGAGAAAGGTTGTGCTACCCTTTTGAGAGAGGAAGGGAGAGAGGGAGGGAAGGGGAGAGAGGGACGTAAGGGAGGGAGTGGGGAAGGTCCTCTGAATTGTTCCTTTCCCCGACGTTCTTTTGAAGGCACACATGACGTTAAAGTGCGGGTGAGTGAGGCTGCCACGTTTGTTGGTGTGCCGTGAGTAAAGGAGGGAAAAGATGTACAATTGTTGCATTGTTGCACACCCAGATAAAGCTGTGAGAGATTGTCGGATTGTAGCAACGAAAATAGAAGACTTACGATCATAGGAGTGTTGTTACGACGACAGAGGCTGAAGGTTCGTCCAGCTGCTTGTAACGTAAATGTATGTATGTATGTAGGTTTGTTGCAAGGAAAGTATACATATGACTGTAGAATTATTGCAACGAAAACAAAGGGTGTATTGTCTTTAGGTTCCTGCAACGAAAGCAAGAACTGTAAGATTGTGGGGTTGTTGCAACGAAAACAAAGGCTGTATGATTGCAGGGTTGCCGTAAAGAAAATATATACACGATTAATGGGTTTTTGCAACAAAATAGATGTTGCAAGATTCTTGGGGTCGTTGTAACAAGAGTATATATGTAATGTGTATGCGATCGGGAGCTTTGTTATTGCAGTTAAATAAAACGTTAAAAGCCACTGATCTAAAACGAGAAAAAGATCGCATAAGACGAATGCAGTTATAAGAAAGAAAGAAGGAAAGAAAGAAATAAAGAAATAGTGGAATATCGTTACCTTATTATGGCGATGTAAGAAGTTGTATGATCGTTGCAATAATAATCATGGTTTGTTGTTGCAGTAGAAGCTGAAGGAACATCAACTATTGCAACACAAAAATTCAGACTTCATTAATATAAAACTGTTGCACTGTTAATAAACTCAGATAATCAGAGTGTTGCAACGAAAAAAGTGGTTGATTCACTGGTTTCTTGACACGTAAATAGTTAGAATTTTCAGTTTCTGTATCGAATGAAACTACAGAACTTTTGAGCAATGCAACGTAGACAACAGAAACACAATTTACTTAACACTGATAAATTTTGGCCACAACAGAAGGATTGAGTCATTGCAGGAAAAAGGTGACTAGATTACTGGAATGTTGCAACGAAAAACATAGGTTGAGTCAATGCAACGAAAGAAATTAATAAATTGCTGGAATGTTGCAACGAAGGGATATATATAGAGATTAAGTAATTGCAAAGAAAATGTTGTTTCTTGATTGCTGGAATCTTGTAGCGAAAAATAATATATATATATATATATATAAAATCATTGCAGAAATCACTAGAACGCTGGAATGTTACAAGGAATTAACACAAAGATTACCCAATTGCAAAGAAAAAAGATAATTATGCAACTGGATTATTGCAACGAAATAATACACAAACATTTAGTCATTGCAAGAATAACTACAATCCTATATTTTTGCAACGAAAGTATATATAAATAATCAAGCATTGCAACGAGAAGAGGTAAATATATTGCTAGATTGTTGCAACGAAGAAATACACACAGATTAAGTTATTGCAAAAAAAATATTCTTATCAGATCGCTGTAATTATTGCAACGAAAAAAAAAATACATAAAAATCATGTCATTGCAACGAAAAATAGCGAGAAGATTATTGCAACGAAAGAAACGAACAAGGTCCCTGAACTCTTGCAACGATAAGATAGTTGTGTTGTTGCAAACCCTGTCATCAAAGACTGATAAACGATGACCAAATAAACTGAAAACATTTACGACTTTTGAACGAACGAAACGAAAAAAAATACAGAAAGATGAAATATTTTTTATGTAGGAAAACAAATGAGAGAGAGAGAGAGAGAGAGAGAGAGAGAGAGAGGGTCGTTACTGCTCTGCTATAACGACACACACACGGGACTTCTGGTTCTCTGGATATCCAAAGAAAATACATTTTTTTTTTTGTTTAATATATATATGTGTGTAACAAAAGCGGTGTGTGTGGGGGGGGGGGGGGGCGATATATAGTTATTCAGGTGTGGCTACAGACGACTACTCCACCAATCAATGACGACCACGCTAACTACCAGTAACTACCCCTTAACAACCTCATTAAAGTCTTAAATGAGTTTAGTTAACGAGGCTCCAAACATTCATGTGATCTTTAACAGCAGTAGCTAACCATTCTTGTCTTAACCAGAGATATGACTCGCTATCAACCACAAACAACCATAACTAACCAAACTATCACCGCACAACCACAAACAACCATTATATTAACCTGTCATTAACTCACAACTACCATCCTCAAACCATAAACAACCGAAATCACCATCAACCACAGACAGCCCGACCATCAACCACAGACAGCCTCAACCATCAATCACAAAACCATAACCACTATCCCTTAAACACCCTCACCATCAACCACTAACAACAGTAAACAACCACCATCTACCACTAACAACAGTAAACAACCACCATCTACCGCTAACATCAGTAAACAACCACCATCAACCACTAACAACAGTAAACAACCACCATCTACCACTAACAACAGTAAACAACCACAACCCACCATTGACAACCACAACTACCACTAACAACCACAACTACCACTAATAACCACAAACCTACCCCTAACAACCCCAATTACCACTAACAACTACCACCACCTCATCAGCTAGTAACGAGTGAGTGTCATCATCTAGGGAAGCGAATATTGGGGGCGAGTTAGTTGGAAGTCGTAGTGGTTATTGAATTTGAGAGGCGCCCGACATGAAGAAATCTTAAGAGGGAATGGACGGGGGTGGCCGCTAGATTTTATCCCTTCGTATAGGAATCTGGGACCGACTTCTGCACCAGTGGACCGCGTGACTCCCTCAAAGGAAAACTCGACGGCGGCCTGCGGACCTTCTGCTGGCGTCGTCTCTCTCTCTCTCTCTCTCTCTCTCTCTCTCACGCTATACTTATTTATTAATGTTTACATGCTTTGTGTATCACTTATGATTGCCTTTTAAAATTCTCATTCTCGCTCATAATATATTTACACCATCACACAACGACTATCATCCCACCACCCCCACACAGACACAACCCACAGACCTCCCGGACACACACATCCAACATATCACATTACACGGGTGCCATAAAGCCATATATTTCCCTTCAGAACCAACTTAAAACACCTAATAATTGAACTAACCTTCCCTTCACCTTTGCTTAGTCCACTTCACATCCCTACCACGGTGTATAGAACCATCATTATACGCTATACCCGTATGTTCTTGTAATATGGTATCAGAAATCATAGTAAATTTGATATAGCACAACCTACATATAACGTACTCACCCTTTATATATAGTCTGTTAGGTGGTTTCATATATAACGGACTACCCTCTTATATAGTCCGTTAAACGGCTATTTCATATATAACGGACTCACCCTTTTTATATAGTCTGTCAGGTGGTTTCATATATAACGGACTACCCTCTTATATAGTCCGTTAAACGGCTATTTCATACCTAACGGACTCACCCTTTATATATAGTCTGTTAGGTGGTTTCATATATAACGGATTACCCTCTCTTATATAGTCCGTTAAACGGCTATTTCATATATAACGGACTCACCCTTTATATATAGTCTGTTAGGTGGTTTCATATATAACGGATTACCCTCTCTTGTATAATCCGTTAAACGGTTATTTCATATATAACGTTCTTTGATCTATAACGGACTAACCTTTCACATCTAAAATTCGTTAAATACCCCATTATGTAATATTCTGTAATATCATTATACAAACAGGAGTATAATGAGCAGTTTTTTCTCAGTCCAGTACTTGATGAAGGTTGCTGTATTTTTAACCCTTGACCTTCAATACTTTCATTATCGTCCACTGTACATAATGCTGTACAATGTTTTTCATTATTTTTTCTCAATCATATAATGAACTTCACCACAAGACCGGAGGCTTACACGACCTAACCCCCCCCCCCCCCTCGGTCACTTACATATTAATCTCCTCCTCTCTCCCTCCGCTTCCTTGCATGTCTCTCTCTCCCTTATGTTACGTCATGTCCCCCTCTCTCCCTTACTCTCCCTGCCGTTACATCATTTCTCCCTCTTTCTTACTCTCCCTCTTGTTACATCATGTCTCCCTCTCTCCCTGACTCCCCCTGCTGTTAGGTCATGTCTTCCTACTCTCTTACTCTCCCTCCTGTTACATCATGTCTCCCTCTCTCCCTGACTCCCCCTGCTGTTAGGTCATGTCTTCCTACTCTCTTACTCTCCCTCCTGTTACATCATGTCTCCCTCTCTCCCTGACTCCCCCTCCTGTTAGGTCATGTCTTCCTACTCTCTTACTCTCCCTCCTGTTACATCATGTCTCCCTCTCTCCCTGACTCCCCCTGCTGTTAGGTCATGTCTTCCTACTCTCTTACTCTCCCTCCTGTTACATCATGTCTCCCTCTCTCCCTGACTCCCCCTCCTGTTAGGTCATGTCTTCCTACTCTCTTACTCTCCCTCCTGTTACATCATGTCTCCCTCTCTCCCTGGCTCCCCCTGCTGTAAGGTCATGTCTTCCTACTCTCTTACTCTCCCTCCTGTTACGCCATGTCTTCCTACTCCCTCCTGTCTCATTCTCCCTTATTCTCCCTTCTGCTAACAGTCGTATCTCCCTCTTCTTTACTCTCCCTCTCTCCCACTCCATCTACTCACGAGATGTGGCCAAGTCTCACTATATCTCCCTCATTCTATCTCCCTCCTGCTATGTTTCTCACGCCCTTCTCTCTCTCATCTCACCGTCCAAACTAATTGTCTCTTAACTTACCACACATGTCTTTATTAATATTCATTCTCTCATTTTTCATGTTTATTCACTTACTTTAATCACCCTTTCTCTTGTTAGTGTTGTATAATCGTCACTTCTCCCGTTAGTGTTGTATGAGTAGTTGTATTTTAGTGTTGTATAAGTAGTTGTATTTTCAGTGTTGTATGAGGAGTTGTATTGTAGTGTTGTATAAGTTGTTGTATTTTAGTGTTGTATAAGTACCTGTATATCAGTGCTGTATGAGTACCTGTTGTATTTTTCATTGTATATTAATTAGTTCTGATCTCCCTTCATGATGTAGAGAGCAGCCACCTACATTCTTATCACGTCACTGCCGTATAAAAACTTGGTAAACAAACACAACTTTCGCTAAACACAGTTGATGTATGTTTAAACGTAGCATTAAACCGGTATACATAATATCATCTGCATATAGACTGCGTTAGAACACACACACACACACACACACACACACACACACACACACACACACACACCATGGTGCACCTACTTGTTTCTTTCCCCAATAAACAAAACAGAGAACAAACATTGATTTTCTCGTGGCATTATTTTTGGCAAACTCAATATTGTCAATCCTGTATGATGAACTGTGAGACAAGAACAACCCTTGAGACTATCTCGTAATGTCTCTCTCTGTAATGAGGAGTAAATTCCGAGTAAAATTTGTAAAAAGAAAAAGTGAGATATCCTAATACTGCAGCAGCTGTTGGAACACGACAAGTGTAATTGCTTCATACTTGTATTTCTGGTGACAGGGTTTTTGCATATATTGAGGGGGGGTTTAAAGGGTGTGTTGACAGCTATCTATCACCGGAGCAGAAAACTGATTAATCGACTGAAGGCGAGCTAACAGCGCGTGGAGGGCGGCGTCGGAGGGCTGGAGGGCAGGGGGGGGAGCACAAAGAAGGTCTTCCGTTTGGCATTACTTCCACAAGAGCGAGTTGCATTTAATTGGTGGCCCCCGACGCCAAGATCTGCAGTGTTCTGGGGGACGACGGGGAGTCTACCTCAGTTACCCCTCGCGCCAAATCGATATTTTTAAAGACTGAAATATACCCGACGTGAAGGAGAGGAGAGGTGGGAGGGTTCCAAGATTCTCAAGGTAGTGGTGGTGGGGGTATGGAACGCGGAAGGCCAGGTTAAACTAGGTCACCCTCAGGTTGATCACCTTTGCACATGGCTAGATAAGACCTGACCTCGGGGACAGCTTGTACTACCCGATAAGATAATGACTTTCCATCTCCAGGAACTCAATGAGGGTAGGAATGGCTTCTATGTCTCCGTGACGTAGCCATTAAAGGCAATAGTGAACATTAGTGGATTATGTTGTTGTGGAAGTTGTACCTTGATCACCTTATCATTCAGCGTCGAGGCTTAACCCTGATAATTGGATAACGAAGACCAACATTGATGATATACCGACACTATCTCCTGTGGTAGAGACTAATGGTGGCTGAGGGACCCTGGATGACGTTAACGTGGTAGGATATGTGTAGATAGATAGATAGATAGAGATAGATAGATAGATAGATAAAATAAAAAATAATTTGCAATTACATCAAACACCTTATAATTAAACAACAGTAATATAACAAGTGAAGATGATGAAGACACAGGGAGAAGCGGGGAGGCCTAAGACACCTACCAACAACAACAGCTCCTGGACGAGCAATCATCAACGTCTGGCGTTAACCTTCACCATTCAGACTTCATTATACTATAAATGCTACACCCGACGAACGTTCGGTCGCTTTCAGTCATATATGCTGCCACACACTCAACAAACACGATTCTGCCCGACGGCCTCAGTCCTAACCTAACCTAACCCCTTAAGATTGGGGCCCAACTGGACTTGACCTCAATGTTAATGGTAGGTCAGGTTAAGTTGGCGGCAGTCGTCCATCGTCTGCCAAAGGGCGTCAGTAAAGTGTGGGTGGTGACGGTGCCTGCCTCCGCCACCTGCCGCTGGTCTAATTAACATGTACTTACCCTCTACCTGGGCCTACAGCGTTACCCCCCATGTTACTCTATATTCTATACACTTAGTAGAGTTAATTCATATGTATACCATTACATATGTATGGCCGTGTGTATAAACGTTCAGGTGTATGAGTGAGTGATTATACATGACACTATCACCAAGACACGTTTATTGAATGAACCTTATCTGAAATATACTCAATTATCTCCAGACAGCATTACGTCATCAGACACGGGACAGACAGAGACAGACAGACAGACAGACGGGTGGCCAGGGGGGGGGGGGGGGGGGATCACCAGCATCCTTCACAGTTCGCTCACTAACCTTTAACAGCGAGCGGTACAGAAGCCTTACGGGCCATTAAAGATATGAACCCTCCACCCCTTACTCTCTTCCCTCCTCCTCCTCCTCCTCCTCCTCCTCTTCCTCCCTCTTCCCCTTCCTCCTCCTCTTCCTCCCTCTTCCCCTTCCTCTTCCTCCCTCCTTCCCTCTCCTCCTCTTCCCTCCCTTCCAACGTTTCTTCCTCTCCCAACTTTTGTCTCTTCATTCTCCTCTCTTTCGCCTCCTCTCATCTCTTCCTCTCATCACTTCTCCTTACGCGTCATCTATCCCCTCTCTTTCCCTATTCTTTTCTCCTATGACCACTCTCCCCCCATCCCTCCCCTCAAGCCATCCCTCCCTGCCTCTCCCCTCTCCTCCCTCTCCACGTAAGATGTCCTGACGTGATTGGCTGACATATCTCTTGTTCCTGAAGTGGAGTGGGAAGGGGGAGTGGGTGGAGTGGGAAGAGGGGAGTCGGGGGGGGGGGAATGAGGAGTAGGGGGAGGATGTAGGTGGGGGAGGATGTAGGTGGGAGAGGATGAGGGGAAAGGGGGAGGAGGAGATGAAAGAGGGGAGATGAAGGGGACTGGAAGGGCTGGGACTCCTCTCTAGGTTACGCTTCTCCTTCCCTTTCTCTTTCCCTTCTGAGTGAGTGAGAGAGATGGATAAATAGGGGAACAGGTAGACACAAGAGAAATGGAAATAATTGATAATTTGTTTAATTTTTCCTTAATCTTATTCTACTGTCCGAATTAATGTGAGAGAGAGAGAGAGAGAGAGAGAGAGAGAGAGAGAGAGAGAGAGAGAGAGAGAGAGAGAGTTAAATATAACAGCATTAGAGGAAATACCAGAATAACAATAAATTCTTGAGTATTTTTTTTATATATTAACAGATGAAGAATTAATTTTATGTAAGCATGTTTTTAGGTATTATTTACATCGACTTAAACTACGACGCTAGAAATTTATTCATTTATTTCCCCAAATTTAAGTTCAGGAAGTTTTTAAAAGTTTTAGGTTTTCTATCGTTCCAATATATTAAGATTTTTATTCGGATAATTTTTTTTTCTTCTAATAAATTGAATACTCTAGATTTTATAGTACAGGAATTTATGAATTTTTAATATATTTTGAACTCTAGAATTAGCATAAGTATTTTTTTTTTCTATAAATTCAATGCCTTCGAAGATTTAACTGGAATTTCTGGTACACGGTTTCTCGAGCACCAACACTTAAGAGTTTTAAAGGAAATCACTCTTATTTTATTCTACAATTTCAATATTTTGTTTAAAGCGTAGATTAATTTCACTTCATATTTTAATTCCAATTTTAAAGTAGATTTATATTTTTTATAATTCCAATGCTTAAGAATTTTAAGATGGATTCCAGGTTTTCTCGCGATTATCCAAAGTCCTTTAAAAAAATTCACAGCCTCTCCATAAAGAACCTCTTCTTCCACGTTTCATTTATGTAAATTTATGCAAATTTTAAGCAAAAAAGGCCGTAAAATCTACTCATAAGCCGGCAAATAGAGTTAGCGGCGCTTACATTGTAAATACTACACGATGTAGCAGAGTCTCTCTCTCTCTCTCTCTCTCTCTCTCTCTCTCTCTCTCTCTCTCTCTCTCTCTCTCTCTCCTACCCCAGCGTCTCTCTCGTGTCTCTCCGTAGTCTGGTCTCTCCCCCCCTTCTATCTCTCTTCAGCCGAGTTATTTTTATACAACTATATCTCTCAAGATCTCTCTGAACTACCATCTGATACCCCAGCGTCTCTGTGTCTCCAAATGTACTCACGCCACCACTCCACAGGTTCCCACTCCACAGGTACTCACTCCTCCACTCCACAGATCCCCACACCACCACCACTCCACAGACCCCCAATCCACCACCACTCCACAGACCCCCAATCCACCACCACTCCACAGACCCCCCACTCCACCACCACTCCACAGACCCCCAATCCACCACCACTCCACAGACCCCCAATCCACCCCCACTCCACAGACCCCCACTCCACCACCACTCCACAGACCCCCCAATCCACCACCACTCCACAGACCCCCAATCCACCACCACTCCACAGACCCCCCCACTCCACCACCACTCCACAGACCCCCCCACTCCACCTGAGCGGTACCGTGAGGGCAGCAGGTTAAGAAGGGGCTTTATAGACTCACCAAGTGGCGCCTATCACTCCCGACTTGACAGAGATCGAGTTTAAAGGAGTGGGGAGTGTGGCGGAGTAGACCCCCGCTACCCTCCACATCGGAAACCAATAATACATAACGCTTTCCTGGTGTTTACCTTTAACCCAGTGTGGTGAGGGAGGATGGGGGGGTGAGGGAGGATGGGGGGGTGAGGGAGGATGGGGGGGTGAGGGAGGATGGGGGTGAGGGAGGATGGGGGTGAGGGAGGATGGGGGGTGAGGGAGGATGAGGGGTGAGGGAGGATGGGGGGTGAGGGAAAGTGGAGGGAGTGATGGAGGAGGGTGAGTGAGGGAGTGATGGAGGAGGGTGAGTGAGGGAGTGATGGAGTGATGGAGGAGGGTGAGTGAGGGAGTGATGGAGAGGGTAGGTAGGTGAGGGTAGGTGCAAGATCGTGAGAGAGAAGGTGAGAACGAGAAAGAGAGAAGAGTTACATAATATTTCTCGTGTGGTTGGTGGTAAAAATCTTCTCGTCTATTTGCAAGGAAGAATTCAGACGCTTCACCAAGATGGAAGAACCTAATTTATCAGGTCTATGAGGGAGAAGATATAATGGGTATTCTTGTGAGAGAGAGAGAGAGAGAGAGAGAGAGAGAGAGAGAGAGAGAGAGAGAGAGAGAGAGAGAGAGAGAGAGAGAGAGAGAGAGAGAGACCAATGAGCATTTTACTGAAGTGGAAGGGATATTTTTTCTTTCTCTTGCTATATATAAAGAGGCATAAAACGACAAGGTCTTTAATGGCTGTTAAAAGAAGACTACGAAAAAAATTGAAAAAAATCGACGAAAAGTTAAAAAAAAAATCTCTTTATTCGTTTCCTTCCATTAAATAACTAACTGACTAATCTGACTTTCCCAACACATTATACATGTTATCTGTGTTTACCTTCTTCTCACCTGGAATAAATTACCATATATATTAAAGTGTCGGAGGGGCAGAAAAATGTCCCTCACTTGGTAGGTAAGGGGGAGAAAATGTCCCTCACTTGGTACGTAAGGGGGAGAAAAATGTCCCTCACTTGGTAGGTAAGGGGGAGAAAATGTCCCTCACTTGGTAGGTAAGGGGGAGAAAATGTCCCTCACTTGGTAGGTAAGGGGGAGAAAATGTCCCTCACTTGGTAGGTAAGGGGGAGAAAAATGTCCCTCACTTGGTAGGTAAGGGGGAGAAAATGTCCCTCACTAGGTAGGTAAGGGGGAGAAAATGTCCCTCACTTGGTAGGTAAGGGGGAGAAAATGTCCCTCACTTGGTAGGTAAGGGGGAGAAAAATGTCCCTCACTAGGTAGGTAAGGGGGAGAAAATGTCCCTCACTTGGTAGGTAAGGGGGAGAAAAATGTCCCTCACTTGGTAGGTAAGGGGGAGAAAAATGTCCCTCACTTGGTAGGAAGGAGAAAATGTCCCTCACTTGGTAGGAAGGAGAAAATGTCCCTCACTAGGTAGGTAGGCAGGGAGAGGGAGACATACAGTATATTATGGATGTAGGAGGAAGAACTACAGTATATACTCTCTCTATACCTGTACCTGCCAACACTTATTTTCGAAGGGGGAAAAGTTTAAAGACTCGGCCGTATTTAGGGGAAGGTAAATTATATTTCTTATTGGTGGGGTAAAAAAAGGGGAGTTCTTTCTTCCCTTTTTTCTCCTTGAAGGGAAAAACAATCCATATTTCTTTTTTCCTATGTGGGAGTGAGGGAAAGAAGAGAGTAAGGAAAAGAAGAGAGAGAGAGAGAGAGAGAGAGAGAGAGAGAGAGAGAGAGAGAGAGAGAGAGAGAGAGAGAGAGGGGGGGGGGGGCGCCTGGCTCAGTAGTAATGGTGCTACAGGGGACCATTTCCTGAGATGTTTCTAATTGGCGGGTCTAGATTACCCCGGAGTGTGGCGGAGCTCGTGTCGTCCACAGTATTGAGGGCGAGGGAAAGAGTACTGGCGGTGTGATGAAGGGGTGGGCGTGGGTGGGTGGGTGGGTGTGGGATATGCACGTAAACACACACATATATACATGCACACACATATACAGATATACATAAACATAAGACACCCCCCTCCACCCCCACACCAAATATCAACTGAGCCCAATAACCAATAACTAACGACTGTTGTTGTTTGAAGGTCCACTTAAAAGAAAAGTTCCCCGTCAGTCACCTTTCAACTTCCCCTGTCGGTAGAACAACGACTCAATGCCTTTACCACACTAAAAGTTATTTCTACGTTTTCTTGTTTGAGAGAGAGAGAGAGAGCCACCTTCCCATCTCCCCCTCACTCCCTCCCCTCACCCCCGCCCTCCCTCTCAGCTGTATCGTCCGGAAATCGGTGAATTTCACGCGGGGATTAAAAGTTATAGAGGTGGTGGTAGCGAGGCCAACTCCCCCCCCCCCCCTACAAGGAATCTGACCCGGCATATCCCCTGTTAATTAGCGAGCACCGGCGTCGCGGATCCTCTGTATTGGAATTCAATACCAAATTCTCATTACACAAGGCGACAATTATTACCGCTTATTGTTATTCTTTCCTTTCTTAGTGGGGTGGCCTGGCGAGGGAAGAGGAGAGGGAGGGAAGGGTAGGAGGGGGGATGAAGAGACGGAGGGAAGGGATGAGGAGAGGGAGGGAGGGATAGGAGGGGGGATGAAGAGACGGAGGGAAGGGATGAGGAGAGGGAGGAAGGGGTAGGAGGGGGGATGAAGAGACGGAGGGAAGGGATGAGGAGAGGGAGGAAGGGGGGGGGGGGGTAGGATGTAAGGGAGAGAATTTAGAGGGAGATGAGGAAAGTGGGACAGATGCCTGAGAGGAGATAATGGAAGAGGGAGAAAATGGGATAGGGGAGAGGGGAGGAAGAGGAGAGGTGAGGAAAAGGAAGGAAGGGAAGAAGTGAGGAAAAGGAAGGAAGGGAAGAAGTGAGGAAAAGGAAGGAAGGGAAGAGGTGAGGAAAAGGGAGGAAGGGAAGAGGTAAGGAAAAGGGAGGAAGGGAAGAGGTGAGGAGAAGGGAGAGACAGTAATTATCGTAAGAGGGAATAAAGAACAAAGATAACTGGTTAAGTAGATGATTCCCCATGATCTCTCTTATCCCCGGCCATCCCACTCATCTCCACTCATCTCTCACACTCCTAACTTATCACCGGCCATCCCACTCATCCCCACTCACCTCTCACACTCCTAACTTATCCCCGGCCATCCCACTCATTCCCACTCATCTCTCACACTCCTCAATTATCCCCGACCATCCCACTCATCCCCGACCATCCCACTCATCCCCGGCCATCCCACTCATCCCCACTCATCTCTCACTCCTAACTTATCTCCGGCCATCCCACTCATCCCCACTCATCTCTCACACTCCTCAATTATCCCCGACCATCCCACTCATCCCCACACACCTCTCTGGATGACACAGAATGGAGTCACAACACACTCGAGCCCCCGATCCCTTCCACCTCTGTCTGGCGGAGGGAGGGAGTGAAGGAGCGAGAAGGAGGGAGTGAGGGAGGGAATGAAGGAGCGAGGGGGAGGGAATGAAGAAGAGAATAAGGAAGGAAAGAAGGAGAGAAGGAGGGAGTGAAGGGGCAAGAGGGGGGGGGGAGAAGAGGGGAGTGAGTGAGTGAAATAGAGGAAGGAAAGAAGGGCAGGGGGGGGGGAAATATTGGAGAAGGAGAATTAGGGAAGGAAAGGCAAAACGAAAGGGATGAGAGAGAGAGAGAGATAACGATCGTACTTCAGGGAGAATGGGAACAATTACAGGTACTTTACTTTCTAAAAAGAATTCGTCAGTTCCGGTGTGAGTCGCCAGAGGAATTGGTCTCAGCGCTGAGGGAGAGGTGAGGGAATCAACGCTTAGGGGAGTGAGGGGAAGGAGAGGGGAGTGAGGGGAAGGAGAGGGGAGTGAGGGGAAGGTTAGGTTTGACTTGGGTTAGGTTAGGTGACGTTATGTTAGCATTAGATTAGATTATGATTCGATACGTTACGGTTAAGTCAGATTAAGCTAAATTTCCTTACGGTTCATTAGGGTTGGGCTAGGTTAGGTTTGGGAAAGATACATTTCGTTACGATTCACTCAGGTTCGTTTTTCAAGTCCGAGAAATAACAAGTTCCATTCCTTCAACACCCAAGACTTCGTTAACACCCAACACTTCGTCAACACCCAACACTTCGTCAACACCCAACACTTCGTTAACACCCAAGACTTCGTTAACACCCAAGACTTCGTCAACACCCAACACTTCGTTAACACCCAACACTTCGTCAACACCCAACACTTCGTTAACACCCAACACTTCGTTAACACCCAAAAAACACAGGATACATACCTGTCAAACGTCAGCCAGGATAGCACAGGACTTCATCTATCCTTCCATCCATCACACTCTTCAGCCCTGGAAAGAAAAGAGAAAATAGATAAACACTTCATCCTTCATACTATCCACCTGATAAAGCAGAACTATAAAAATCTATCCTTTCAACAATAATATCTATCCACCCTGTCTAATGTCCACATGGTATTAAGGACATAAGTGTGGATAGTGTCATATCTATTCGAAAAAGATATCTATATGTTTCTATCCAATGGAGCATGGATAGATAATTCACCTAGCACACACACTTACCCCTTACCTGTACAAGAAAGTCAAGGATCATGTGAAGATTAGGCACCCCGGGTTACTTCAGTGGATAATTAAACACACTAACGGTACGCTAACCTAACCTAACGAAATAAGTTTTGGGGGTATGCAATCTTCAGGCGACCTCAAGACACAATATACAGACAGACATTCACTCAGTACGCTTCAGCACAGTTCAGATGACAAACAGATGAGACGAGTGATTGAGTTTCAACTTGAGGCCTGGTGTGAAGGCCTACTGACACGCTCACACTGCCTCAAAATACGTAGTAGTTGATGAGACGGAGTATAACCGATCAATATATGGATACCAAGTTGGCTTGGCTAACTCTTTGATGAGCCAGAAACCAGTCAGAAACCTATACCTGGCTGTCTGACTCACGTTATGATGAGCCAGAAAACCACCTGGTTGAGTAGCTCACGTCAAGAGGGAGTCAGTCTTGAAGGGGGGGAGGTATTCTCTTGGGCCGGTAGAAGTTAGAGAAGTTAGCGCCGGAGTGGAGAGAGAGAGAGAGAGAGAGAGAGAGAGAGAGAGAGAGAGAGAGAGAGAGAGAGAGAGAGAGAGAGAGAGAGAATCATGAAGAGGTTGAAAGTGGGAAGGAGAGGGGAGCAAGAGAAACAGGAAGAGATAAAGAGGGAAAAAAGGTATGTAGAAGAACAAGAAAAGAAGAAAGGAATAGAAGAGGAGAAGAAGCAACAACCTTGAAGCGAAATGGGGAGTAATAGAAGGGGAGGGGAGGGAACGTAAGGGGGTAAGAGGGGGTGATACAGGGAGACGGAGGGGGAGGGAAGGTAATGTGGAGGAGAGACGGGGTGAGAGAGGGGGGAGAGAGGGGGGGGGTGATAGAGGAAGAGATAAGGAGAGCAGCCATACATATTAATATAGCACAGGGAGGGTGGGAGGAGGTAGAGAGGGAGGGGGAGGAGAGAGGGGGGGAGGGGGGAGAGGGGGTAGAGAGGGAGGGGGGTAGAGAGGGAGGGGGGGAGGGGGTAGAGAGGGAGGGGGGAGGGGGTAGAGAGGTAGAGGGGGTAGAGGGGGGGTAGAGGGGGGTAGAGGGGGGGGAGAGGGGGGAGAGGGGGGAGAGGGGGACGGAGAGGGAGATAGCCTACTCCTGCACCCTCTTGGTACTGCAAGGCTTAAGGTGTCGCCGCCTGACTTTCTGCCAAGTTTGGGAGTAATTTGTTAATTGTTGTGTAACTCATGTTGTTTTAGCCAGTGTCTAGGACGTTCACTACCTCACCACCACCCTGTACACACACACACACACACACACACCTCACCCTACACAAACACCTTCTCATTTACACAAACACAAACATCTAATACCCTAGACACACACACACACACACACACCTCACCCTACACAAACACCTTCTCATTTACACAAACACAAACATCTAATACCCTAGACACACACACACACACACCTCACCCTACACAAACACCTTCTCATTTACACAAACACAAACATCTAATACCCTAGACACACACACACACACACACCTCACCCTACACAAACACCTTCTCATTTACACAAACACAAACATCTAACACCCTAGACACACACACACACACACACACACAAACACACACACCTCACCCTACACAAACACCTTCTCATTTACACAAACACAAACATCTAATACCCTAGACACACACACACACACACACACCACACACACACACACACACACACACACACACACACACACACACACTTCACCCTACACAAACACCTTCTCATTTACACAAACACAAACATCTAATACCCTAGACACACACACACACACATTACTAAGTTCACGAGATGTTATGGAACGGCGCGTGATCATCCGTGTAGCGAGAATAACTCCTGAACGCCTGTGTAGATCGTCTTGAAACTTGGCAAAAGACAGAGGTTAGGTTAGGTTAGGTTAGGATTGAAGGTCATTAGGACATGATCTTAATGTCAGTGCTTTAAGGTGAGGTAGTTCATAAGGTTTGGGTCTATTAGGACAAGAACCTATTAAGGCTGTGAACCCTTTAGGACTGACGGCTATTATGACTGGCGTCCCATATGGCCACTCACCTAATAGTTAAGGAAGGACACACATGTATTGTTCCTGTTATGTTACCGATAATCCCCCCCCCCCCCCCCGGCCGCGACACACACACAATAAAACACCATTCACTATATGAAGCACCATTACCCTATATAATTACATTAACTGAAGCACCAGTCACTATATGAAGCACCATTACCCTATATAACCACATTAACTGAAGCACCAGTCACTATATGAAGCACAACTATCCTCCGCGTATAATTTCTGGCACTTGTCACGTGTATTTCTCGGCCCGCTATATAAATGTATATTCCTATATTACATTAGAACACGTAACTACATTACTATATTAAATTAGAACTGACAACTCAAAAAACTTTATTCTCTGTGTATATTATAACGGTGACAGTAAATGGTTGATCTTTCTGTCTGTATCTGTCTGTATCTGTCTGTTTATTTCATATCCTTCTTGTTCTTTCACTCTAACATTCTAGATATCTCTTGCTCATTCCTTTCATTTAAATTAAGTTGTAACTTTTACTTTCACACACACACACACACACACACACACACACACAACAAAAGCAACGTGAGAATTTTCCCCGTTTTTTTCTGGAATTAAAAAACGCGTTAAAGGATTTCAGTCAAGTGGTGGTGAGGATGAGGGGGAGGGGGGGTTAAGATCCCGTCGGTGGAGCCCTTGACTGTCTTGCGTAACTGGAGCTAACTGGGTCTGTAAGCCCTTGATCTATATTGCTCCACTACCCAGTCTAAAGCTCCCCCTTTCCCTCGCCTCCCCCCCTTAAGACCTGCCTGCCAGTCTTACAAGAATTGGGATTTGTAAAAGAAGCTGCGGCCGGATTTTCAAGACAATTTCTTCAAATAATTTTCGTCTTTACTTTAATTGGGGGATAAGAGAGCACATGCAATTATCATTCGAGTCTCGGAGCAATACTGACGCCATTTTGGATTATTAATATTTACATGGCTGCTAAATTGAATTAGTTGGAAAACATTTTAATATTTTTTTTTTTACGTAGAACCTTTGAGGATTCTGACTTAAGAGCTAAAACACGCGCTTGAGGGTAGAACTTAAAGATTCGAATTCCAAAACAATGTCTGGAGGGTGAGGAAGAAGGGCTCAAGTGATCTCATCCAAGGGGGGGGGGGGGAGGGAAGTTGGGTAAGGTTTAATTTTCGCGTCGGGAAAAGTTGTCAAAACTCGGGATAATGTGAGGTTTTGTGGCCGCGAAATGTAGCACTCGAGGCAACACCACCACCTACCTCGCCTGCACCCACGCTGGCAGGATCAGTGGGTGTTCCTCTGTTACGTATAATAATAATAATAATAAAAATAATAATAAAAATAATAATAAAAATAATAATAAAAATAATAATAATAATAATAATAATAATAATAACAATAACAATAATAATAACAACAACAACAACATTAACAATAATAATAATAATAACAACAACAATAATAATAATAATAATAATAATAACAACAACAACATTAACAATAATAATAATAATAATAATAATAATAATAATAATAATAATAATAACCACTACAACAATACATTATAATAAAAGTAATAACAACACCATCATCCTCAAAACAACACAGTGTAATACTTCATATCTACAATCCCATAAAAACTACAAAAAATAACACTACGACCACCATAAATAATACATTAATCTACAGAAAGTAAGTGTAGAACTGTAGACAAGGAATGGACTTATTTACCGTAAACACCTGTATTTTATGAGCTAATGAGGGAGTTATATACCGTAAACACCTGTACTTTATGAGTTAATGAGGAAGTTATATACCGTAAACACCTGTACTATGAGATAATGAGGGAGTTATATACCGTAAACACCTGTACTATGAGATAATGAGGGAGTTATATACCGTAAACACCTGTATTTTATGAGCTAATGAGGGAGTTATATACCGTAAACACCTGTACTTTATGAGCTAATGAGGGAGCTATATACGGTAAACATCTATACTATGAGCTAATGAGGGAGCTATATACCGTAAACATCTATACTATGAGCTAATGAGGGAGCTATATACGGTAAACATCTATACTATGAGCTAATGAGGGAGCTATATACCGTAAAAACCTGTACTTTATGAGCTAATGAGGGAGCTATATACCGTAAACACCTGTACTTTATGAGCTAATGAGGGAGCTATATACCGTAAACATCTATACTATGAACTAATGAGGGAGCTATATACCGTAAAAACCTGTACTTTATGAGCTAATGAGGGAGCTATATACCGTAAACACCTGTACTTTATGAGCTAATGAGGGAGCTATATACCGTAAACATCTATACTATGAGCTAATTGTATGAGTGAGTGTTATGTCGTGGAATAACTGAAGGTTCTAGTGGAGGTGTTGTAGTGAAGTTATGTAGAGGAGTTAGTGTTCGATGAGCGAAGAGATTATCATTATCATCGTCATCATTATCATCGTCATCATTATCATCATCGTCATCATGAGTTAATTTCTATTATTTTATTGAAATTTTAGTGACGATAACCGATTTTGGTATTATTATTATTGTTGTTGTTTTTTATTTAGTAGTAGTAGTAGTGGTAGTGGTAGTGGTGGTAGTGGTGGTGGTGGTAGTGGAAGTTGTAGTAGTAGTGGTAAAAGTATTAAAGTGTACAGACGACCCCCTAATCACCTGCCGTGCCATTTAGAAATACTAATTATTATACGCAGGTAAATAAATACATAATGACATCTCTCCCAGTAATGTTTGCTCTCTCTCTCTTTCTCTACCATCTCTCTCTATCTCTCTCTCCCTACTACCTCAACATACATACGTACATACTCTCTCTCTCTCTCTACTATCTCCCTCTCTCTCTACTATCTGTTGAAGGGAAAATATTAAACTCGGGGAGAAAAATTACCCTGGCTGGCTTTACATGAATCCCACAAACGGACGTAAATTAATTGAATGACCCGAGTCTGAAGGAATGAAGAAGGCACGAAAGAAGATACGAAAAAAAATAAAATAAATATATAAAGAATTGAATGACCGGAATAACGATAGAATTTAATTAATGATCGTGTATAAAAAAAATTAATTGATAATATGAAAGAAAGAATAGATGGATGGAGACAGATAGACAGACAAAGACAGATAGATAGATAAGACAGAACATACAGCTTGGATAGACAGATTATATAGACAGAGAGAGAGAGAGAGAGAGAGAGAGAGAGAGAGAGAGTACTGGTTAAGGTCGTAAGAATAAACCTGCTTTACATCACTCGTTTATCAAATTGTCGTTAATGAATGAGGGTGAGGGAGAGGGAGATGAGGGGAGGTGGGGAGGGGAGGTGAGGAAAAGGGAAGCTGAGGGGAGGACAGGGGAGGGGAAGGAAAGATTAAGGGTGGAGGAATCTATTGGATTATTATGATAGTGGGGGAGGGGGAGTGAGGGTGGGGAGGGGGAGTGAGGGTGGGGAAGGGGGAGTGAGGGAGGGGAAGGCAGGAGGTAAAGATAAAAAAAGAAGGATGAGGAAGGAGGAACACCTAAGATGATGACAGGAGGGAGGAAAATAAGGGAGAGAAGTGGGGAATAGGAGAGGAGAACGAGGAATGATAAGATTTTGTGAGAGAGACGATGTGGAGAGGAGAGGAGGAAGAGAGAATGAAATGAGAAAAAGGGAAAGGGGAATGAAAAGGATATAAGAGAAAGAATCGTAAGGGACGTAAGAAGGAGGTGATAGTTGTGGAATGGGAGGAGGAGGAGAAGGAAGAGAGGAGGAGGAAGAAGAGAAGGAAGAGAGGAAGAAGAGTGAATAAATGAAAAGGGATGACTGGGAAAGGGAAGGGATACAAGACGAGTAGAGAGAGAGAGAG
The DNA here is from genome assembly GCA_958450375.1 of Homarus gammarus. NCBI lineage: Eukaryota > Metazoa > Arthropoda > Malacostraca > Decapoda > Nephropidae > Homarus > Homarus gammarus. Next base: position 1,083,559 of record CAUDMG010002191.1, on the reverse strand, counting down.
AGAGAGAGAGAGAGAGAGAGAGAGAGAGAGAGAGAATTATTTTACTTAGTTTACGTGTAGTTTTCCCTCAATAAAAAATCTCAAAGAAAACAGTAACCTAACCTAACCAAAACCTAACCAAAACCTAACCTAACCAAAACCTAAACCTAACCTAACCAAAACCTAACCAAAACCTAACCAAAACCTAACCTAACCAAAACCTAACCAAACCTAACCTAACCAAAACCTAACCTAACCTAACCTAACCCTAACCAAAACCTAACCTAACCTAAACCTAAACTAACTAACCAAAACCTAACCTAACCTAACCAAACCAAACCACTAACCTAAACCTACCCTAACCAAAACCTAACCTAACCAAAACCTAACCTAACCAAAACCTAACCTAACAAACCTACCTAACCAAAAACCTATACAAGCTATGCCGTAAATATTCAAGAAAATCCTCCAATACTGAGTTAGAAAAAATACACTGAAGTTATATACGTGAAAAAAATACACAATAAAACATACTAATGTAATTGAACTATTAACAGGTAGTTAGCTAGATAGACATTATAATTGCTATATTGTTCTAGAGGGGAGGGGGGGATTTTTTTGTGGGGGGGAGGGGGGGGGAGGATAATTTTTCTCTAGGGGGGGGAAGTGAGAGAAAAGGAGGAGGAGGAGGGGGGAGGGGGGGGGGATTGTGGATATGGAGGTATTGATTGTAGGGATGGGACAGTGGTTAACGGGAGAGTCTTTGGCAACACTGACGGCTACACACCACAACAACCACCACCCATCGGATTCCAATACTAACGCCCCCACCCTATCCCACCCTATCCCACCCTATCCTCTCTCTCTCTCTCTCTCTCTTTAGTAGGATACATAAATGATCCCAACTTACAATTGTTTACAAGAAATATTGGAAAACAGATAAATATATATTGATAAATACTCAAACAGGTTTATGGACAGACAGACAGACAGACAGACAGACGGATTAGCTCACACAGGTACAGAGATGTATAGGTATAGACAGACAGGCTCACACAGTTAAAGACAGACAGACTGACACACATACGGACAATACAGTATTAATTGTTGACGAGGTGACAGGAGACAACATCTCACTCGGACACTCTCCCTCTCACTCAAACACTCTCCCTCTCACCAACACTCTCCCACTCTCCCTCTCACTCAAACACTCTCCCTCTCACCAACACTCTCCAACTCTCCCTCTCACCAACACTCTCCAACTCTCCCTCTCACTTAAACATTTCCAACTCTCCCTCTCACTCAAACACTCTCCCTCTCACTCAAACACTCTCCCTCTCACCAACACTTCCAACTCTCCCTCTCACTCTCCCACTCTCCCTCTCACCAACACTCTCCCACTCTCCCTCTCACTCAAACACTCTCCCTCTCACCAACACTCTCCAACTCTCCCTCTCACCATTTCTTCCTCCTCTCCCTTCAAGGACTCTCTCTCACTTTCCTTCTCACCATCTTATCTACCTCTCACTTAAGCCCTCTTCGTACTCTCCCACTTCTCCCTTAAAACCTTTCCCCACTTTTACTCTCCCTATTAACATCCTGCTCTTCTCCCTATCTCTTTGTCTCCCACTCCCCTTCCCTTCTTTTCCCCCCAATCTCTCTCCTACGTTTTTCTATGCTCATGTACTATTAATACCCCTCTCTCACTGCAAGCTCTCCCTCACTTTTCTTCCACCCCTCTCGCCTGTTTTCCCCTCTTTATCACACTCTTCCTCCCCTCTCTCTACTATTGTTTTTCTCCTTCCTCCCACACACACTCTTTACTCTTCCCCTCTACACCCACACACTCTTGATTCTATACACGATATTCTGTCTCTCTCTCTCTCTCTCTCTCTCTCTCTGACCTGTGAGATAATTGGGCGTGACGCTGATTGGCTGTTCCAGTGAGCCCTTTCCCCCACCCTCTCCCCCAGACAGCCCCCTACCTCCTCGTGAGAACATTCCCGTCATTACTTAATGCTCGTTTGAGAATATTTTTAACGCGTCTGGTAAGTCTGATCGCTTATCGTTAATCTATTACTTGTGTGTGTGTCTGTGTGTGTGTGTGTGTTGAATGTTTCATATGATTAACACACACACACACAAGCAGAGAGAGAGAGAGAGAGAGAGAGAGAGAGAGAGAGAGAGAGAGAGAGAGAGAGAGAGAGAGAGAGAGAGAGAGAGAGAGAGAGAGAGAGAGACCATGTAATGATGAAAGGCATTAAAACCTCGGACCATCTGGCGAGGCTTCTTGTCCTCTCAAAGAAACGGTGACGTCATGCATAAAAGTGGGCACGAAAGATTTCATATTCCATAAACGCCAGAAAAAAAAAAAACACCTGACTCGCGGAGGTCTAAAAATACGACTGAGAGACAGGGAACAAAGATGTTTACAGGAAGTACCGTAAGGGTCACCAGACACTGCCAGTCATGAGGCACTGTCACAGTCACCTGGCACTGTCAAAGCCTTTATCAGGCACTGCCAGGGCGCCCAGACACCGCCAGAACCACCAGACACTGCCAGATCCACCACCAGACACTACCACAGCCACCAACAGACACTACCAGAACCACCACCAGACACTACCAGAGCCACCACCACCAGAGGGGCGGCGCTGGACAAAGCTGACATTGTTTACAGAGCAAAGAATCCATTACACAGGATAATGGCACACCTTCCTTACGTCTCATTCCCCACTAATCCCTCTCCTCCTCCTTCTCTTCCTTCTCCTCCTCCTTCTCTTCCTTCTCCTCCTTTACTTGCACCTTTCCTCTCCTTCTCCACCTTCTACCTCTTAACTTTATCATTATCCTCCTTCAATTCCTTCTCTTTCTTCTCCTTGGGGGTGCAGACTTTTTTTTGCATCTTTCTTGTTCCTCCTTCTCTTCCTTCTCCTCCTTCACTTACACCTTTCCTCTCCTCCTCCACCTTCTACCTCTTCTCTTCGCCACCAATCTCCTCCTACACTTCCTTCTTTTTCTTCTCCTTGGGTCTGCAGATTTCTTTTTACACCTTCCTTGTCCCTCCTCATCCTGCTTATCCTATTTCCCCTTCTCTTCGGCCTCTTCTTTCCTTTTCGTCGTCCTTCAGTTCTGCCTCTTCTTTCCCCTTCCGCTTTTTCCCTTACTCCTTGCTCCAACCTTCCTTTAGTTCGTTCTTTCTTACTCCTCTTTTTTTACTTCACCTCCCCTCCCCTTCTCTTCTCACCCCTTTTCTTCTTCTTTTTCCCCCCTCTTCCTCTCCTCTTTTCTCTATATTTCCTCCTTGTTCTCCTCTTCATCCCCCACAGCTTATATGTACACAGACATCCATCTTCCCATTCCTTCCATCACCTTAGGGGGAACGATACCCTCCCCCTCACCCCCCCCCCCTCCCTCCCTAAGGCGCCCACATCCCCAAGGACTTCTGAGGACACCTTCCCCTCCGTCCTTGGTCTTCATCCCCAAGAGACTCCCGGCTTGAAGTTGCACGTGTCCCCACAAACACACACACACACACACACTCAAGATGAAGGGTGGAGGGCATGACAAGGATGAGGGGAAAATATAAAGCTAAAAAGGGGAGAAGAAGAAAGGGTGGTGAAATGGTTGTAAGAAAGAGGGAGGGAGGGGACACAAGGTGGTGATGGGAGTGAATGGGGAAGAATTGAAAAAAAATAAAGAAGACAGAGGGTCGTACATATGATAACACGAAAAAGTAACTGGGAAGAGGGGGAGAAGAGGGGGGAGGGGAGAAGAGGGGGGAGGGGAGAAGAGGGGGAGAGAGGGTATAGTAGTAATGGATGATGAGAGGGAGAGATAAAAAGGAGAAGGTGTAGGTGGTAGTGTATAAGAAAAGAAGAGGAACAGAGACGGAGAAAAGGGGGGATTGAGTAGTGGAAAAGGATTGTTTCAAAGTTGGGAGTAATGTGGATGGCTGCAGGGAGGGAGGGAGGGAGGGGGGTTTATGGAGGCTAGGTCAGGGAGGGAGGGGAGAGTAGTGTATGGAGGGAGGGAGGGAAGAGTGTATGGAGAGGAGGGAGAGAAGAGTGTATGGAGAGGAGGGAGAGAAGAGTGTATGGAGGGAGACAGAGAGGAGTGTATGGAGGGAGGGAGAGAAGAGTGTATGGAAGAAGGGAGAGAAGAGTGTATGGAGGGAGGGAGAGAAGAGTGTATGGAGGGAGGGAGAGAGGAGTGTATGGAGAGAGGGAGAGAAGAGTGTATGGAGGGAGGGAGAGAAGAGTGTATGGAGGGAGGGAGAGAAGAGTGTATGGGAGGGAGGCAGAGAGGAGTGTATGGAGGGAGGGAGAGAAGAGTGTATGGAAGAAGGGAGAGAAGAGTGTATGGAGGGAGGGAGAGAAGAGTGTATGTAGGAAGGGAGAGAGTAGGGGAGGTGGAAAATTTGGGTAAGGGGAGAGAGTGAGAAACGCGAGGGGACTGACTATGAGGCACAGAATTCAAGATAAATATTTATTTGACATATTTACTCAGCGAGGGAGAATACTCGCGCGTGTTTAATAAGAAACACCCAAGTGGAGAAAAATAACAAATACCCACATTTACTGTATGGCCATATTGGAAATTGTTCAAGACGTAATTTATATTTTCTTATAGAGTTCAATAAAATCCTCAGTAAGGAACATATTGACGATCACCAAAGTTACTGAACGATGACGTGTGTGTGTGTGTTAACTTTCCACTGTGCGGAGGGGAGAGGGGAAGGTAAGGAGGGTTGGATGAGGGGGGAAAGAAAGGGGGAGAAGAGAACAAGGGGTGGTTAGATAGAAGGATGAAGGGGGAGGGTATTTATCTCGACAGGCGTTCAGGTCATCTTACTTAACAAGGTCTCCCTCGGCAGCAGGGGCGAGAGGCCAGAGTGTACTTGTGAGGATTACGTTAATATTGACACGAGGAAAAATAAAAAGATTTCGCCCACACGATCCCTGTGCATATATGAATCATGGTGGACACACACACACACACACATCATTCATGGTCTGGTGGATCCATTTTCCACACACCCACGCCACTAAACAAACACGCGTCCACACCCACGCCATCATATATAATACACTCTCACGCCATCACAGACGATCAACACTATCAAACACCACAAGATCTCATGTACACCATAATGATTATAAAGCCCAAGTCTGCCCACACACACACACACACACACACCAACACACACACACCAACACACATGCACGCACACACATGCACGCACACACATCACGGTCAAACACACACAGACACACACACACACACACACACAATTATACTCCCACGCCTCCATACACACGCCCACACAACCACTCACGCCTAGAGAGTCACCCGCCCGTAGTGTCACGCATGAAGGCTGTCTCACATGTGGCCTTGGGTGTAGAGGGGGGGGGTGCTTACTGTAACGGAGGACAGGTGTGACCACGGTGGAGGGTGGGGGTAAGGAGAGAAGAAAGGTGGGGGTAAGGAGAGGAGGAAGGTGGGGGAAGGAGAGGAAGGTGGGGGAGAAGGAGAGGAGGGAGGTGGGGAGGAGATTGGGAGGTGGGGGGAAGGAGAGTAGGGAGGTGGGGGAAGGAGAGTAGGGAGGTGGGGGAAGGAGAGTAGGGAGGTGGGGGGAAGGAGAGTAGGGAGGTGGGGGGGAAGGAGAGTAGGGAGGTGGGGGGGAAGGAGAGTAGGGAGGTGGGGGGAAGGAGAGGAGGGTGGGAGGAGGAGAGGAGGGTGGGGAGAAGGAGAGGGGGATTGGTAGGAGAAAGTTGGGGAGGTTATACGGAAGCAAAGGGGAAGTTAAGAGTGGATAGGTAAAGGAACGAAGGAAGGAAAGAAGGAAGGAAGGAACAGTGGGTAAAAAGAGAAAAAGAAAGAGAGAGGATCAGATGGTTAGAGAAGAATGAAGGGATAATGGGAAAGAGAAAAAGAGGAGGAAAAGAAAGAGAACAGGGAAGAACACGATGAGACGGTGAATAAGGAAGAGAGATGATGAAGAAAGGAGAAACCAATAAATGAAGAACTGTGTATGTGAACGAGTAATATATTGACAGGTGTTTACAGGTCTGTGAACGTTTGATATAGACAGGTGTTTACAGGTGTGTGAACGTGTAATATATCGACAGGTGTTTACAGGTGTGTGAACGTGTGATATAAAGACAGGTATGTGAACGTGTCAACATTGTACTTGAACGTGGCCATCCTCACAGCCCTGAACCAATAGTACGAGTGAAAGCAGGCACAGCAGACAGTGGAGGGAGGAGTGTAATAAGCAGACACATCACACGATAGAGGGAGGAGTGTAACAAAGAGTGAACACAACAGCTGAGCGACACACACACACACACACACACACACACACACATTGGTATTCAGAGAGAGACATCTTGTGTTGTTTTGAATGTGGTGTGTTGAGTGTCAGTCTGAAGGCCCAAGTCACTGGGCCCTGGAAGCTGGCTACAGGGAGACAAGACGTAGACCTACAGTAGAATGTACCTCTCTTTACAATCACTGAACCATCATACTCGAACGTAAACACCAAGAATTAAATTTTCGTCGTGAGATAAAATTTTAATCCAATTGTGAGTTCATATATCTGTATTATTAATGGAGTTGTTTTTTCAATCTCATTAAACTCTATATTTAATTCCGTATTCATATTAATGTTACAGACATATGGGACGTAATTTTTGTAACTTGTGTTCCTTGATGACTCTGTAGGTAGAGATTTTATATAACATTGTATCTTAGGTATAAAAACTGTACCTGTGCGAAAAATGAACAGTGCCTCTGTTCCTCTCCCACACTCCTTACCCTCCCCCCACCCTCTCTCTTTCTCATCCCCCCTACCCCTCCTTACCCCCTCTCCTCACCCTCCCCCCACCCTCTCTCTTTCTCATCCCCCCTACCCCTCCTTACCCCCTCTCCTCACCCTCCCCCCACCCTCTCTCTTTCTCATCCCCCCTACCCCTCCTTACCCCCTCTCCTGACCCTCCCCCCCAAACCTCTCTTTCTCTTCCTCTCCTACACTACTATAATTCTCCTCCCACTCCCCCCACTCTCCCTCGCCCACTCTCCTAGACTAAGCTAAGGTTGGCATGTTGAGGATCTATTAATCGCGAGACTCTCTGAGATTGAGCCGCCGTCCCTCTCCCCTTCCACTCACCCCTCTCACTCTGTGGGAGGGAGCAGTAGAGAGGAAGGTAAGAGGAAGGAAGCAGGGAGAGAAGTTTAAGAGAACGGGAAGGAAAGAAAGGAAGGCGAAACGAGGAAGGACAGGGTGAGAGGGAGGGAGGGATGATGAGAGAAGGAGGCGTGGTGGGATGGAAGGAGGCGTGGTGAGATGGAAGGAGGCGTGGTGGGATGGAGGGAGGCGTGGTGAGATGGAAGGAGGCGTGGTGAGATGGAGGGAGGCGTGGTGAGATGGAAGGAGGCGTGGTGAGATGGAGGGAGGCGTGGCGAGATGGAAGGAGGCGTGGTGGGATGGAGGGAGGCGTGGCGAGAGGGAATAAGAAGGGAGGGAAAGAAGGAAGGCGGAAAAGAGACAGGGAGGAAAGATGGAGAGGGAAGACAGTGAGAACAAAGAAGGGAGAGAAGGTAAAAGGGAAGGGGAGGAGGTAAAAGAGAAAGGAGGAGGAGGGAAGGACGCAGATATTAAGTGCCTGTGTGCATGTAGTGTACGTGGCACAAGCGTCTGCGTGACACAGTAAACTAAAACTTTTATTTCCTCAAACAAACAAACTCCAGATTTTAACTTTAAAGAGAAATTATCACTCGATGGCCGCCGGGAACATTAGACCAGGAACCATCACTGACTTGTGTTAAACCAAAGAAAGTGAAGTTGTTGTGTCTTATCTTACTGAGAGAGAGAGAGAGAGAGAGAGAGAGAGAGAGAGAGAGAGAGAGAGAGAGAGAGAGAGAGAGAGAGAGAGAGAGATAATGATAATAATAATAATAATAATAATAATAATAATAAAAATTGTAATTTCGATTCGAATCCTGTAACTTGAAATGTAATCATAAGTAAACAAGTCAAAATGGCCACCTTATACCTTTCAATTACAAACACCAATTCACCTGTCGACTGAGATGTGGACCGTATGACTGTCAATGAGTGAGACGTGGACCGTATGACTGTCAAGGAGTGAGACGTGGACCGTATGACTGTCAAGGAGTGAGATGTGGACCGTATGACTGTCAAGGAGTGAGATGCGGACCGTATGACTGTCAAGGAGTGAGATGTGGACCGTATGACTGTCAAGGAGTGAGACGTGGACTGTATGACTGTCAAGGAGTGAAATGTGGACCGTATGACTGTCAATGAGTGAGACGTGGACCGTATGACTGTCAAGGAGTGAAATGTGGACCGTATGACTGTCAAGGAGTGAGACGTGGACTGTATGACTGTCAAGGAGTGAAATGTGGACCGTATGACTGTCAATGAGTGAGACGCGGACCGTATGACTGTCAAGGAGTGAGATGTGGACCGTATGACTGTCAAGGAGTGAGATGTGGACCGTATGACTGTCAAGGAGTGAGACGAGGACCGTATGACTGTCAAGGAGTGAGACGAGGACCGTATGACTGTCAAGGAGTGAGATGTGGACCGTATGACTGTCAAGGCGTGAGACGTGGACCGTATGACTGTCAAGGCGTGAGGCGTGGACCGTATGACTGTCAAGGAGTGAGATGTGGACCGTATGACTGTCAAGGAGTGAGATGTGGACCGTATGACTGTCAAGGAGTGAGATGTGGACCGTATGACTGTCAAGGAGTGAGACGTGGACCGTATGACTGTCAAGGAGTGAGACGTGGACCGTATGACTGTCAAGGAGTGAGACGTTGACCGTATGACTATCAAGGAGTGAGACGTGGACCGTATGACTATCAAGGAGTGAGACGTGGACCGTATGACTATCAAGGAGTGAGATGTGGACCGTATGACTGTCAAGGAGTGAGATGTGGACCGTATGACTGTCAAGGAGTGAGACGTGGACCGTATGACTGTCAAGGAGTGAGACGTGGGCCGTATGACTGTCAAGGAGTGAGACGTGGACCGTATGACTGTCAAGGAGTGAGACGTGGACCGTATGACTGTCAAGGAGTGAGACGTGGACCGTATGACTGTCAAGGAGTGAGACGCGGACCGTATGACTGTCAAGGAGTGAGACGTGGACCGTATGACTGTCAAGGAGTGAGACGCGGACCGTATGACTGTCAAGAAGTGAGATGTGGACCGTATGACTGTCAAGGAGTGAGACGTGGACCTTATGACTGTCAAGGAGTGAGACGTTGACCGTATGACTGTCAAGGAGTGAGACGTGGACCGTATGACTATCAAGGAGTGAGACGTGGACCGTATGACTATCAAGGAGTGAGATGTGGACCGTATGACTGTCAAGGAGTGAGATGTGGACCGTATGACTGTCAAGGAGTGAGATGTGGACCGTATGACTGTCAAGGAGTGAGACGCGGACCGTATGACTGTCAAGGAGTGAGACGTGGACCGTATGACTGTCAAGGAGTGAGACGTGGACCGTATGACTGTCAAGGAGTGAGACGTGGACCGTATGACTGTCAAGGAGTGAGACGTGGACCGTATGACTGTCAAGGAGTGAGATGTGGACCGTATGACTGTCAAGGAGTGAGACGTGGACCGTATGACTGTCAAGGAGTGAGACGTGGACCGTATGACTGTCAAGGAGTGAGATGTGAAACCGTATGACTGTCAAGGAGTGAGATGTGGACCGTATGACTGTCAAGGAGTGAGACACGGACCGTATGACTGTCAAGGAGTGAGACACGGACCGTATGACTGTCAAGGACCGTATGACTGTCAAGGAGTGAGATGTGGACCGTATGGCTGTCAAGGAATGAGACGTGGACCGTATGACTGTCAAGGAAAAGGAGTTGCATGTCAGTGTCATACATTAAAGGAGGCGCCGCAAAATTGAGGGGTAGTGACTGTGTGGCCCAAGACTGTGATGAATTTCAATGAATTCTGGGAAGAGGGAACCATCAGTGTGTGTGTGTGTGTGTGTGATAGAGTGAGTGTGTGTGTGATAGAATGTATCTGTGTGTGTGTGTGTGTGTGATAGTGTGTGTGTGTGTGTGTGAGATAGTGTGTGTGTGTGAGATAGTGTGTGTGTGTGTGTGAGATAGTGTGTGTGTTTGTGTGTGTGTGTGTGTGTGTGTGTGATAGAGTGTGTTTGTGTGTGTGTGATAGAGTGTGTGTGTGTGTTTGTGAGTGATAGAGTGTGTGTGTGTGTGATAGAGTGTGTGTGTGTGTGATAGAGTGTGTGTGTGTGTGTGTGTGTGTGATAGAGTGTGTGTGTGTGTGTGTGTGATAGAGTGTGTGTGTGTGTTTGTGAGTGATAGTGTGTGTGTGTGTGTGTGTGTGATAGAGTGTGTGTGTGTGTGTGTGATAGAGTGTGTGTGTGTGTGTGATAGAGTGTGTGTGTGTGTGATAGAGTGTGTGTGTGTGTGTGTGTGTGTGTGTGATAGAGTGTGTGTGTGTGTGTGTGATAGAGTGTGTGTGTGTGTTTGTGAGTGATAGTGTGTGTGTGTGTGTGTGTGTGTTAGAGTGTGTGTGTGTGTGTGTGTGTGAGATAGTGTGTGTGTGTGTGTGTGTGAGATAGTGTGTGTGTGTGTGTGTGTGTGAGATAGTGTGTGTGTGTGTGTGTGTGAGATAGTGTGTGTGTGTGTGTGTGTGATAGAGTGTGTGTGTGTATTGATTCATGTAGAAGTACAGTATATTTTTTATGTATATTTTATCTGCCTAATCATAATCACTTGCCGCCATCATTAATTTCACCAGCTGTATAAACAAAGCCTCCATTATTACCGTCATAATAACTGGTAATCCCACAACACAGTAATGCGCTAATAGTGTTCCTCGCCTAATAACTATAACATCAATCATAATAAAAATAATAATAACCATATCAATACTACTAATAACAGTAATAATAACAATAAATATTAGACACCATGAACAACGAAAAACAAATGAAAATCAGGAAATAAACAAAAGACAAACTGATAACATAAAAAGACGTGACTGTTACCAATTAAAGTGTCACACCTTGACAAGAAAAATCCATTGAGGGGACAGTTACTCCCTACATACTGCCTTTGTCTTGGCAACACTACGACCCGAGGTCCATTACGCCTCATTGGTAACATTGCGTGCCCCGGTGCCATCAATTCCAGACGCTTAACTAAGTGGCTGTTGAAAACCGCGTCTAAATGGCGAATTGCGGGGCAATTACCTTGTTAAGCCTGGGGGCGTAATTGAGCTCCTATTGGTTCATAATCAGCCTTAAATCACGGCTAATGACAGCTTAAGGAGTTAGAGGTGAAGTAGGTAAGTTGATACCAGGGTGAGGGAGGGAGGTAGGTAAGTGGTACTATGAGGGAGGAAAGTGGTACTATGAGGGAGGAAAGTGGTACTATGAGGGAGAGAGGTAAGTGGTACTATGATGGAGGGAGGTAAGTGGTACTATGAGGGAGGGAGGAAAGTGGTACTATGAGGGAGAGAGGTAAGTGGTACTATGATGGAGGGAGGTAAGTGGTACTATGAGGGAGGTAGGTAAGTGGTACTATGAGGGAGGAAAGTGGTACTATGAGGGAGGGAGGAAAGTGGTACTATGAGGGAGGGAGGAAAGTGGTACTATGAGGGAGGGAGGAAAGTGGTACTATGAGGGAGGGAGGAAAGTGGTACTATGAGGGAGGGAGGTAAGTGGTACTATGAGGGAGGTAGGTAAGTGGTACTATGAGGGAGGGAGGAAAGTGGTACTATGAGGGAGGGAGGAAAGTGGTACTATGAGGGAGGGAGGAAAGTGGTACTATGAGGGAGGGAGGAAAGTGGTACTATGAGGGAGGGAGGTAAGTGGTACTATGAGGGAGGGAGGTAAGTGGTACTATGAGGGAGGGAGGAAAGTGGCACTATGAGGGAGGGAGGTAAGTGGTACTATGAGGGAGGGAAGTAAGTGGCACTATGAGAGAGGAAAGTGGTACTATGAGGGAGGGAGGGAGGAAAGTGGTACTATGAGGGAGGGAGGAAAGTGGTACTATGAGGGACGGAGGTAAGTGGTACTATGAGGGAGGGAAGTAAGTGGTACTATGAGGGAGGGAAGTAAGTGGCACTACTGATTGAAGGAGGGAAGTAAGCGGTACTACTGATGGAGGGAGGGAAGTAAGTAAGTGGTACCAATGAGGGAAGGAGGGAAGTCAGTGGCACTATGAAGGAAGTAAGTGGCACTATGAGGGAGGTATGTGGTACCAATAAGGGAGGGAGGAAAGTGGTACCAAGAAATAAGGTAAGGTAAATCAATATCCCATTCTTTTAACACAATACTAAATCCTTCCCTTTCTTTTCCCCTTCACCCCGTTTCTTCCCCATTCCCCTCCCCCTCGCTCCATCTCCCCATCATCCCACTTACCCTCCCCTTCTCTCCTTCCCCACTTCCTTCTTCCCCTTCTTTCTTTCTTTCTCCCCCTTCTCCCTTCCATCTCACTTCCACCACATTTTTTTGGCCTCTCCCTCCCCTCATTTTCTCTACTAATTTATCTCAATTTTCCTCTTATAACTTTTGCAAGTGTGAGTCATAATTCCTCCCACTTCTTTCTTTTCTTCTTATGGCTTCCTCCTCCTCCTATTCTTCTTCTTCTTCCTTTTGTACTCCTGTTCCACTTGCATTCCATGTTTGAGTCTTCCTTCCTCTCCTCCTCCTCTTCCTTCACTTACAACTCTATATATATGTTTTTAATACCTCCTCTTCCTCTTCCACTTCAACTTCTATATCATCTTCCTCCAGATCAGCGTCGTCCTCTTCCTCTTCCCTCATCTCTCGTACCTGAACTCTTCCTTACACTCTCTCCCCATCCTCCTCTCCTCCCCCAACCACACACACACACACACACACACAGACTCAGGTTATAAACAGATTTTAAAAATTCGTATCGGCACGTGCTTCATCTGTGCCGATAATTAATAAACTGGGTGTGGGGGAGCCATTAAAAATAATCAGCACTGTGTCAGAAGCTTCAGTTAACTGGGTTGGCCGTTGCGGGGGTCTCTGACGGGCGTAATTGGGACAGTCTGGAAGGCGTTCTTAATTCAATACACAAGTTTACGTGACTCCCACTATCCGCACGGTATTAAAGTGTTGGGGGAGGGGGGTGGGTGGGGGGTGGAGTGGGGGTGGATGGGGGGAGTGGGAGGGGTGGAGGGGAGAGGGTGAGGGGAAAAAGTGGGGTGGGCTAGGGGAAGAAGGTGGGGATGGGGAAGAAGAGGGGAGAATGTGAGGGAGGGGAGAAGGTGTGGTGGGGGGAAAGGGGGAGAAGGTGGGGTATGGGATGGGAGGATAGGTGGGAAGGAGGAGGAGGAAGGTGGGGTGGGGTGGGGGAGAGAGGATGTTGAAGAACTGGTGGGGAGGGAGAGAAGGTGGGTTGGGGGAGGGAGGATGTTGGAGAAGTGGTGGGGGAATGGTAGGGGATGTTGGAGTAGTGGTGGGGGAGTTACAGTAGTAGTGGATGGAGGAAGCGGGAAGGAAACGTAGAAGTGAAGGAGATAAGAGAAGAATGGCGTGTGAACGAGGAAGGAATGGGAGAAGATGGGAAAAACGAGAAAAAGAATAACAGCAATAATGGGAGTAAATGAAGGATGGTAAGCAAGAGGAGATAATGGATGGTGAATGAAACGTAGATGGGAAAGATAACGAAAGGGAGAGGAGGGATAGATGAAGAAACGGAGAGGAGGGAAAGGTGACTGTGGAAAGGGGGTGGTATATCAATGGGAGAGGGTGTTATGTTAGTGGGAGGGGAGGGTATGGAAGGGGGATTAAGGGCTGTTTGGGTTTGAATTATTCGAGTATTTTATCTTATGGGATTTTGGAGAGTTAGAATTTTATTTATTTTATTTTAGTATTTTCTTTTGAGGGTTGGAGGTGTAGGGGGTGGAGGGATGGGAAGGGAGTGAAGGAATATGGAAGGGGGTGGGAGAGGAGGGTGAGGGTGGGGTTGAGAGAGGAGGGAGGGTAAGGTGAGAAGCTAGACTGAGAAGAGAAAGAAGGTAGAGGGAGCGAGAAAGACAAATAAGTAAATAAACAAAGAGAAAGAGAGAGATAAGAGATAAGTCGATAAACAGACAAACAGAAAGATAGACAGACAGACAAACAGAAAGATAGACAGATAGACAGACAGACAGAGGCATACACATAGAAGAAAACAACCCTAGACTAAAATAAACACGAGAGATAAGCACACACACACACACACACACACACACACACACACACACACACACACACACACACACCCCTGACTTACCATGCCATCCCCCTGACATATTGATTACACTGTCATAAAGAACCACCTCAATGGGGTCATCTTTTCGGAGCTATAATTACACGTCAGGTCTTGAGTGATCGTTCGTGTTGTGTCATGATCCTCCCCGGCTATCTGCCAACGCCCTGTTTACATTCACAATTATTTTCCTATTTTCCATGCAGCTTGACTCAGTGTTTCTCAGGTGTGTTGTGTTACCTGTCTTAAAATCACCCGTGTTACCTATCTTTAATAATGTGTTACTTGTCTTTAATCATCTGTGTTACCTGTCCTTAATCACCTGTGTTACCTAATCATGTGTGTTACCTGTCATTAATCACCTGTGTTACCTGTCCTTAATTATCTGTGTTACCTGTCCTTAATCACCAGTGTTACCTGTCCTTAATCACCTGTGTTACCTGTCCTTGATTATCTGTTACCTGCCCTTAATCACCTGTCTGTTTTTAAGGGTTTATAGCTATCTGGGTTATTAAGAATCATTTTATTGTTTTAATTATTGAAAAAAAGAAATACATTACATAGAATAAATTATTGTATGATGGGTTTAAGATTGTTTTAATTATCACTTTTTTGTTTTTTGTTTTTAGTGTATTGTATAATGGGGCGGGGGGGGGGGAGGGGTTGAGTCCTTCCGGCACTTACGACAATAATTATTCTACTTCCTTATCACTGCCTTCAACTCTTCACACAACACTTTAGCTAAGGAATCCACAACATCCTAAGTCTTCAGTTATTCGATTTTTTAGTCATAGTTGTAGGATTTCAAGACCTTTTAAACATTACGATTTCTTCAATATTTACCACCTAATTAAGTGATTTTACAATTAAATGAATAAATCACAAGAAATAAACTTAAATTATGATTATTTATTCACATACCGTCTTTCCTAACCCTCTCCTCGTGCCCTCAAAACACTAAGTCACATTAACTGCCGATTATGACACTACAACACGTATAAACTTCCCCCTCAATGATTCAATTATCACACAATGTAATAATAATAATTCCTACAACTATCACCGCTTTAAATAATCTTAAATACGTAATAATAATAAAGTGGTTAATAATTCCCAACACAGAAATATGAAAGCACAAGATATTTAAGAGTATTACCGAGGTCTTACCTTGTGTTAATTAATAACTCACTCGCGGGAGTCAGACACTCAACATGTGATAATTTGTAGTATTATTAAAGACAGGTAATCTTACACAGGTATTATCATTATTATTATTATTACTACCACCATTATTTCTACAACAACAACTATTATTATTATTATTATTATTATTATTATTATTATTATATTGAGAAAACCAAAGCAAAGGAGTGATGGTATTCCTGTTAGTATTATTCATGTTATTTTATTTATTCTCAACACAAGTGAGGAAATATTTAGGTGATGCGTTTTAACATTCACTGGATTACTTTTAATATTCACTGGATTAATTTTAACATTCTGGACAATTTTTAACACACGCTGGATTACTTTTAACAGTCACTGGATTAATTTTAACATTCTGGATTACTTTTAACACTCGCTGGATTACTTTTCAAAACTCGCTGGATTACCTTATATAAAACGTAATCACTGGGTAACTTATAATACTTTTAATTACCTTTAAGGGAAAAACAGCAGCCAGAGTAGTTTTAAATATCAATTCTAACAATTACATTCAACATTCGGTAAGGAATCATAACAAAAACATTAATTACCTTAAACATTCGGTTATTCAGTCTTAACAAAAACATCAAATAAACATAACTTCAGGACATCTAACATAACATGATTCTAACATTAACATGAAAGAAAAACACGGCCATAGGAAATTTAGTGCCGAGTTTAACACTGTGTATGATAAACCCATTGTACGATAACTTAACCCCTTGAGTGCAATATATTAACCCCTTGAGTATGATATAACAACCCCCTTCAATATCTTAACCCATTGAGTACTACATCTTAACCCCTTGAGTACAATATCTTAAACCCCTTTGAGTACGATATCTTCACCTCTTGGGTACATCCGTCCTCAAAGAGTTAACAATTAAAACAAACACTAACGCTTCAGCACAACCACCTATTGATCCCCCTAACCTAACCTAACCCACCTATTGATCCCCCTAACCTAACCCACCTATTGATCCCCCTAACCTAACCTAACCCACCTATTGATCCCCCTAACCTAACCTAACCCACCTATTGATCCCCCTAACCTAACCTACCCCACCTATTGATCCCCCTAACCTAACCTAACCCACCTATTGATCCCCCTAACCTAACCTAACCCACCTATTGATCCCCCTAACCTAACCTAACCCATCTATTGATCCACCTAACCTAACCTACCCCACCTATTGATCCACCTAACCTAACCTAACCCACCTATTGATCCCCCTAACCTAACCTAACCCACCTATTGATCCCCCTAACCTAACCTAACCCATCTATTGATCCACCTAACCTAACCTAACCCATCTATTGATCCACCTTACCTAACCTAACCCATCTATTGATCCACCTAACCTAACCTAACCCACCTATTGATCCACCTACCCTAACCTAACCCACCTATTGATCCACCTACCCTAACCCATCTATTGATCCACCTAACCTAACCTAACCCATCTATTGATCCACCTTACCTAACCTAACCCATCTATTGATCCACCTAACCTAACCTAACCCACCTATTGATCCACCTACCCTAACCTAACCCACCTATTGATCCACCTACCCTAACCTAACCCACCTATTGATCCACCTACCCTAACCTAACCCACCTATTGATCCACCTACCCTAACCTAACCCACCTATTGATCCACCTACCCTAACCTAACCCACCTATTGATCCCCTCACTGGCAAGCATCTGGTACCCGAGGCAGATATTTTCCATTACCGGGATGTGAGGGAGAGATGTGTGAGCACTTGGCGAGGATGTGACTGGTTGATGGGCAGTACCGGGTGGCACTATATGTCCCACGGGTGCCACTGTGGTTGCCGGCGTGAAGGAGACGATTGGCACTAGAACTTCCTCGTCGCAAGTGACAGAGTAGAGCCGTCTGCCATGCTCTATACTTACTGTGCTGTGTGTGTGTGTAGGATCAGTCAGTACTTCGTGTTTTCCTCTAAATGAGAAAAACGAAAACAATTATGACACACACACACACACACACACACACACACACATTTTAAACCTGAAACAGAACCTAAAACATAAAAAGAACACCTAACAAAAGAAAAACTGACGATAAAAAAAAAACAGTAAACCACAGCCAAACCCAGAGAGACTTAAAACAAAACCCTGACCATCTTCAACCAATCACAACTCACCGAGGATCCAACCACTTGAGAGCCACAACACACATTAAACAATTACACTCCCCTGAAGGCAGCCCGATCAAGAACACATCATCAGCCCTGAGGTGTGTAAGGAGTGAGGGACGAATGGAGGGAGATGGAGAGAGGGGAGGGGTAGAGAGAGGGAGAGGGGAGGGGTAGAGAGAGGGAGAGGGGGAGATGGAGAGAGGGGAGGGGTAGAGTGAGGGAGAGGGAGGGGTAGAGAGAGGGAGAGGTAGGGAGAGGGAGGGGTAGAGAGAGGGAGAGGGGGTAGAGAGAGGGAGAGGGGGGTAGAGGGAGGGAGAGGGGGTAGAGAGGAGAGGAGGGGAGATGGGGGAGGGCAAGGGGGAAGATGGGGGGTGAAGAGGGTAGCAGGGGAGAGGGGTAGGAGGGGAAGATGGGTAGGAGGGGGAGAGGGGTAGGAGGGGGAGAGGGGTAGGAGGGGGAGGGGGAGGTGGAAGAAATAGTGAAGCGGTGATTAGACCGACCATCACTTAGCCGACGCCCTTAATGATCGTACCCCTCCACGATTGACAGCCGCTTCAAGGACAGGAAGTGGGTGGGGGGGTCTCTCTCTCTCTCTCTCTCTCTCTCTCTCTCTCTCTTACTGTCTCTGTCTCGATCTATCTGTATCTCTGTCTCATTTACCTGTCAATCAATCTCTCTCACTCTCTCTCTCTCTCTCAGGAGTAGAGCGCCCACTGGTTACCTGATCCGTTTCCTGATGGCCGAGCTTCAAGGACCATCTCTCTCCCTCCCTCCTGAAGATTCTACCTTTCAACGGCGTCTCTCACCCTCTACGGTCTGGTTTCAAGGGCATGTCCATCCTGAAGTCCCAAGTCCACTTATTATTTTCCTCCTCTAAAATAGTATGTAAATTCTTGACTGCTAAACGAGGTGTGATGGATACCTAGTGAAGACAAGTCCTAAGATATCTCAATTAAGACTCTTCCGTCCCTCAGATTGGCTACGAGTAGCGAGTCCATCTCAAGGAATACGTCTGAAAATCTAAATCAAGAGACTCCGTTAAAGTAAAACCCTCTTCAAAGTCTTAACTCGGGAGAATCCAAACTGGCCTTTAAGTGTAGCATTAAATTCTTATAGACAGTTTCTTTAATCCTTCCTCCTCCCATCAGGTAAACTTTATCGTAAAGCTAAATCGTAGCTTTATATATCACGCTAAAACAATACAATACCTTTAAATAACAAGGAATAATTACACCTATTTATACATTCTCACATTGCGAACTTCAACTGATTGCAACAAGAATGCAAATCAAGAAATTGGTTTTACAACGCTACTTTTTTCCCCCATTCCCGACATTCACCTCTTAATGAATTTTCTATCGAGTAGATGAGATTCTGTGGAGGGGATTCGATCCAATCCATTCTCAGTGATTGGGTCCAATCTGCGAGGCTGGTGGAATGGCCCAAATTGTGTCCTTTTTAATTGGAAATTTCCAACTTGGGTCCTTTTCTTTTGAAGTGTCTGGGGGAGGGGGGAGGAAGATCTTGTGTGAGGGTGAGACTTGAAGTGTTGGAGGGGGAGTGGGGGAAGATCTTGTGTGAGGGTGAGACTTGAAGTGTTGGAGGGGGAGGAAGATCTTGTGTGAGGGTGAGACTTGAAGTGTTGGAGGGGGAGGGAAGATCTTGTGTGAGGGTGAAACTTGAAGTGTTGGAGGGGGAGGGAAGATCTTGTGTGAGGGTGAGACTTGAAGTGTTGGAGGTGGAGGAAGATCTTGTGTGAGGGTGAGACTTGAAGTGTTGGAGGGGGAGGGGGAGGAAGATCTTGTGTGAGGGTGAGACTTGAAGTGTTGGAGGGGGAGTGGGGGGGAAGATCTTGTGTGAGGGTGAGACTTGAAGTGTTGGAGGGGGAGTGGGGGGGAAGATCTTGTGTGAGGGTGAGACTTGAAGTGTTGGAGGGGGAGGAAGATCTTGTGTGAGGGTGAGACTTGAAGTGTTGGAGGTGGAGGAAGATCTTGTGTGAGGGTGAGACTTGAAGTGTTGGAGGGTAGGGGGAGGAAGATCTTGTGTGAGGGTGAGCCTTGAAGTGTTGGAGGGGGAGGGAAGATCTTGTGTGAGGGTGAGACTTGAAGTGTTGGAGGGGGAGGAAGATCTTGTGTGAGGGTGAGACTTGAAGTGTTGGAGGGGGAGGGAAGATCTTGTGTGAGGGTGAGACTTGAAGTGTTGGAGGGGGAGGGAAGATCTTGTGTGAGGGTGAGACTTGAAGTGTTGGAGGGGGAGGGAAGATCTTGTGTGAGGGTGAGACTTGAAGTGTTGGAGGGGGAGGGAAGATCTTGTGTGAGGGTGAGACTTGAAGTGTTGGAGGGGGAGGGAAGATCTTGTGTGAGGGTGAGACTTGAAATATTAAGAGGAATTTATTGTAATGAATATAATACTAAAATACGGAAGCCAATAATAATAATAATAATAATAATAATAAATAATAACACAGAGTACCTCAAGTATGTCCTGGCATGCCTAACACTATCAAGTACTGTATATTCCAGCATTCCAAGTATTCCTAGCTCGTATATATCCATTCCTATTCCCAATTTGCTGATGAATTCCATTGTGTTACTGATATTAAAACAGTTTATTTAGCCAGAAAATATGAACAATATCGACATGGCCTGATTCACTCTTGTAGGCACCTGATATATACTGTACATTTATCTCAAGGAAGTATTGTGTCATTTAGTATCATCTGGAATAGTACAAGTTACATAGTGTTTGTAAATACATATGAGACTGTTACTACGTGTACCTTTCCAGTCAGTTTAAACTAACAATACCCACGATTCCTAGATTTGGAATGCTTAGAACCAGTCATTCCTGAACCAGTCATTCCTGAATTATTCCCAAACATTCCTAAATGAGTTAAGATGTTGCTAACTATTCCCGAGCATCTCCGTAACCCAACCAATTCCCATTATTCTTGTCCATTCCCACCATTCCTACCCATTCCCACCATATTCCATCATTCCTAACCATTATTGCCTAAATGTGCTTAACTTCCCTAACCATTCCCATCATTCCTAGCCATTCCCACCATTCCAGGCTGGTGTGTGTATGCGTGTGTGTGTTGGAATCCCCCAGCACCCGGCCACAGTAACAATACCCCCCCCCCCCCCAACCTGCCAAGTCCTGTCTGTCTCAGTCACGTATAATTCCCGTCCATTCCTGTCCCATTCTTTTCTGCCCGTCTGCATTCCTGTCCCACTCTTTTCTCTCCGTCTGCATTCCTGCTTTTGCCCTTTTTTTTTGACGTCTTCTGGAATTCTCTCCATTTATTTATTTCTCTCCCCCTTTTTCATCCCCTCCCCCCTCCCCTTTCTTTTACGGTGACTGTTTACCATCGTTTTATTTCCATTTCTTTTCGTCTTCTTTCATTTTCTGTTTATTCGTCCCTTTTTAATTCCTGTTTTCATCCCCCTTCACGTTTTCTATTTACCTTTTGTTTAATTACCCTTTTCATTCTTTTTAATTTATATTTTTTACGGATTTTGGTTCCCCATCTTATCGTTTTTTCCTCTTTCTTTCGTCGTATATATTCGCTCTTATTTTTTCCCCCTTATTTGCGATTCTCTTTGGATATAATTAACTCTCTTATATTTTACTTTTCTCTTCTTTTTAGTATTTTTTTTTATCTTTCTTTATCCTCTTATTCTTCTCTAAACGAATAATTGAGAGTAATATTCTAAACTAATAATATATTTTTACAATTATCTGATTATTATCATATAGAGTATTTTTGGCTTTTATTAATTTGTCCTGGTATCACACTCAGACAGACACATGCACACACACGCACACGTACACAAGAAAACAGAAAACACACACACACACAGTATACACACACAGTATACACACACAAAGTTACATATATGAAGGCTTCACTCCACGTAATTGATGTACACAACAATACTACACCACCAGTATACGAGCCGGAAAAAAAAGATTGGAGCTGTCATATTCCGGGTCACATAACTGTCTGTTGGCTGGTGTGTCCCGGGGAGGTCCACCAGCCTCCTCCTGACGGGGTCTCTTACTGCCCACACCTTTGTTTCCTGCTATAAGAGACCGCCACTATAGTCACAAGGCTGGCGAGCGTTAGTCTGGCGTAGATTCCACAAAACAGCGTAGTCACAAGGCTGGCGAACGTTAGCCTGACACAAATTCTACAAGACAGCGCCGCCACTGTAATCACGAAGCTGGCGAACGTTAGTCTGGCGTAGATTCCATAAAACAGCGTAGTCACAAGGCGGGCGAACGTTAGCCTGACACAAATTCTACAAGACAGCGCCGCCACTGTAATCACGAAGCTGGCGAACGTTAGTCTGGCGTAGATTCTACAAGACAGCGCCACCACTGTAGTTACAAGGCTGATGAAGGTTCTTTTATTATGTCATTGTGGATGGAAAGAATTACTCCTGGGTCTGTTGATTGCTCGTGCTGGCGTTGTTGATTGCCCGTGCTGGCGTTGTTGATTGCTCGTGCTGGCGTTGTTGATTGCCCGTGCTGGTGATGTTGATTGCTCATGGTGTTGATTGCTGGTGCTGTTGATTGCTCGTGCTGGCGTTGTTGATTGCTCGTGCTGGCGTTGTTTTTCTTCAATGTGTCCATTTCTTACATATCTAACTGATTGCACTTATCTTCATCTTTCTTTCCTCTTCTTCTTTATCATCAATATCTTTCTAAATGTGTTTTTATTTCATACATCTCTTTATTTTCCTCTTTCTTCTCCCCTCTTCCTCCTCCTCTTCTTTACCAGGTTCGTGACTGCCTCTCCTCCCCCCCCCCTAGATTCGCCTCTTGACTCCCACCTAGTTTATTGTTCTCCCCCACTTCCATCTTCTGACTTTATGCACCTGCCCTCTTACGCCCTGCCATTATTTTACCTCCCTTCTCCTCCCCTTTTTCTTTCTTGTTCACTCTCTCTCTTCTCTCTTCTCTTTCTTCCTCGTTCACTCCCCCTCTCTCTCTCTTCCTCGTTCACTCTCCCCCCTCTCTCTCTCTCTTCTTCGTTCACTCTCCCTCTCTCTCTCTCTCTCTCTCTATCCTAGCTCTACTATTTTCTTGTATTTCTCTCTTCTTCCTACTCCCCCTCTCCCTCGTTCACTCCCCCTCTCTCTCTCTTCCTCGTTCACTCTCCCCCCTCTCTCTCTCTTCTTCGTTCACTCTCCCTCTCTCTCTCTCTCTCTATCCTAGCTCTACTATTTTCTTGTATTTCTCTCGTCTTCCTACTCCCCCTCTCCCTCCCTTCCTCCCTTTTCTCACTTCTCCATCACTTTTCAATCTCTTTCCAATATTGTTCTCTATTTTCACCTACTCCTCTTCATTTTATTCCTTTTCTTTCCCTCTTCCTTCACCTCTCCTTTCTCCTTCCCACCACCACCTCCTCATATCCCTCTCCCTCCTTCCCTCTCTCCCACCCCTCTCCTACCACTCACCTTTTTCTTCCTTGACCGCCACTGCAACAAAATACAACATGTTCAATAGTGTGACAGGGAGGAGGGGAGGGGGAAGAGAAGGGGGTGGGGGGAAGGGAGGGGGAAGGTGTGGGGAGATTACGGAGGATGACGGAGAGTACAGGTAGGAGAGCGGAAGTGAGGATGGGAAAGGGTTGGGGAGAAACATGGAGGTAGAATGGGGTGTGTAGTTTGTTTGGGGAGAATGTTGTTGGTTGGTGGTGGGGAGTGTAGGGGGAGCGATGGTGGTGGTGGGGAGTGTGGTAGAGGTGGTGGTGGGGAGTGTATGGGGAGCGATGGTGGTGATGGGGAGTGTGGGAGAGGTGGTGGTGGGGAGTGTATGGGGAGCGATGGTGGTGGTGGGGAGTGTGGGAGAGGTGGTGGTGGGGAGTGTGGGAGAGGTGGTGGTGGGGAGTGTATGGGGAGCGATGGTGGTGGTGGGGAGTGTGGGAGAGGTGGTGGTGGGGAGTGTGGGAGAGGTGGTGGTGGGGAGTGTGGGAGAGGTGGTGGTGGGGAGTGTGGGAGAGGTGGTGGTGGTGGTGGGGAGTGTGGGAGAGGTGGTGGTGGTGGTGTGGAGTGTGGGAGAGGTGGTGGTGTGGAGTGTGGGAGAGGTGGTGGTGGGGAGTGTGGGAGAGGTGGTGGTGGTGGTGTGGAGTGTGGGAGAGGTGGTGGTGGGGTTTGGGGGAGGTGGAGGGTGTGGGGGAGGTGGAGAGTGTGGGGGAAGCGATGGTGGTGGTGGAGTGTGGATGAGGTGGTGGTGGAGTGTGGATGAGGTGGTGGAGGAGTGTGGGGGGGGAGGTGGTGGAGATGATGGTAGTAATGGTGGAGAAAATGGGAGAAATACTAGTGCTGGGGAGTGTGTTGGAGATACTGATGGCTGTTGGGGATTGAATGCTAGAGGTGGGGAGAATCGAGAAAGAATTTTAATGAAGGAATTACTTCCCTCCTTCCTTCCCCTCACCAACACTGGCGCTACCTCACCCCTAACTTCTCCTCTCTCCCTCTTTCTCCCCCCACCCCATCCCACTCCCCGTCTCTACCCTCCTTCTTCTCCTCTTTTTCCTCCCTTCCTCTTTCTGTCTCTTCCCCCTTCCCTCCCTCTTTCTATCCCTCTTAATCTTTCTTTTTCTCTCTCTTCTCTCCTTCCCCCTCTCTCCTCTCCCTCCATTTCATTACCAAGTACCATTACATCAGCGGCGTGAACCATATTTAAGCACACCGGGAAGGGCTATTTCTGGCCTTTTAATCTTATAATTTTACAAACACGAACAGCATTATTATTTGTCATCTGTTTTTATGATATCGTCCACTAGGGGTGAGGAGGTCTTATAAGTATTCTAAGGGTCAGAAAGTCTTATAAAAATACTCGGGGTCAAAGTCTTATAAGAATACTATGGCTCAGTAAGTACTTATACCTTTATAAGAATTCTAGGGGTCAAAAACATATAAGAATACTATGGCTCAGAAAGTCTTAGTAAGTACATGGAGTCAGGAGGTCTCTAAGGTCTTATAATTGGGTCAGAAAGTCTTATAAGTGGGTCAGAAAGACTTATAAGTATACTAGAGCTCAAAGCATCAATAAGTACTAAGAGTCAGAAAGCCTTATAAATAAAAGTAGACAGAATAATAAACAATCTTACCATCAGATGACCTCTGACAACTTAACAAATCGGTAGCAAATTTTACCATTTATTTTTTGTTGTACTCAATTATCATATTTATTACCCTACTCTTGTTTTTTATGGTCAGTACTTAGCGGAGAAAAAAATATGGTCCTTGATAGCGGGGGGGGGGGGAAGGGGGAGGGGGGGGAGGAGGGGGGGGAAGGATGGGGGAGGGGGAGAAGACAGGGTGGGAATAAGGAAAGGGTGAAGCGGGGTGGGGGTCTGGAGGAGGGGGAGGGGGGTCTGGAGGAGGGGGAGGGGGGGTCTGGGGGAGGGGGGTCTGGGGGAGGGGGAGGGTGAGCGGCAGAGGAGGGGGAGGGGGTCTGGAGGAGGGGGAGGAGGAGGGTGAGAGGCAGAGGAGGAGGGGGAGGGTGAGCGGCAGAGGAGGAGGGGGAGGGGGGTCTGGAGGAGGGGGAGGGGGTCTGGAGGAGGGGGTCTGGGGGAGGGGGAGGGTGAGCGGCAGAGGAGGGGGAGGGGGTCTGGAGGAGGGGGAGGAGGAGGAGGTCTGGAGGAGGGGGAGGGTGAGCGGCAGAGGAGGAGGGGGAGGGGGGTCTGGAGGAGGGGGAGGAGGGTCTGGAGGAGGGGGGATAATTTATACATCATAATGCTCAATCATTAGTTATTCTGATGAGGAGGGGGGGGGGGGGGAATTACCATAATGTCTCCTTATATTATGACTATCGACAAAAAACACAAAAATCAGCAAAATCGAAAAGTGATAATTTGACGTCCTTGTCTCCTACAGGAAGTGGTGAGGGGGGAGGGGGGGACTGGTGGTGAGGGGGGGACTGGTGGTGGGGGGGGGACTGGTGGTGGGGGGCTAGTGGGGGGTGGTGGTAGGGGGGAGGAGGGGGTCAAGTCATCATTATCTATCACTTAATTACCATAAATGAAAAACATAAGAACCATAAAATAAAAAAAATAAAAATTAAAATAAAAAAATAAACGAAGAAAAGACGAAATTAGGAAGATCGAAAAAGAAAAAATAAAGACGGAAAGGAAAAAAAATAGAAAACCTATTTATCTACTTATTCATTCTTCCTAACATAAATATTTCACCTAACAACACGTCAAACCTCCTCCCTAACCTAACCTAACCAAGCATGTTATCTTATCTTACCTAACCTAACCTAAAACTAACATAACACATCACAATTATTCTCCAGCTCACAGGGGGAGGTGGCGGAGGGGGGGGGACTCGGCCATATCAGAATTATATCACTAAATAAAAAAGTAAAAAATAATAATAATAAAAATAATAATAATAACAACGCTGCATCCATGTTGTCTCTCTCGCCACCTTATCTTTTACCTTTATTAATAAAAGACGTACTTAAGCTTTACTGTATTGTGTCGTTTACTGTAATCAGGAAAGAAATGATCAGGAAATATAATGGTGGATTAATAGTGTCACGCAATGATGTCATTTTACAGTGATATAGTGTGTTTGTTTACAGTGATATAGTGTGTTTGTTTAATAGTGTTAGTGGGTTAGTTGTCCCTTTCATTTTACATTGTTGTTATTGTTGCTAGTTTTGTTATTATTGTTTTGTTATTTTTATTGTTATTGTTATTTTAGTTTTATGATAAGATTAATCACTATTATTTTTATTATTGTTATTATTTTTTTGTATTTTTTTAGTTTTATGATACGAAATCTTGTGACTATTATCATTATTATTATTTTACGTTACCTTTTCCATACATTTTGTCCCGGAAGGTAAATGGTTGTGTACATAAGAAAATAATCTTAATCATCTTATAGTAAACGATTCCTTAAGTGGCCGCTTTAGATAATTATACTGTATATATATATATTGACCACAGAAGGTTAACCACACCGTCATATTAAGCGACTGAGGGTGACCGTATGTAACTGATATAATAAAAAATAAATTCTGGCGGTGTTAATAATCCTAAGTTGGTATAATATTATGTTCTGGAGTCTTAAAGAATTATATTTTATTATTTTGTAAACCACACACGAGTACCTACATCTTGTTCACGGTTATTTTGACACCTGTGAACAAATCAACTTATCTTGTTCATATATTTTTGACACCTGAACAAAAATATGGCTGCCTTAGTTACATTTATCTCCAACAGCTGTATTCATATAAGCCTACGGTATTCAGGTATATTTTTGACACCTGTCCATATGAATACATCTGGTGCAGGTGTCTGTCCCAGCCACGCACTTCATCCCTGCCTGATAACGATTCCCCTTCTCTTGGCCAATTGAATTTCGCTAGCGGGGTTGTAATTTTCTTATATATTGTATATAGGTATCGACGCCTTTACGAGCTCATTTGCGGTTTTACGATGTGATATGAATTTTCAGGCCAGTGTGGTAACCTCCATTACACACGAAGCTCGGGGCCACCAGGGCTGAGTTGTCGCCCCCAGAGGCCTCCACCACACCCCCCCCCCGCTACCACATGACCACACTCACCACCACACCACCCTCACCACCACACCATTCTCACCACCCTCGGCACCACACCACTACCACACCACCCTCGCCACCACACCACCCCCGCTACCACACCACCCCCGCCCCCACACCACCCCACCACACCATCACCACACCATCTCCCCCACCACACCACCACCCCCGCTACCACACCACCCGCTACCACACCACCCCCGCCACCACACCACACCACCCCTCCCCACCACACCATCACCACACCATCTCCCCCACCACACCACCACACCACCCCCACCACCACACCACCCCCTCCACACATTAAAATTCCTCCTGTGTCCTGAAATCACGACACAGCGCAGCGTAACAGTGTGTGTGTTATATCCACAAAATGCTGGTCGTTTTTCACCTCCTGTCCGGGATTTATTAATTGAAACTCCTCTTTGTTTAATGTGGGGTTTTTTCGGTTGGTCAGCAGCCCCAGCCCCCCCCCCCCCCCGCCCCCCCCCCCCCCCCCCCCCAAAAAAAAGAAAAAATCGAGGTTATGTTTACTTTTTCGATTACTAAGTAGATCGTTTATTTTGTGTGTGTGTTTGTAGGACAGCCTCTCCCATCCATCACTTGTAGCTGTTCTTATCCTGCCAACACTTACGGAAGGTCATCAGTGTTTCATTAATCTCTACATTTTTCCGTCACATCGGCGAATAATTTCCTCTCGTGCTTCATTCTTCCATTCATCATCCAGTCTGTTTTCGCTATGGTTAAAAACATCAATGGTTGTGTTTTTTTTTGGTGTTTTGTTTTTTTCATGCTTACAATAACATCCAGTGAACGAGATTTACAACACTATGATTCCTGGTTCGTGTTGTCCACCACCACTACCACTACTACAACCATTATCACCACCACTCCCACCCCACCCATCGTCAACACCTCCCTTAGTTGAGTCTATGATAAGAAAAAAACAAACATAACGATAACAAGAATTTATGATTATTTACGTGTTGAGGTCGACTGCGAGTGGTCAAAACAGAACTTTACGACCCTGGCGACTGTGTAGTGATATGACGGACAGAATGGCGACTGTGTAGTGATATGACGGACAGAATGGCGACTGTGTAGTGATATGACGGACAGAATGGCGACTGTGTAGTGATATGACGGACAGAATGGCGACTGTGTAGTGATATGACGGACAGAATGGCGACTGTGTAGTGATATGACGGACAGAATGGCGACTGTGTAGTGATATGACGGACAGAATGGCGACTGTGTAGTGATATGACGGACAGAATGGCGACTGTGTAGTGATATGACGGACAGAATGGCGACTGTGTAGTGATATGACGGACAGAATGGCGACTGTGCAGTGATATGACGGGCAGACTGGCGACTATGGCTATTATCACAGGTATGAGGCTAAATGGACTAAGACACAGGCAACTTTACGACAGACTGGCAGCTACAAGAGTATATTGACACAAACAAAACAGAACGGCAACTACAGAACTGGCTGGCAACTACAAAACTGGCTGGCAACTACAAAACTGGCTGGCAACTACAAAACTGTTTGGCAACTACAGAAGAGATTGGCAACTACAGGAACAGATTGGCAACTACAGAACACGCTGGTAACTACAGGAACAGACTGGCAGCTACAGGAACAGACTGGCAGCTACAGGAACAGACTGGCAGCTACAGGAACAAACTGGCAGTTACAGGGACAGACTGGCAGCTACAGGAATAGACTGGGAGGCGGGTGGTGTGGCGGAGGTCTGACAGACAATCACAGGTCGGGGGCAGCCAAAGGGCAAATTACATTCCGATGTGCCGGAGCCCCGTTCAATGTCTTTTAACTCAGGGGGTTGCCGGATCCTGACAGTCTTTCAGCCAGTCACCCCAGCCTGTCACCCAGCCAGCCAGGTGGGTAGGAAGGTAGCCAGTCAGCACAGTCAGATAGCCAGTTAATCATCTAACCAGTTAAATCAGACAATTTCTAAGCCAGGTGGCCATCCAGCTTGTCAACCAGTCAGTCACTCGGCCAGTCCGTCCAATGTTTCCGTGTGTGTCCTCACCTTTTGACAAAACATCAAAACCATTTATTTGATTAGAGATTCCAGTAGCTGTCAGACTCTTCCGATCTTTGATTAATTCTGTCCACAAAATCAAAGAGAAACGTGGAGGGAGGGAGAGAGAGAGTGGCGGGGCGTCCGTCGCAGCCGATCGTCACCATGCAAGACCCGGATTTGTCAGAGTCACGCCACACCGCACCGGGGGTTGATGTTTTAAGTCGACCATTGAGGCAGATTTCTCGTCTTTTACTGCCCTGAACATTTCATGACACGGATTTCTATTTTGTATTTTGTGTTAAAACGCGAAGTTTATTTAGAGAAAAATTGGAATAACGCGTGAGTCTCAGAGATGCATAATCCGTCGCTCGGTGATTTGCGAATCAGGCCGTGGTATCGATTACGTACACCGTGTACACGGCGTCACGCACACGGACTACCGTGGAAGGTAGACACGAACTGTACACAAAGCACACAGAAACGTGTGTGTACTGAACATTTACCACACACATACACACAGTGAGTAACGTTTACGCACACGCAAACAACCCCTCTCTCTCATACACACAACCCCTCTCACTCACACACACAACCCCTCACACACACACAACCCCTCTCCCTCACACACACACAACCCCTCTCCTTCACACACACACAACCCCTCTCCCTCACACACACACACAACCCCTCTCCCTCACACACACACACACAACCCCTCTCCCTCACACACACACACACAACCCCTCACACTCACACACACAACACCCCTCTCACTCACAAACACAACCCCTCTCACTCACACACACAACCCCTCTCCCTCACACACACAACCCCTCACTCACACAACCCCTCTCCCTCACTCACACAACCCCTCTCACTCACAAACACAACCCCTCTCACTCACAAACACAACCCCTCTCACTCACACACACAACCCCTCTCACTCACACACACAACCCCTCTCCCTCACACACACAACCCCTCTCCCTCACACACACAACCCCTCTCCCTCACACACACAACCCCTCTCCCTCACTCACACAACCCCTCTCCCTCACTCACACAACCCCTCTCCCTCACTCACACAACCCCTCTCCCTCACACGCACAACCCCTCTCCCTCACACGCACAACCCCTCTCCCTCACTCACACAACCCCTCTCCCTCACACACACAACCCCTCTCCCTCACACACACAACCCCTCTCACTCACAAACACAACCCCTCTCCCTCACACGTACAACCCCTCTCCCTCACACGCACAACCCCTCTCCCTCACACGCACAACCCCTCTCCCTCACACGCACAACCCCTCTCCCTCACACGCACAACCCCTCTCCCTCACACACACAATGCCCTCTCACTCACACACACAACCCTTCTCCCTCACACACACAACCCCTCTCCCTTATACACACAACCCCTCTCCCTCACAAACACAACCCCTCTCACTCACAAACACAACCCCTCTCACTCACACACACAATGCCCTCTCCCTTTCGTCCGTTCTCCTTTACACACATCCCCTCTCTCTTCCCTTCCCCCAACTACACTCACCCCTCTCCTCTCCTCCTCTTTCTCCCTACTTGTACACCTCTCTATCTCTCCCCTTCACACACACACACACACACACGCACACGCACACGCACGTGCAGGGCCTGGGAGCACGAGACATCCTGCCAGTCAGCTGTCATTTATGCCAGCCAACTGGTCGTATGACGGAAATGGGTAAGGGGGGGGTAGATGGGTGGAGGGGGGGTAGATGGGTGGAAGTGGAGGTGGGTACGGTGGAGGTGGGGAGGGGGAGGTGGGGAGGGGGAGGTGAGTTAGGGAAAAGGAAAGAGGGGGGAAGGGGAGGGTGGCGGAGTAACGTCTTAGGAGTAGTTGTTTGGTTAATACCATGAGCTGGTAATGACGCCATTATGAGAGAGAGAGAGAGAGAGAGAGAGAGGAACAGTAAGATAAGAAAACAGATAGGAGAAAGGGAAAAAAAAACTGCCATTTTCTTCCAACTACAGCTGGTGTAATCCACAACAGACAACGGAGCACAGAGGCGAGTCAGGAGTCCAGTGGTAATCTGTTAACAGCGGAGAGAGAGAGAGAGAGAGAGAGAGAGAGAGAGAGAGAGAGAGAGAGAGAGAGAGAGAGAGAGAGAGAGAGAAACCCGGTCTTTTACTGTAGGTATGAAAGACGTGTAATCTCAGAGGAGGTGGAGGAGAATAAGGAGTCTCTGGTCACTTATGGAATGGAAAGTCTCACAGTGAGGTCACGCTCGTCTGTGTTGGTGATTAGATTACGTCACAGCATCATGGAAATTGTGGTGGTGAAAGAGATGGTGATAGTGGTGTGATGTGATGGTGGTTGATAGTATTTGGAGTGTAGTGACTGCTGGTGTGATGTGGTGGTGACGTTAGTGAAGGTGGGGATAGTTGCGATGGTTGTAGTTGTGGTGGTATGATTGTTTTGGTGATGGTGATAATGGTTGTGGTGATGGTGATAATGGTTGTGGTGATGGTGATAATGGTTGGTGATGGTGATAATGGTTGTGGTGATGGTTATAGAGGCGGTAGTGGTGCAGGAGGAACGTAGTGGTAGTGATGTTGGAGGTAGATAATAACCCTTACTCACGTCAACAAGGGGGCCACTACAGGTGAAGAGAGGCAAACGTGCGTCCAGCCTGACTCCCATACGCATTGACGTGGTGAAGAGATACGCCAGGCGATGCTTACTGGCAGTGGTGGCGATGAGGCACGTGTTATTGTGAAAATACTCATTGATAAGCCTAGAGTATTTAAACAGCCAATCATATTCCTAGATGACTACCAAAAGATATCATGATTGGCTGGGAGAGTTACAGTGACATGGAGCACTTGTTTGAGCACCAGTGTAACTCTCCCAGCCAATCACTGTATCTTTGGTAGTGATCGAGGAATATCATTGGACAGGGTTTTAGTCCTCTTGGCTTATCTGTGAGGATTAAAGCATATCGAAAAAGAAATAAACTCCATCGGAGATAAATATTACACATTGGATCATGCACTGAAAGAGGTGCCAAGTCGCTGTCATTCTCCTGGGTCAAGATGTCGAAGGTCAAGGCCACGAGGAAATACAGGTCAGAGGTCAAGGTCACAATGAAATACAGGTCAGAGGTCAAGGCCACGAGGAAATACAGGTCAGAGGTCAAGGTCACGATGAAATACAGGTCAGAGGTCAAGGCCATGAGGAAATACAGGTCAGAGGTCAAGGTCACGCTGAAATACAGGTCAGAGGTCAAGGTCACGAGGAAGTACAAGGCAAAACTCTCTCTTTTTTTTTCCTGACCCAAACTTGACAAGATCGAGTAAGGTTCTTGGCGTCCCTCCAAAAAGATCTCGATCCTCCACGTCACCTCTTGGCCTCACGTCACCTCTTGGCCTCACGTCTCCTCACACCCTCTGTCCTCACCCGATTTTCTATTTCTCTTTCTTTTTGTCTCTTCTTCTCGCCATCCCTCTCTTCCCCTCACTATTTCCACTTCTTGCTCACCACCACCACCTCCTCATCGTCTCTTTCCTTGCTCTGTTATCGTCACCATCTACCCTCACCTCTTACCCTGACTACTCTGGTATCTTCACAATCTCCCCTCACCTCTTGTCTTATTCTGCTAGCCTTACTATCTCCCCTCATTTCTTGTCCTCTGCTATCCTCACCATTTCCCCTCACCTCTCTTGCCTTGATCTGTTGCCCTCACTACTCTTCCCCTCATCTCTCTCGCCCTTACCTCTTACCCTGGTTTACTACCGTCACCATCTCTCCCCTCACCTCTTGCCCTGCTCGGCTACCCTCACCATCTCTCCCCTCACCTCTCGCCCTCACCCTGCCTATGACGACCCCTCGAGTTCATGCTATCACTGAGAATATTCCACCTAATGTCTCCCATCTCCCCTCTATAATGCTAAATCGTTTTCCCCTTTTTTCCAGCTGGCCGGCCCCCTCAACCTCAACCTGTCCTCAATTTGTCGTGCCTTTCACTCCCCTCTGTCTCTCTCCCATGCCATTTATCTCCTCCTCCCTCTCTTCCCCTCTTCGTGCTCTTCTCTTTTCGTCTCCCGTGATCCTTTACTACAGCAAACGGCTTTGGGTTCACTACTTTATTTTGTCGTGCATCGTTTATTTCCTTCGTCAATCTCTCTCTCTTATCATACGTAATTCGTTCCTCCTATTCGTTATTTCTAATTCTTGTATTTTCTTATCAGTGTTTCCGCAATTCCTTCTTTCTGGCTGGAACTTCGGTTTATTAATGTAAAGTGATTTAGGTTTCGATTATCGAATATTTCATCATTTCAATCTCCTTTTATTCGTATATCTTTGCGATTTTGTTTTTGAGCCCATATTAAGCAGTGATACTTACACAAAGGCACACACTAATACACTGTAACACGCACATTCTCACACACACGCACACACACACACACATGCACACACACACACACTAATACACTGTAACACACACACACACACACACACACACAGCGATCCCATTATCATCTTCCAAGCAACCAAGAAGTTTGTCTGTCAGTCATCTTAACACAAAATCCTCACTCAGTATTTTCTTCGGTTCCCTGTTCTTATGTCAGTCATCACCCGAAGTACTCCTCTTTTTCTCTCCTCTTCCCCTCCCTCCATCACTCATTGTTGCTTTCCCTCCACCTTTTATTCTATTCCTGTATTATTCTTTCTTTCGTCCTTTCTCCTGTTGCATGTTCGTTCCCTCTTCTCTTTACTTCTCTCCCCTCTCCTCTTGTCACATCTTCTTCCTTCACCCTTTTGTCTTCACTGCTTCCCCTCTTTCTTCTACTTCTTCTTTCCTGTCTTTCCTTCCTTCTTGTCTACTTCTCTCTTTCTCTCTCCCTCATTTCTTATTTATATCCTCATCATCTTCTTTTTGTTACTTCCCCTTATCATACTTTCTGAAGTTTCTCCCTCTTCCTTCTTCTTATCACACCTTCTCTCTATCTCCTCTATTTATCAGTTTATCACCTTTCTACCTTAATTAACTTCCCTTTGTGTGTTTTATTGTTCATTTTTCCATCATTATCATAAGTTTCTTGTAGATGGTCAGTGAACTAGCTTCAGATTTCAAGGGCCCAGGTCCGATCTCCAGCAAAGGGATTCCGGCTCTAACCAAACAAGGATTCCTCCCCTCTGACCCTACTTCGCGACCCTGGTGTTAGGAAGTAAAGGCTTGTCTAAGAGGCAGGTCCTGGTTCGCCCTTCTCTTGTGCCCCATAAGCCTTCAGTAGCCTTGGTTGTCTCTCATAAGCCTACAATAGCCCTAATTCTGTGCCCCATAAGCCCTCAGTAGCCCTAGTTCTGTGCCCCCTTAGCCCCCAGTAACCCTAGTTTTATCTTGATTCTGTCTTCTGGTCGAATTGATGTCATCCACTACAAGCCGAGAGTCATCAAAATGGCGTCGAAAATGGTTTGACACTCATCTATTAACTCAGAGCGTATAAAAACACCAATTACTGAATCTCTCTCTCTCCTGTTTCGCTTTTCCAATTTACCCCCGTATCATATATCCCTTCTCCTGTGTTCTTTATTTCTATTTTCTCATCCGTTTCCTTCTTACTCTGCTTCGCTCACCAGCTCTCTTCCTTCTTACATATTCTCCTCCTCCTTTCCACTTCTCATCCTTGATTTCTTGTTCTTTTTCATCCTTGAGTTCTCTCATGTATCTCTTTGCCCTCTTCCATACATCCTTTCCAACCTTCTCTCCCTCTCTTTCATCCGTCCCTCCCTTCTCTTTTCATATCTCCCTTTCAACTGTCTGTTGTCAGTGTCCAGTTGCCCCCCCTCCCCGCCTCTCTCTCTCTCTCTCTCTCTCTCTCTCTCTCTCTCTCTCTCTCTCTCTTCCTTCCTTTCCCGTTCCACCGCCTCCCTCTCGTCAGCTGTCCTTTTCCTTTCCGTCTGCCCCTCAGTTCCCCGTCATCCTCTTCCTCCGTTTTCTCCTCTCCCTCGTGACCTGTCCTCTCCCCTCTACCATCCCTCCCCGCTTGTTCCTCATCTTCCTCTCCCCCGTCCTGACCTGTCTCTTTCCCCTCTTCGTTTCCCCTTTTACCTGTCATCTCCCGATCGTTTAATGAGATCGGTCAACAGGTAACTTGCCAAGGGGACGCTCTGAGGGACCTCTCTGTGGGGGGGAGGAGGACTCGGAGGGGACGCTTCGAAGGGTCGTTCCAAGGGGATGCTCAGAGGGGAAGCTCCGAGGTGAAGCCCCGAGGGAACATTCCGAGGGGACGGCTCCAAGGGTTACACTCCAAGGAATGACTCAAGAGGAGATTCTCTGAAGGGATATTCCGAGGGGAGATGCCGATGGGAGGCCCAAAGGGGACACTCGGAAGGGACCCTCCAAGGGGACACACTGAGGGGCAGGTCTTAGGTATTAGTCCTCAGAGAAACTCCACACACACGCTATGAGGGGAGTGACTTCGATTTTACATTATTATTGATTAAAAAAAACAATCTGATTGTTAAGTTCCTGGTACACGACCCCTCGGAGCGCGGTCCCTTTGACCCCTTAGCTGAGGGATGTTGGTGGTGCCCGGGTCCTGCTTAAGGGATATTAAAGGGGTTCTCTAGGTGGCGGGAACGGGGGGGGGGGGGGGGGGAGGTCTTGTCTAAAGGGGGGGGGGGACTGAACTCAGGGCTACGGTAGCAACTTGATTGTATGGCCGAAAAAAATCTTTACTAGGACCCCTGAGGCAGTGTCTTAATTCTGGCTCTGTACAAGTGGCTGTAGGGGCGACGCCTTGAGGAGGGGGATAGTGAACCACGGCAAGACGAGACCTAAGACTTCTCACCGTCTGAAGACACCTTCAGCACGGCTCTCGGTGGGGTGTGTGTGTGTGTGTGCCCATTAATTAAGACCTACTTTTAGCCCACGAGTACAGTACCATCATCCTGAAGTGCCTTAAAGATTAGATAAAACAGCAGGAAAATCCCCAATACAACAAACAAACCCGGATTTAATTATAACTCAAAATACAAAACCAAACACAAGAAGATTACCCCCCCCCTCTCCCCTTTACCTGAACCTTGAGCAAGAGGGTCAAGAACAAACTTGGAAAGCCAAACATAAGGAACACAAGTTAGTTCACCCTCCAAACTTACAAGTGATCACCAACTTACACCATCAACACAAACACAACATCACAACCAGCTTACCAAACCCTCACACCGAAGTGATTAAAACCCATAACTACAAGATCACAACCTACAAAAATATGCCCTACAAAATTTCATAATATTTAACAAAAGCTTAACTCCAAAAATCATATCACGAAACAATACCCTGTAAATCATACCGGAACCACCCCCCCTCCCCCCCTACACCCCTTCCCCCACACGGCCACATATCCCCAACGCAAAACCAAGCCACAGGACCACACAGTGTAATCCTCGCCTCCCCTCAGCTCTCTTTACCCCCTCCCCCCTCGTTGGCCCGAAAATCAAGAGAGAGGGGAGGGGGGAGGGGGGGAGGAGGGACGCCGCCGACCCCCCGCTGGCCCGATTAACAATACATTTCGCGGTCTTTGTAGAAGGTCACGCAATGTTGCCAAGACGGCTGATGTATCTGCCAAACTTCCCTGACAGACTTGACTGACTGGTTATAAACTAGCTTCATATTTATATATCAGTCAGTCAAGATTTTTTTTATTATTATTATTTTGGGGAGGTTAATCTTTGAGGTGATTTTCTGAGTTGTTATAGAGATTATTGAATTCAGTAAAGAGGAAAATATAAAAAACAGATTTTTAAAGATTCAGTGAGGTATATGTGTGTGTAAGAGATGGTGGTTTGTGGAGGCGTTCTGGCTATACTGTCTCGTTGGTAGTGAGTGAGGCCTGGAGACCAATTTACAGATGGTGGTCTCCTCCCCCCTCAATCTCACCCCCCCCCCCCTCTAAGATGTCGTTGGAGACCAGAATGAGACCAATATGAAGACTTGGGCGCCTGAAGGTAGCTGCTGGTGGTGGTAGTGGTTAAAGGTCTAGGAGGGATAGTTGTTTATATACAGTACAACACACCGGGGAGGGGGGGGGAGTGGGGAGAGGGAGTGGGAGTGGGGAGGGGGAGTGGGGAGGGGGAGTGGGGAGGGGGAGAAAGGAGGGTAGACGAGACATGACTGTACTCTATTTTGTGTATGTCTTTGTTTGTCTCGTGTATCTGTCTGCCTTGTACACCTGTCTCTGTCTTGTTTATCTGTCTCTCTCTCTGTCTGTGTGTCTTGTGTATCTCTGTTTATCTTTGTCTCTCTCTCTCCTTCTCTCTGATAGGCCACCAGTTCTAGTAGGAGATAACACAAGAGGGCTTGTAGGTAGAGAGATCCTCACTTGAATTAAATAAAATAATAAAATAAAATCCTTTCACATCTTATGAGACTTGGGAGGGAGGGAGAGAAATAAAGAGAGAGAGAGAAACGGAAAAAGACAAAAGATATTGATAAAAAAGAGAAAGATAAAGATAAAAGAAGAGAGAAAACGAGAAAAATAGAAAACTAAAGAAAAATAAAATAAAAGAGAGAAAAGAGTTAAGAGAAATAAAGAGAAAAAAAGGGAAAGAAAGAGATAGAACGGTGAGTCACCCTTGGGGGCCCTCCCACACACCTGCTGACAGGAAGACCTCACTGAATTATGACACACACACACACACACACACACACCAATCACCTCAACCTGGACACTCCCACGCAAGCTACACCTCTCGACCACATGTACACCTGTCCTAACTGTGTCCACCTACATACATACATACATACATACACACACACATACATACCCACATACATACATACATACATAATAAAAATAATGGTTGCCCCTCATGTAGCGAGGATGGCCGGTCCAAGGGTCACCTAAGTGTGAATTTGTTTAAGGTGTAGAAGCTGTCGCCCACACAACAACCACACCCTGAGTTAACGAGTTACATACATATTTGATCCATATTCACCTACTTACCATTAACAGTAATTCAAAGGTACTTAATATCTTATCAGTTCAGTTCTTATACTTCAACTCATACTGAAACGTGAAGCTGTGTTTACCTGTGTTGATGAGTTACCGTAGGGTGTATTCAAAGGTGTTAACTTGTGTCTACAGTATATTTGCGTCAGTCAGTTCCAAATCGCTGTCTGTCTGTGTCTGTCTGTGTTTGTTTGTCTGTCTGTCTGTCTGTCTGTCTGTGTTTGTCTGTCTGTCTGTCTGTTTGACCTGAACATTCATTCACATTTTTATTTACTTCTAATTCTTCTGATAATAATAATTAACCTTCTCTCCCTCTTCCCCTCTCCTTCCCCCTTTCTCGTCCCGCCGTTATTTACTCCCCTCTTATCCCTAATTCCTCTCATTTTTCTTCTATCCTTCACCCTCACATTCACTATTCTCTTTTCTTTGGTATTCTTCCTTTTCCTCCCCCATTCTTTACCCTCTTCCTCATTTCCCCTCACCAGGTAGTCAATGTTGCCATGTCTCCCCGTTATGTCGCCATTAGGGGTGGTCGCCGCGTATGGCAACGATGGGAAGACGAAGACGAGAGTAGGGGACAGGAGAAGAGGAGAAGGAACGGAAGGGAGGAAAGGAAATAGGGAGATAATGAGAAGAGGGAAGAGAAACGAGGAGGAGGAGGAGGAAAGAGGGAGAAGGAAGAGGAGGACAGGAAGACAGGGAGGAAGGAAGAGATGAAGATAAGGAGGAAGGAGGAGTAGAAGCGACATGAAAGAAACAATAGTAGTGACACGTGTTGTGGTTGTTTGTGTGTTTCTCTAGTGTGGTGAAAGGGAAGAGACAGGAAGGAAAGAAGGAAGACGGGGATTGAGAACACGCGTCTAGCATTCATATATGGACCAATTAAATTACTTGATAAATCACGTATACAACCACAAAAGTATTCTGTGTAATTGAAGGTTTTTGTATATCGTCATTTTTCTTTTTACTTTTTAACATATATAAATACGTCTTTTGTATTATTATTATTTTCTACTAATGGCGATGAGTTTTTGTCACTTGGGAGATGATGATGTCACTGTTGGGAGATGATGATGTCACTGTTGGGAGATGATGAATGATGTCACTATAGGGAGATTATGATGTCACTTCGGATTTAATATTTTTTACCATCATCCGCGTCTAGCTAGTAGGATTAAGTATGCACGTAGGATGAATTGGTCATCCTTCTCCTATAATAACAAGAATCCTATTGTTAGCGTGCAAAACTTACCTACATCTCTCTGAAGGATATGTGAAGGGTATGTGATGGATATGTATAGGATATGTGAAGAATATGTGAAGGGTATGTGAAGGATATGTGAAGGATATGTAAAGGATATGTGAAGGGTATGTGAAGGGCATGTGAAGGATATGTGAAGGATATGTAAAGGATATGTGAAGGGTATGTGATGGATAAGTGAAGGTATGTGAAGGATATGTGAAGGATACGGAATACAGTTAATTAAAACATAAGATTCAAAAGGTATCTCTACAGGTCAAGTATAGGATGCATCCTGTATACTGGTAAAATCTTAGGTAGGATACATCAACTTACTCGAATATTATGTACAGGGTTTACCAAGTACATCTCTCTAGGGTAATACGTGAGTAGGAGTTACCAAGGATCTCACTGGCTTGATGTATAGGATTTACAAGTGAGTATCCTGCTAAATTGACACGTAGGATGATCAAAGCATCTCTGTATCTTAAAGCATAGGATCTGAAGCCAATACCTACAGCGTTAACACGTAGGATTCATCAAGGATTCCTCTCGCTTAATACACAAAAAAAAACATACTAGTTTAATGCATAGGATATACACCAAATATCCTGCATGGGAAATAGATAGGATTTCCAGCAAGTACGGTGTCAGGGTAATGTTAGTGGTGGTAGTAGTGGTGGTGGTGGTGGTAGTGGTGGTTGAGGAAGATGAAGTGTGGTCATAACTCAGCTCCCAACACAACCGACAACACCCACTGATGTGCCCTCCCTGACACGGCCTCGGTGTGTGTGGGGGGGGGGGGTGGTTGATGATGGAGGAGGGGGAGGGGGTGATGAGGAAGTAGGAAGGGGAGGGGGAGGGTGTGTTGGGGGACGGGGAGGGAGTGTTGGGGATGTGGGAGGCGATAGACATGGAAGGGAGTGGAGGGGCTAGCTAGGGAAGGGAGTGGAGGGGGTTATGTCTCTACCTGAGGGTGATCGCGCGTGTGATGTATTGACCCTGAAGTATGACGTCAGTACAACAGGTGTTTACAAGGATGTTAACAATAATTCTTGCTTCATTAATCTTCCCAATTGACTTATCTGTGACGTCATCAGGTCACGTTATGTTAGCAGGTGCCATTTATTAACAAAACAAATCCTTTAACGTACCTCTGACTTCATTAACATACCGGTGTACACAGTGAAGGTGTACACGAGACATTCGCGTATGTACGTGAATTAGCAGTAAAAACAAACGTACGTGTGTGTGTGTGTGTAACAGGTAGACACTGAGGAATTTTAGGTACAGGTGTATGATTAAGTATGAGTGGATATATTTATAAAGTGTTCGTGTGCTGTATGTATAATTATGGATATTTGAGTGTGTATGTATTCTCGATTAACTAGCATGTATACCAATCTTAAACAAACACACACACAAACACACACAGTAACCCCATCCCCCATACACACGCCTTAAAGTCTTCACCCCCCCATACATACACTCCATAACGTCCTTCCCAATACACAAACCCACTACCTTCCCTCCCTACATCTTCCCCTTCCTCCTACTCCCCTCCCATCCTCTTCCCACACCCCCTGCTCCTCCCCCTCCCCGTCTCTTCCCTCCCCCCATTCTCCTCCCACTCCCCTTCTCTCCTCACCACCCCTTCTCTTCCCATTCCCTCCCTGCTCCTCCCCTCCCCTCCTCACCATCCCCTTTCACCTTCCCCTCTCTTCCCACCAACCCCTCTCACCTCCCCCCCCCCTCCCCACGCGGGTAAGGAAGGAGGCGGCAGTAGCATTGCGACAGCTGGAATCACACGAGTGAATTATGTATGTAAACTGAGCCCATCAACCCTCCTGCCCAACCTTATTTCTTTGTTTGTTTATTTGTTTGTGTGTTCCTTGTTTGTGTGTTTCTTGTTTGCTTGGAGGAGACGAGGGACGGTCATATTTGTTTGTTTGTATGTTTGCTTCGAGGTCGTGGGATACAGTGTTACCATTGTACGTTCGCTTGTGTTTGTTTGTTTGTATTATAAGAGGAAACGAAGTCCCCTTCCTTGTTTGTTTGTTTGTGGCTTCGTTAGTGGAGCCGGCAAACGTCACCCATGTTTGTTTGGTGGTCAGCAGGAGGTTACTTAATAACGCACGGTATGAGGCCCCTTGTTTGTGTGTTTGTTTATTTACTTAATTGGTTGTTTGTTTCTTTGTTGTTCTAGATGTATTTTTTAAGGGGGTAAAAATGAAACTTGTTTGTGTTTGTTTAGTTTATTTTGTTTGGTGGCGCTGGGGAAGGGTAGAAATTGTGTTTGTTTGTTTGTTGTTAAAGAGCTTGAGAAACGGCCTCCCTTGTTTGTTTGTTTGTTTGTTGGGGGATAATTTGAAATAGGTTGGAAGAGGAGGAATAAAGATTGTTTTTGTTTCTTCTTTGTTTGGTTCACTAGCTAAATCACCAAACTACCAATGACGTCACCACACCTACGAGGAACCCCTACCACCCCCCCCCCCCTTAATTACCCACCACTACCCCCCAACAACAATGTGTTCCTCCTTCACCACTACTAACCAATAACCATTTGTCCCTCATTATCACCATTATCATTAACCAAACATCACTTAACCAAAACCACCAACCACTTCTCCCTCACCACCACCACCACCACCACCAACCACTCCTACCTTCCACCCTCAACACCAACCACTCCTCCCTCCCTTCCTCCCTCACCACCACCACCAACCACCAACCACTCCTACCTCACCACCACCACCACCAACCACTCCTACCTTCCACCCTCACCACCAACCACTCCTCCCTCCCTTCCTCCCTCACCACCACCAACCACTCCTCCCTCCCTTACCACCACCACCAACCACTCCTCCCTTCCTCCCTCACCACCACCACCAACCACTCCTCTCTCACCACCACACCTGAAGACTTACCGCGGAGGGGAGACGAGGTAGTGTAAATAATGCAGGTGTGTTAGCGAGTGGCCAGCCCAGCACACCTGTCCCCCTCCATGACCTGAGGGGTGATGGCCACGGAGAGGGGAGGAGAGGGGGGGATGAAGAAGGCAAGAAAGGGGAAGAGAAAAGGGGGAGGACAGGCAGGAGAGAAGGGGAAGGGAGGCAGGCAAGAATGAGGGGAGGGAAGAAGGAAGGAAATACGAAAGAAAGGGGAGAGAAGCAAGGAGGCAGGAAGGGAAGCGAAAGGGGGAGGAAGAGAAAAGATAAGGGAAGAAATGATGAAGAGGGAAGAATGAAAAGGAGGGAAGAAGGGAAAGGAAAGAGCTTGAGAGAGTGAGAGAGGGGGGAGGAAACGAAAAGGGACCAACTGGAGGGTGATAAATAAAAGGAAAGAGGAATAAGAGGGAGACAAGTAGTTAAGTAAAGAGAAACACATGTTCAAGTAGGGAGGACAACGGCAGGGTGGAGGGAGAGAGAGAGAGAGAGAGAGAGAGAGAGAGAGAGAGAGAGAGAGAGAGAGAGAGAGAGAGGATTCACATTCATTGCAGAACCTTGCATAACATCACGTGAATAAGAGACGAGTGAACGGGGGTGAAAAAGAAAACAGTGAGAGGTGAGAGGGAGTGAGAGGGAGGGAGAGTAAACAGAGGGTTGTGAGGGACGAGAATGAGCGTGTCTCATTAGCATCGTCTCTCTTTCTCACTTGTTGAACATCTCTTTAAAAAAAATCTCTCGGGCCATTCTTGCTAGCTGCTACACACACACACACACACTAAACAAA
Organism: Homarus gammarus; assembly: GCA_958450375.1. Taxonomy (NCBI): domain Eukaryota; kingdom Metazoa; phylum Arthropoda; class Malacostraca; order Decapoda; family Nephropidae; genus Homarus; species Homarus gammarus. The sequence goes on along the minus strand of CAUDMG010002191.1, from coordinate 1,040,276 downwards.
ACTATCATTATTATGCCTTCACTATTTTACCTTCGCCACCACATCCCCACCATTACTCACTATCACACTTACCATCACACCATCACTCTCACCACCATCACCTCACCACCATCACACCCACCATCACACCCAGCATTACCATCACTCTCACCACCACCATCACTCTCACCACCATCACCATCACTACCATCACCGCACCACCATCACCCTCACCATCACTCTCACCATCACACCCACCATCACTCACCATCACCATCACTCTCACCACCATCACCTTCACCATCACTCTCACCACCATCACCTTCACTTTCCCTCTCACCACCACCACCATCACTCACCATCACCTTCACCCTCACCACCATCACCTTCACCACCACTCTCACCACCATCACCTTCACTTTCCCTCTCACCACCACCACCATCACTCACCATCACCTTCACCATCACCCTCATCTCGGCTCAGAACTGTACGTCTAAACCGTCTTCCATTAATGCTATGTTTGACCATCCATCCCTCGCCGGGGTGTCATTAATCTTAGGAGGAGGAGGACGGAAGGAAAGAGGCAGAATAGAGAGAGAAAAAGAAGAGAGGGAGAGAGAGAGAGAAAGAGAGAGAGAAAAGATGGAAGAGTAGAGGGAAAGAGAAGAGAGAGAGAGTAAACAAGACTGATCCCTCAAAAAATCGGTTATAAGAAAAAAAAAACACCTTACACCCACCAGGAAAACACCCCCCCCCCCCTTTCCCCCCTTACACTCACTCCTTACCCCCTTTCTCCCTTCCTTCTACCATCCTTACCTTCACCCCCACACCCACCCCTTCCCCTCAACGGCACCCCTTACACCCACATCTTCCCCCTCAACGCCACCCCTTACACTCACCCCTTTACCTTAACCCTAACATCCACCCCTCCCCACTCCCCTCTCACCTCACTCCCTATCACTCTCCCCTCATACCCACCCCACTCCCCTCCCTCTCCCCTCCGGATGGTGAAGACGACAAGCAATGGCCGTAAAGCGTCTTCCAGTTTCTCTGTAGATAAGAAGATTCAACAACTGTGTAAATAAAGAGGGGAGAAGAATAAGAGTTGGGAGAGGGAGGAGGAGAGGGCGTTGGTGAGAGGGAGAGAAGCCTTATAGAAGTTTGGGAGAGGGAGAGAGAGAGAGAGAGAGAGAGAAGGAATCAGAGTGGGAGGAGGGGGTGAGAGTGGGAGGAGGAGGGGGTGAGAGTGGGAGGAGGAGGGGGTGAGAGTGGGAGGAGGAGTGGGAGGAGGAGTGAGAGGAGTGAGAGGAGGAGTGAGAGGAGGAGGAAGAGTGAGAGAAGGAAGAGGAGTGAGAGTGGGAGGAGTGAGAGAGAGAGAGAGAGAGGGAGTGAGTGGGAGGACAGGTGAGAGTAGGGGTGGGAGGAGAGGGAGTGTAACTTGTACTTGGCGCTGGGGACTTGTTGATCCAGGAGCGGGTAATGGGACAAAGGTAAACACTGGCTTTGGACAGGACAAAATAGAGTATTCTTGTGTGAAGGGGCCGGGGCATGTGTGAGCCTATTATGACCAGCACCTCCTCTGAGACTACCCAGCCCCCCCTCTCCTGCCTTCCTTCCCCTCCCTATCTATCTACCTCCCTCCCTCCCTTCCTTCCTTCATCCACAATTAGAAAAGCACACTGAATGCTTTAAAGCGCTTCCGGAGAAAATAAAACTCCGCCTGGTGACATCATTTATCATACCTATATTAGCTTACCCAACAGTACCTCTTCATACTATGAGCACCACTCAAATATTATAATTACAGGTGGTCCAAAATGAAGCCCTAAGATTCGTCACAGGTGAAAGACACCCCTTCATCAGAATCACAGCCGAGATACATAGAGACCTGAGAATAAAACCCATCAACCAGCAGCTGCACACCCTGGCCAACAGAGTTTGGCAAAAGATAGAACGATCAGAGCAAGAACTCCTTCAAAGACTCCCACCAGATAACGACAACGACCGTACATGGTTCTCAAAAAGTTACCAAATCTCAAAAGGTCCATTACCACCCCAAATCTATACGGCCAGGCAATAGACAACCTCCCTAGACCAGCATCCGCCAGTAGGGTCGGCGGAATATGAAATAAGGCCCTCAAAACACCCATATATGGGACAGGGTAGGATGTCCAGTGCCTGTACCGACAGACAATAACTAACCCATGACACAACCCTAACTCGCCATTAGCTTAGCTAGGCGGTCAGCCCGTCCTCTCTTACCTCCTCCTAAATTTCTTCAATTTCCGAACTATAACTTCCTTCCCCCACCTCTAATCTTCTTCCACCCCTCTCTAAAAAAAAAAAAAAAACACTGAAAGACCATCCCAGCTTTCCTCCCTTCTCTCTCACTCTCTCTTTCTCACACAAACACATTCAGTATTTTTTATCGTCTCTGGGTTGTGTTAGAAGTGCAACAGATTCACAGGTAAAAATTTGCACCTTTCTTCATATGTTTATAAGGCAGACCCACATGGCAGGCCCACATGGCAGGCCCACATGGCAGACCCACATGGCAGGCCCACATGGCAGGCCCACATGGCAGACCCACATGGCAGGCCCACATGGCAGACTGGTAAATGTTTCAGGCCGCCGCTAACCTGCTTTTATTTCATGTCTATTTACGTCAAAAAAATATTCACCTTAACCTGTGTTCTAACCAATTTTCTCTCTATCTCTGCAGGTAAGGACGAATACTGTGTGCTACTACCCGTAAGTTAATGCAGTTACGACTTTATGTCCTTGTAGTGTCATCAAGAAGCACATCACACAGCCTTGACCTTGATTCAAAACTTTTCACCAAATTATTATTATCATTATTATCATCATCATCATTATTATTATTATGATTATTATTTTTTATTTTTTTTATTTTTTGCCAGAACTCAACATACTCTAACCCGGAGGACAGGTTAAACATACTGTAAAGTCTAGTAAAAAAAATAATAAAACCTCTATTGCTTCATTTACGATATAGTTTCCTCTCTACGTTAGTCATTTCTCACGACAAATTCTAAATAACTTCTCCAACAACGCCATCTTTCCATCAGCCGTTGCTACACACACCTCGCTAACACCTTCTCGTCTGCTTCACTAGGAGGAGAGACCTACAGCCGAAATAGACAGTGAAATTATACGAGGTTTAACTTATCTCCTCTACACGTGGATGGGGGGGGAGGCGTCAATGTGAAATTATACAGATTTTAACCATTTCTCTTTCACATGGATGGAGAAGCCCCATTAACAGAGAGAGTTGATGCTGTATATTAAAAACGGGTTATACAGCGCTTTTAACTCATGGACAAACACCAATATTACATTATCCATTTTTCTTGAGCATTTTATTACTTTATTTTTCGGAACTGCTGGGATGTAGACGAAGAAATTAGACTTTAGAAAATAGAAAATAGAAAGAAAAATTATTTGTAAAATATTTATAATTCTAAAACAGGGGCTACAGTTAGTATGTATTATATGTAATGAAAGGAAAACACATAGACTTTAACAGTTGACATAAGTATGATTTATTATACCCAATGACCAATGCCATCAAGGCTCCATTTGGAGTTGGTTGTTGTTGCTGTTGTAATTGTTTTAAGGTACTTCAGGTGCAAGGGTTACAGTCCAATATTCACGAGTGTTTTACAGAAGCCAACATTATATATTTAAATTACGGGAACTTATTATTAAACTATTCAAAATTTATCAAGCATCGTCAACTATGAAGGGATACTGTAATAATAATAATAATAATAATAATAATAATAATAATAATAATAATAATAATAATACTTAATCAACAACAAACTCTTAAATTAAAAGTATAACATCAGATAAACAATAAAGAAGACAGAAGCAATAAAACACAAACTGTGAAAATTATGGAAATGTTCCCCGTCCTCCGGGAAAAAACGGAGGGGGGGGGGGGGGTAGGAGGGTATGTACATGAGGACGGGAGGAGGAGTTGAGGGATAGGGTGGGGATAGGGGGGGTATCTGCAGGAGGATGAGGGGGTGAGGGAAGGAGGAGGAGGGGGAGGAAGGAGGAGGAGGAAGAGGTGAGGGGTGGGGATAGGAGGAGGAGGAGGACGCCGCCGGCCCCGCAAAACCCATATCACTTAAACTGTCAATAGACTTTAAAAGCCCTACTGGCTACACACCCGCCATCCCCCGGGCCATTTGCTTCTTCGTGGCCACTTACTGCCTTTTTAACCTCCCTCAGCGCTCTCAATATTCCCTTGGAGAGCTTTCAGCCTTGGTTGGAATGATGGTTTTATAGCAGAGAGAGAGAGAGACTTTCTAGCTGGTCCTCTCTCTCTCTCTCTCTCTCTCTCAGGAGATGGATAAGCAATGCGAGGAAGGTGGTGGTGGTGGTGGTGCTCAGTGTTAAAGGAATGTGGCAGCTTTGGCACATTCAACAGGCGAGCTGATATGAGAATCGAAACCGAATTTATGAGGGTGGAGGCAAGAGAGAGAGAGACACACACACACACAGAGAGAGAGAGACACACACACACACACACACACACACACACACACACACACACAGAGAGAGAGGAGGGGATGATCACAGGGTGGGTCAGTCCATAGACACAAGTAAGGAATTTGAGTCTTATTAGCCTCGTGTTTTCCCGATGGTCGGTTTTAAGGGGAGGGGAAGAAGGAAAGGGGAGAGGGGGAAGGGGGAGAGAGAGTGGAGAGGGGGTTAGGGGGAGAGAGAGTGGATAGGGGGTTAGGGGGAGAGAGAGTGGATAGGGGGTTAGGGGGAGAGAGAGTGGAGAGGGGGTTAGGGGGAGTGAGAGAGGGGAGAGGGGGTTAGGGGGAGAGACAGTGGAGAGGGGGTTAGGGAGAGAGAGAGAGGGGGGAGAGAGGGGGTGGGGGAGAGGGTATTCAACAGGCTATGGTGTGGAGAGCAATATTGGGCCTTGATATTGAATTTCCATAGTATCCATTTCAGAAGGTTTAAATCTTTTGTTTATAGCGGGCAACCCTCATGTATATTCCCTCAGTTTACGGTAAGTCGTGTGTGTGTGTGCGTGTGCGTGTGTGTGTGTGCGTGTGCGTGTTTTACAATGCATATTTGTGCGAGTATTTTTTTTACAATCTCTGGACGTGTGCAAAACGCGTATGTGTGTACACCATGAGTGTATGTGTGCACCATGCGCGTATGTGTGCACCACACGCGTATGTGTGCACCACGCGCGTGTGTGTGTGCACCACGCGCGTATGTGTGCACCACGCGCGTATGTGTGCACCACCAGAGAAATTATATGTCCAGCCAGCTTTATTAAATACCAAGAAATGTCCCAACCACATCAGTGTTACCAAGCAGGAGAGAGACACGCGCACATCTCGCCACTCACTGTTGCCAGCTGAGAGAGGCCACCCTGGACCATCTCGTATTGGGTCGAAGGGAACAAGTCTCTCTCTCTCTCTCTCTCTCTCTCTCTCTCTCTCTCTCTCTCTCTCTCATAACGTCTGTTGTCTATCGTTAGTTTATTCTGTTTTGTCTCTTGTTATCATTACTCATCATCACTTTCACATTTATTCGTCTATCTCTCCTACCTATTATTCCCCGTTCTCATTTATCTATTTTTATTCATATTGCTTATCTTATTAGTCTTTATCTCTCCTCCGTCTCTGTCGTGTACGTCACCTGTGTTCCGTATATCTCCAACTGGTAAGAGTTGAGATACTGTACTTTAATTTTATGCTTTAAAGGTTCAGTGAATTATTTAGTGTGTGTGTGTGTGTGTAAACAGAGTAAAAATATATGAAGATAAACAAAAAAAGTAGACTTGTACACATGAATAACTAACAATAAAGAGGTAGAGAAGAAGAACAAGAAGAAGAAGAAAGAAGAAAAGAGAGGAAGAGTAAATCCACAGTTAACAACAGCATCCAAAACAAAAGGGCTGAAGAAAACGGAGGAAGAGAGGGCAGGAGGGGAGGGAAGGGGGGAGCAGAAGGGTACGGGAGGGTCAGTAGGGGAAGGGGACGGTAGGAGAGGAAGGAGATGGGATGGGGAAGGGGGGAAGGGAGGGGGTGGATGGAACAGAAATAGCCGATACAGAGCAGCCAATCCGGAGTGAGCGTAGATGTCGCTTTTATTCAGATTCGCTGCTGATTCAGAGCCATTTGGACCATCAGTAAGAGAGAGGCTATCGACACACGGCTGAAAAATTGGAAATGAGGCTGGGATGAGCGCCCTGCCCGTCCCTACTACCGGAGGCGCTGGGGGGAGGGGTGAAGGGGTGGGTGGGGGGATGCGGGAGGGGAGGGAAGGGTGGGGAATGTTGGGGGGGGAGTAAGGGGGTGTAGGGGAGGGGATTGAGGGGGTGTAAGGGAGGGGAGTGAGGGGGTGTAGGGGAGGGGAGTGAGGGGGGTGGAGGGGAGTGAGGGTGGTGGAGGGGAGTGAGGGGGGTGGAGGGGAGGGGAGTGAGGGGGTGGAGGGGAGTGAGGGGGGTGTAGGGGAGGGGAGTGAGGGAGCGTCGAGGAGGGGAGTGAGGGGGTGTCGAGGAGAGGGGTGGGGAATATTGGAGGGGTGTAGGGGAGGGGAGTGAGGGGGATGTTGGAGAGGGTGTAAGGGAGGAATGGTGGGAGGGGTAGGGGGGACGGGTGTGAAAGGAGGTGGTGTGGGGATTGTGTTGGAGACGGGTGAGTAGTGCTGTGGGCGGAGTGTTGGAGAGGGAATAGTGGTGGAGCTGGTGAGAGTGTCTGGGAAGGGTGTGTGTGTGGGGGGGGGGGAGGGGGGTGGAGTATGGGAAAGGTAGAAAAAGTGTGGGATGGGTTCATGAGGGAGTGAGGGATTGGTGTATGGGAGTGAGAGGGATGGTGTATGGGAGTGAGAGGGATGGTGTATGGGAGTGAGAGGGATGGGAATATGTAAAGGGGTGGGAGGGAGGATACCGTGGGATATGTAGAGGGATAGGGAAGATATTGGGAAGTATGGAAAGGGCTTTATTGGACAAGTGGGAAGGGAGAGCCGGAAGAGAGATCGAGACAGTATATGGAAGGGGGATGGGTTCGTGCTGAGTGTGGAAAAGAGAGAAGAGATGAATCGTGGGTGAGAGAAGCTTGGAAGAGGGAAAGAATTTGGTGAGAGAGAGAGAGAGAGAGAGAGAGATTGATGTTGGAAAGGGTGAATATTTAAAGGCTATTTGGAAAGTGGTGGAAAATGGGAAAAAAGATGAAAAAGACAAAAGGTAGGAAGAGTAAAAAAGGAGTAGAGAAAAGAGAGAACACACACACACACACACACAAATACCACGAGTAGCACACCTCATTATTACTGCCACCAATAACACAACACGTTCTTCCTCCTGAAGAGAATAAGCCAGTGCTTTTTTTTTTTCGTGTAGAGAAAGGAGGGGTGAAAGAAGATTAGAGGTGGGGGAAGGAAGTTATAGTTCGGAAATTGAAGAAATTTAGGAGGAGGTAAGAGAGGGCGGGCTGACCGCCTAGCTAAGCTAATAGTGTGTTAGGGTTGTGTCATGGGTTAGTTCTTGTCTGTCGGTACAGGCACTAGACATCCTACCCTGTCCCATTTATGGGTGCTTTAAGGGCCTTATTTCATATTCCGCCGACCCTACTGGCGGATGCTGGTCTACGGAGGTTGTCTATTGCCTGGCCGTGTTGATCGGGGGTGGTAACGGACCTTTTGAGATTTGGTAACTTTTTGGGAACCATGTATGGTTGTTGTCGTTATCTGGTGGGAGTCTTTGAAGGAGTTCTTGCTTTGATGATTTTTTCTAGGATTTTTCTAGGTACTTGGAGGAGGGAGCTCGGTCTGTAGTTTAGTGGGACGGTGGGGTTCTTTCCTTGTTTTGGTGTTAAGAGTAAAAATGGCCTCTTTGAATTTAGTTGGGAAGTAACCAGAGGCCAGGCAAGCGTTCATTGTGGTTCTCAGTCTCTCCATGGCCGGGTTGTTTATGTGGATGAGGATCTCCTTGGTGATGCCCAAATAGCCAGGGGCTTATTTTTGGTATTGGAGATGGCTGTGTTGAATTCTTCCGAGGTGATTGGTTTGGACAGTGGGCTGTCCACTCTCAGTTCCTCCCATACCCAGTGCCTCTCCCCTTTGATACGTGTTGCCTTCTGGCCCTCCTCCTCCTCCCCCTGGGTAAGAGCAGCCTCCCCTCCACCGCCTCCCCCTCCATAACACCAATTTGATTGTAGGTTTTTCATCCTTTTCTTTATCATTGATGTTGATGCCTGTCTTGGCCCGTGTAGTCTCTCTCTCTCTCTCTCTCTCTCTCTCTCTCTCTCTCTCTCTCTCTCATTTGAAGCAGGTAGAGAAAAGGTTCTACCATATATTGAAAGAAAAATACGGGCTAGAGAATTGCCTATTACCAGTCTTTATAGGCAGGGAGAGAGAGGTACAGTCAGCACCTTAGTCCTGGGATGAAAGAGGGAAGGTGGTGGGGGGAGGGGAGTCGACCTTCTCACAAGTGGTCGCTGGGTCAACTATTTTTTTATTATTAGATTTAAGAACATTTTTGATATCTAGGAAAAGTTTTATGATGCCCCGTCATTCCTGGTTAAGTTGGTACATTTTACAATTAAGCATAATATGAAAGTAAAACCTGAGTATTATAATAATAATAATAATAACAATAATAATAATAATAATAATAATAATAAAGACAGCAATAACAATAACAATAATAACAATAATAATAATAATACCTGCCAATAAGACGCAAGTTGTTGACGTCTCTAATCTAATTGAAAGGTTTGAAGACAATGGGTCAAGACAATAACTAATACGCCATCAAGCACTTAACCTAAAAAGTTAAAGAGGAAACAGCTCAGTACGTTTGGGAGGTGGGCCGTTTAGTATGACATATGACCTAAAGTAGTTCAGAGTTTGACCTTGATCAACACCTCCCCCCCCCCCCCCCCCAACATCCTAAGAGCAACTGGTTCAAACCCGGGGCACTCCGAGTCCACCCTGCTGTAAATGGGCACCTAACTTTACAAGGTGGGAATGTGAAGGTGGTGAAGACTGTAATGCCAGCTAAGTTAGGTTAGGGACACATTTTCACTTTCATAGTCTCGTCCACCACCTGATAGATTACTTAAGTACTGATAACGTGTTAAAGTGTCGTGTTTCTCCGTTGGACTGGGACGAGGTGCTATCTATAACGTACGTTGCCCGGGAGAAAGAGAGAAAGAAGGAAGAAAAAGAAACAGACAAACAGAGAGAGAGAGAGAGAGAGACATTACCCCATCCAAGTTCTTGTAATCGCCGGAGACGAATGACAACAAAACGCTCGTACCAAGGGGCCGTAAGAGGCTTTAACCCGGTCGGCAATGTAAGTGAGATGCTGAATTGAAGGTGCGAGACAGCAGGTAGCGGGTCCTTGGTGGGTGGAGAGAGACTGTAACGCAGTGAGGGAGAAGGGAAGGGGAAGAGGGGAGGGGAAAAAAAGGGGAGGGGAAGAGGAGGGGAAGAAGGGAAGGAGAGGAAGGGGAGGGGAGGAGGGGAAGAGGTGGGGGGAGGAGGGGGTGGGGAAGAAGAAGGGGAGGAGAGGAAGGGGAGGGGAAGAGTTGGGGGGAGGAAGAGGAAGGGGAGGGGATGAGGTGGGGGAGGAATCAACAGGAGGAAATTAAGACTGAAAACAGGTTCTAACAGGAGAAGTTTTGACTGTTAATGAGGCCACAACGAGAGGTTAGACTGTAAAAGGAACTTGAGTAAGTGAGATTGTAATAGGCCCTCAACGGGAGATATTAGATTTCGATTAACAGGGCCACAACAGAGGATTAGATTGTAGTAAGCCTTCAACGGGAGAGATCAAGCTGGAACAAGGCCTCGGAGGGAGAGACTAGACAGTTAAACAGATTTGTGGTCCAGTCAACGAGAGAGATTAGACAGTTAAACGGATTCGTAATGGGAAATATTAACTGAATCGAGAGACCGCGAGACAAATCGAGACCGCGAGAGACACTAAATTTGGGTGAGACTTCTAGATATTTGGACGACAACTGGAGACTCGTCAGACCTACTCCATGGCCTATCTTATACACAGCAAACACAAGAATTTTTCCGCCACCCAACTCTCCACCACTCCTCTCCCCCAACACCTAAAGAATCTCTCCAACATCACCACCTTCCTACATCACCCGACGCCTACCTGCCATCACTGCCACCTCCCCTTCCTCCCCCCAGGTGTGAGCTAATTCCCCAGGAAGGCCCCCGTAAGTGCCTAACCCCCTGGTAATTCCCCCCCCCAAGTGTCCCCCACGTATCGTCTCT
>CAUDMG010002191.1:932500-1025000 GCA_958450375.1 Homarus gammarus | reverse complement strand
GAATATAGGGAAAATATGAAAGTGAAAACAGTAAACGAAGATAAAAAAAAAAGTCAGGAAAAATAAGAGAAGGTGGGAAGAGGAGAGGATCGTGGAATTAACCAACAAAAAAAGATAATTTGAGATCCAGAAAATGAGAGAAAGAGGAAAGAGAGAGAGAGAGCAATAGGAAGTCAGATGAAGAAGAGAAATAACATTAGATAATGTGTATGAAATAAAAAGCCGAGAGAGAGAGAGAGAGAGAGAGAGAGAGAGAGTGTGTGTAGGAGAGGAAGGGAGAGTGAGCGGGAGAGGGAGGGAGAGTAGACGGGAGAGGGAGAGAGAGTGACCAGGGAAGGGGGGAGAGAGGGAAGGAGAGAGAGATTTGGTCCCCTGGGAGCTTCTCGTCCTGGTTTGGACAACTGTGTCGCTCTCACTGACACTCACAGCGATGAGAGAGAGAGAGAGAGAGAGAGAGAGAGAGAGAGAGATGCAGACTAACAAGAACAAAGAGAAACAATAACATTTTGTAATGCAGGTATAATAGGGCCCAGTTCTGATAGGGCCCAGTTCTGATAGGGCCCAGTTCTGATAGGGCCCAGTTCTAATAGGCCCCAGTTCTAATAGGCCCCAGTCCCGATATTTCACCGGCCTATTAGGTCCTTGGTTCTAATTCGTCGCAATATCAATAAGCCCCAATTCTAATTCACTCCAGTCCTAACAGCCCCCAGGCCTAATAAACCCCAGTTCTAACAGACCCCAATATTGAGAGACGGGGGGGGGGGGGGGGGCATGATGTAAGTGAGGTCCGATGCTAATGGTTGGTGGGGTTAGGTTAGGTTAAGGTGGGTCAATTAGAATTGGGGTCTATTTAACCAGTCATTTACCTTTTCCCATCATGTGAGTTAAGGAGGATGAGGATGATGATGATGATGATGATGAGGAGGAGGAGGAGGAGGAGGAAGGGGAAGAGGTGGGAGGAGGAGGAGGAGGAGGAGGAGGAGGAGGAGGAAGAGGAAGATACGAGACAAAATATCTACCATAAAAAATAGAAACCCAGGATTTTTTTTTTACTAGTCACACACACACACACGCACGCGCACACACACACACACACACACACACACACACACACACACACACACACACACACACACACACAGGTTGAACATCTTGCAATCAAGGAGACTGAATGAGAAAACTCGGGAGCTAATTTCATCCTTCAAGTTCTAAGAGCTGGTCCTTCACCCTGTCTATTTCCTTCCCTGTCTGTCTCTTCTTCAGTCTGTCCTCCTGTCTCTCCTCCCTCTCCTTCAGTCTACCTCCCTCTCCTTCAGTCTACCTCCCTCTCCTTCAGTCTACCTCCCTCTCCTTCAGTCTACCTCCCTCTCCTTCAGTCTACCCCCCCTCTCCTTCAGTCTACCCCCCTCTCCTTCAGTCTACCTCCCTCTCCTTCAGTCTGCCTCCCTCTCCTTCAGTCTACCTCCCTCTCCTTCAGTCTGCCTCCCTCTCCTTCAGTCTGCCTCCCTCTCCTTCAGTCTGCCTCCCTCTCCTTCAGTCTACCCCCCCTCTCCTTCAGTCTACCTCCCTCTCCTTCAGTCTACCCCCCTCTCCTTCAGTCTACCCCCCTCTCCTTCAGTCTACCTCCCTCTCCTTCAGTCTACCTCCCTCTCCTTCAGTCTACCTCCCTCTCCTTCAGTCCCCCTGAATGGAGGGTGAGAAGCCTATGTAAGGATGGATTACCTGTTGACTGTGTGTGTGTGTGTCTGTGTGTGTGTGTGTGTGTGTGTGTGTGTCTGTGTGTGTCTGTGTGTATGTCTGTCTGTCTCTTAGGGGGGGGGGGGTTAATGGAGCCAAGAATTATGACTGGTTATAAAATCAACATAGTAAGGAGGCAACATTTTACGGGTTATAATAATGATCTCAGTTATGGTCATTAAGCTTAAGAAAATAATCTCTTGCCAATAAGAGAGAGAGAGAGAGAGAGAGAGAGAGAGAGAGAGAGAGAGAGAGAGAGAGAGAGAGAGAGAGAGAGAGAGAGAGAGAGAGAGAGAGAGAGAGAGAGAGAATTTACTCCGTTATTTATTTTGACACGTGACGTCAACGCTAAATACTTGTTGTGTTATTATTGGCTGCTTTAATATTGTGACGTCAGAGGCCGAATCTCGTGATATCATTAGCTGACAATTCATGACGTCAACAGCTTACGTCATTGGCTGGATTCCAAGAGATTTCTACCAGGCTTACCTCGAACGATTCCAGGATTAATTTTCTAAAGCCCAAAGTTACGAGTAACTTTCACAGTCACACACACACATACATATACGTACATAGTCACACATGCATATATACGTACACCTCCGTCTTTACTATTGTTTTATCTTCTTCTTCTTCTTCTTCTTCTCTCTCCTCCTCCTACTTCTCCCTTTTCCCCCTCCTCCCTCCTCCTCCTCCGTATTTGTCCAATTTTATCATCTCTTTTCCGTTTTTTCTTGTCTCCACTATTCCTATCCTCCCTTATCCTACTTCCTCTCCCTATTATTCCAATCTTTCTTTCCATCTACCTCTTTCGTCTTCTCGCTGTTCCTCCATCTCACGTTTTCCTTGTCTCTTCCTTTTCTCCTTCGTTTTCTTTTCTTTTTTACACCTCTACTCTGTCTTGTTTGTTTTTTCTCATTCTCTGTTATTTTCCCTCCTCCTCCTCCTCTCCCCACTTCCTCTTCTATTGTTTACCTCTCCTTTCACTTTCCTCTCTCTTCCTCACTACCTCTCACTATTCTCCCTCACCTTTCTTTCTTTCTTCTTCTCCTCCTACTCCTCCTACATTACTTCTTCTCACTCTTTGATCCTCTCCATTCTTTCAGCCTCCTCTTCCTCCCTTGCATTCTCTCTTAACCCCCCTCTTTCCTTTCTTCACCCTACTCTTCCTCCTCACTCCTCTTCTTTCTTCACCCTACTCCTCCACCTCTCTCCCTTCTTCTCCCACACCCTACTCCTCCTCCTGTCTTTTCTCCCTCACCCTACTCTTCCGCTTCTCTCCCTTCTCTCTTACCTAACCCCTCCTCTCTCCCTTCTTCTCCCACACCCTACTCCTCCTCCTGTCTTTTCTCCCTCACCCTACTCTTCCGCTTCTCTCCCTTCTCTCTTACCTAACCCCTCCTCTCTCCCTTCTTCTCCGCCTCTCTTCTCCCTTACCTTACTCCCCCCCACCGTCGTGACTCAGGGAGTAAGAAGGACCCTTGACCTAGGAGAGCTCCCCACCCTGGCTCATATTGATGTTTAAACCCTCCCTCCCTCCCTCCCTCCCTCCCTCCCCGGCGCCGCAGCTCCCTCCCTTCCTCCCTCCCTCCCTCCATCTGTGTCTGTCTGTTTATTTCTTGTCTTGAGGATTATACCCCTCATTCTCCGGCGCCGTGGCTCCCTCCCTCCATTCAATCCTACCCTCCCTTCCTTCCTCCCTCCCTCCTTCCCTCCCTTCATCCGTTCCTCCCTCCATCCTTCCCTTCGTCTGTGTCTATGTCTGTCTCTTTTTTATTTCTTGGCCTCCGTCCCTGGTTTCTGTATTTAAGTGTGTGTGTGTGTGTGTGTGTGTGATTTATCCTGATTTACAACCTAAAAAAATAAATGAAGAATAAACATGGACAGTAATAAAAAGAGAAAATAACAAAACAAAAAAAGTAAAATATAAAATGAACGAAAAAAGTAAATTTATACACGAAGAAGAAAAAAAACATTCACTAAATAAACAAAGCAACAACAACTCTACCCTAAAAGTGACGGAACTGTGAATGAAAATAAAATCAAGGTTAGGTTAGGTTAGGTTAGGTAAAAACATGGTTCAAGAGCGTGAGAATGGGTGAGCAACAACCGGCCAACGAAACTACTTATTTTAATATCGCGTCAAAATAAGCGAAACTGTGTTGGTTGAGTAAATACCTCGTCCTCGGGCGCCTCTCTCGCGTCTTCTCCCTAAAGTGCCGCACATCACCGAGAAATTATACGAACAAGACTATAATCTGAAGCTGAGAGAGAGCAGCAGATGCGGGTACGGACTCGCTAATGTCCCGGCTGTCTTACCCGAGACTGTGTGGCGGTGGGGGGAGGGGGGGTGTGGGAGGGGAGGAATGTGAGGGGATGGAGGAGGGGTGTGGGAGAGGGAGGGGTGTGGGGGGGAGGGGTGTGGGAGAGGGAGGAGTGTGGTAGGGGGGAGAGAAGTGGGGGGGGAGAGAAGTGGGGGGGGAGAGAAGTGGGGGGGGGAGAGAAGTGGGGGAGAGGAAGGAGTGTGGGAGTTGGGGAGGAGTGTGGGAGGGGGAAAGGTTGGGAGAGGGGGATGAACTGGCACACACATAAACGTTAATGTTCTCATACTGTTACATCTCTACCAGAGTATATAGTAAATTGATCTGGAGAGAGAGAGAGAGAGAGAGAGTCCAGTGTGTGTGTGTGTGACTCGTGTTTTGCCCGAAAAAAATTAAATATAGAGATACAATACCACATGGCCAAACATAAGGCATTTTAATAGAAATACTTAACATATTAATATGAAAAAGTTGTTCTTTATTGGAAGGTTCGCCACGGGTTGTGTCGCCGCATCTATTTGTTATGAAAAATCTCCAAAATAGTTTATAAGAATATTTTTTTTTTAAACGCCAATCCTCTGAAGAATGTTGTAAATAAATAAATCCGTAAAGAATTCCTCCCTTATTTATAACGAGAAGACACTAGCGTAGGATCCCCTCAGTACTGATGAGCTATTTACCAAAAATCTTACAAATTATACCATAAGACCTTCATACAGCCAAGTCCCCCCTCAATTACAAAACAAAAGTCCGGATCCGCGGGTACGACTCTGACTTAGGCTCGGTCGAGGAGGGGGGTCTGGGAATGCGGGGAAGGGGGGGGGGGGGATGGTCGGGACGTAGGATGCGGAAGACGGAATCGATGTTGGCATTGTCTTAGTGCTGACGCCGCAGGAATGTCTGATGAGCCTCTCTCGCGCCCGGAGTTTGCTGAATCCCGTGTGGGGAGAAATTGTACTCGGAATGGCCTATTTTCTGGTTTTATGGCATAGGTTTGGATTTGAAGATTTGGAGGTGGCGGGGAGTTGAAGGTTTTTTCCGCCTCTCTTTTCCTCAGTCCAGTGTATGTTCTCACATTTCTTTTAGTGTTTACTGTGAAGATAAATCCCTTCAGCCTGTAATGTTCTACAAAATAAAACGAAAATATTTAAGCAGCACGAGAGGTGAAAGGAAGTAAGATAGAAGAAGAAGTAAAGAAAAAAGGAAGACGGGGCGTTTGGTCATCATAAAACTGTGCATGGAAAAGACCCTCAAAGTTTCCTCGTCAAGATGAGCGCCTCTATTGGTAATATGGGGAACCTTATAGCAGTATGACTCTTGGATCCCCCAAGTGATGGTGATAGAGTTGGTGGGACTCACTCCTCTCTCTCCTGCCACTATAGGGGATTGGAACCTATCGCGGACTGTTGTTCCCGGAAGGAAGGAGGGAGGGAGGGAGGTGTGTGTGCTTTCCTTGAGTGGGCTAATGTGGGTGGCGGGATATCCAAGGACATACTCTACTGTAGTAAGTCTGATACAGGATACATTTATGTAGAACTCTGTATAGTTAGACAGGTACATAACCATACACATAGATACATTCCTCATACGCACGCACGCACCCAAAGAATACCCCCCCCCCCCCACATACACACTAATACACACACACACATACACCACAGACCCTCTCCTCCAACTCACAACCAACCAACCAAACACACACACACTATAAACGCTCACTTGCATATATATACACGAGTAACAAGCACATGAACGCTTTACCTGTCTTCAACCCCCCCCCCCTTCCCCAAGAACCTTCACTAAAAATCAACCCGGAAACAGCATTGAGGCGGCGAATTTTTTTTAGGCACAAATGACTGAAGGTTTGATTGATGATCTCATACGACCCCTCCTCCTCCCGCACCTCCCATCATCCTCCCCACCACTCCTGCACCTCCTCCTCCCTCCCGCACCTCCCTTCCTCTCCCGCTCCCTGCTCTCTTTACCTTTCCATCCCTCCTTAATCAGCCTTCATCATTCTTGCCCTTCACCCCACCACCTCCGTCCCCCTCTCTCTCCTTGTCCTCCTCGACTATTCTTCCCATCCTTTAGGCTCAAACCGAAAATCTCCTTCACACACACACACACACACACACACCTAAATTGGAAACCACACGTCAATGAAGTTGTCAAATCCTCCAGTTTCCGTCTCCACCTCCTCCGCCGACTCAAGTCCCTCGGAGTTCCTGCACACGAGCTCCTCAGTGTTTACACAACATTCATACTTCCCAAGCTCACCTATGCCTCCCCCACCTGGTCTTCCTCCCTAAATGCCACACAACGTAAACACCTAGAAAAAGTGCAAAAGAGGGCATGCAAGATTATTCTCTCCCCCTCCTACTCCACATATCAAGAAGCGCTCAACACACTGACCCTTTTGACTCTCACTGACCATCACCACGACCTCATCTGCAAATTTGGTAAGAAGCTTCTACACCATCCCCGACACCGGCTCCTACTACCACCTGAGATCCCTTGTCCGAGAATTGCTGTGCGACACCACAACCGCATCCAGCCCATACGTGCACGAACTGATCGCTATAAGAACAGCCCAGTCCCAACCATTGAAAAAATTATCAATTACTTGTAATACTGTAACACTGTCACTATGTTGAAATGAACTGTAGTTTGAGCTTTTCCCCATCTAAGTTATTATATGTCTTATTTGTGTCACTTATGTTACTTGTATATTATTTGTAATTCGTAACCCATTCCCCAAATATGTAACTGTATATTTTCAGCCTTCTGGCTGCCAAGCTCTTTCAATAAACCGTTAATTATTATTATTATTATTATTATTTTACCAAAAAGCCAGAATGTAATAATGAAATGTTTTAAATTTAGAAGAAAAATGTATCTTGAAATGCTTTAATCACTGAAAATATTGTTGTCTTAAACAACCTTGTTTATCTGATTAATATTTTCCCTTCATTTGCTTTAGTTTCATTCCACTCTAAACCTTAGGAAATTACAGTACTGATACAGGTAGCAATACGAGTACAGGTACAGATAGAGGTCAATCAAAGGTCAAGTACAGGGACAGAGATTTAAAATAACTGCATAACAACCATTAATATAAAAGTATTATTATAATGCATTTTCCGCTTCATTAAAGGGAAGTGAATGTTCTAAGCTGGTACTTGTAGCCAATCAGCGTCACACGCTCTGACGCGTCAGTTCTCGTCCAATCAGCGCCTCCCTAGATACTGTTAATGTTCTCTTGAATAATCAACTCTCACCCAATGAATAAGCTTCCCGCCACTAAATCTCTCTCTTGAATCTTTACCTCTTAGCCAGTGAACAAGCTTCTTGTCTCTTAACTCTCTCCTCTTGAATTTTCAGCTCCAATTAGCACACGTCTCGCCTCTACCTTTGTTCAACCGAGTGATCAGCTCCTAGCCAGTCAGTTTGTTTCCCTCCATCACTACTGCCCTCTTGAGTCTTAAGCTTCCAGCCAATCATCGCTTTCCCCCAGTAGTGCCATTGTCATTCTCCCAGCCAATAAGCGCGTCCCTCGCCACTTCTCTTGTCCACTTGATGGTCTTGGAGCGTAGATCACTGAAGCGATATATACGAGCCTTGAACGCTGCCCTGTATGACTCGCAGATGGTAAACAGTACTAACAGATGCTTGATTTGTTACTACAGTAGAGCACATCCTTGTGGAGTACCTCGTAGGATCACGTCCTCCTGAGCACGTCCTCCTGGAGCACGTCCTCCTGGAGCACGTCCTCCTGGAGCACGTCCTTCTGGAGCACGTCCTTCTGGAGCACGTCCTCCTGGAGCAGGTGACCCTCGAGGTCGTGGCCCTGTCACTTGAGTTCCAGGGGGTGCCACTTGCAGCTCTACCTTCCTTTTGTTGGCAGGTTTTGTTCTGGTGGTGTGTGAGGCCCGGCGCTCCCTTTGTACACTCACTCTCTCTCTTTCTTTCTCTCCCTCTCTCCTTTTCTCTCTCTCCTCTCTCCTACAGCCTCACATTGCCTTTTATCTCTATATTTTTCCTTTGCCTTCATGTGAACGCAACCAGTGTTTAATTTCTCTCGTAAAGTCGCTTTGTACCTTTCTCTTTAAATTTCAGTAAATTAATTTGCGTCATGATGCTCAGGGATATTTAGTTTCATGTCTAAGACTTATATATTCCATAATAAACTGAACCTTGTGCATTTAATTATGAGTTATTCTTCTCAGTATTTTGTACTAAATATTCGGACGTCCTTTGACTGTAAGTTTACGTGTTGGCTCCTGGTCTTATGTGTAATAATGGCCGTGTGATTATGGTGTGCTTGAGCAGGAAATAACATTAAGAGCACAGGGCAAAAGGCATTGTGATGTACGTTTTCATTTTTATTTTATCTTTGTAATGTTGAAGTACGATAGTATAAGTATGTAGTTAAGAGACAAACACAAATATTAATAGTTTCTTTTGACTCCACAGGTTATGTGGCCGACGGGCGCGGCTACAGCCCCCCAGGACCTGTGGCTCTGCCTCTCACGCCCTCACCCGACGCCCATGGACGCGCCCTCACACCTACGGAGAGCCTGAGTGGGCTGTCACCCGGAGGGTTGGTGTCCCTGGCGCCCCTGTGTCCACAGTACGACGCCCGACAAGAGCCTCTAGAGGAGCCCATCAACCTGACGACGCGGCCCCCGGCCCTCTACGACCGTCCGCCAGAGGACCTCAGTACGGCCCATGCTATTCTCGACCTGTCGACCGCCCGCGTGGCCGAGTACTCCCCGCCCCACACGCCGCCCTCACCTCACACCCACGAGTACCACCCCCTACCTCACCCTCACCCGTCACCGCAGCCCGCCCCTCCACCCTACCATCTCCACAGCGGCGACAACAACAGCAGCCTGGAGCGACAGACGGAACACAACCCCAATAAGCCCTGCACGGTCGCCTACACCTACGAAGCGTTCTTCGTCAGTGATGGAAGATCGAAGCGGCGAGGAAGCGAGGGAACGGAAAAACCGCGGTATACGTGCTCGGAGTGCGGGAAGCACTACGCCACCTCCTCTAACCTGTCGCGGCACAAGCAGACGCATCGCGACTTGGACTCTGGCAACGCGCGTCGCTGCCATGTGTGCGGGAAGGCGTACGTCAGCATGCCGGCACTTGCCATGCACGTGCTGACGCATAATTTGACGCACCGGTGCGGCGTCTGTGGCAAGGCCTTTTCCCGCCCCTGGTTATTACAAGGACACATGCGCTCCCACACCGGAGAGAAGCCCTTTGGATGTGCCCACTGCGGCAAGTCCTTCGCTGACCGATCCAATTTGCGCGCGCATATGCAGACACACTCTCAGCTCAAGAACTTCAGGTGTAAACGCTGCAACAAGTCCTTCGCTCTCAAGTCGTACCTCAACAAGCACTACGAGTCTGCGTGTTTCAAGGACATGCCTCTGCCTTCCTCGTCCCCAGACCCGCTTGAGATGGACACCACTTAGCTGTGCCCTCCAGGTTACCGCCTGAACCGTACAAACCCACCGTCCCGACCCACGCCCACGCCCGCCGCCCAATAACCTACGCCCACGCGGCCCCACTGGAGGGTGTCGCGGGGGCCCAGGTTCCCCCATCCAGCCAGGGGACGACCCAGAGGTGGGCTCGAGCACACAGCGTCTCAAGTTACCGTCACAGACACTCAGACGGCACCCACTCCCGTCACAAGCTTCTAAACGTCACAAATTTCCAGCATGTGGCTCTGGGACGTCACAAACTCGCGTCGCAGAGCCCTTAAGACCTCCCGACGGGGCGACATCGTCTTGGTCGTGCTGGGAGGAAGAACTCTCAGGTCTGATACACAAAGTTGGCGGCGCCGTCGCGTCGCTGGACATGATCAAAACATTGCTGTTATATTTGATATTGTTGACATCTTTATTCGACAGTCCAAAGTTGAGGGGATAAAGGTGTATGTTTTTCAGATTCTCTCTTAAGATCAAAAAACATTGTGTAAATTTGTGAGGACAGGGCGAGTAGGGGTTCCCAGAGGCACACACTTCACACCTCCGGGAGCTGCCCACTTTTCAAACGCTCTGGCCACCGGGTTTTGCGAAGCTCCCCTGACGTCACAGTAACTCTTAGTGTAGGATGAATGAAAATATTTATTGCCTATTTATTGTTAATATTACGGTTATTTTTGCGTTTCCAGCCACCCTGTTTGATGATATTTTAAAGGGTGTCATGTTTCGTAAACAACGAATATAGTCAACGACCAAAGGGTCCTATAATTCCTGCATGTAAATAACTTTGTATAGACTACTGAATCTCTTTTAACTCCTTACGTACGTACTCATCAAGACATTCCATACCAGACATTCCACTGAGATGCACTTGGAGTTAACAAGTGTTTTATTAGTCTCGTAGGGTAGGTTAAGATGATCCAATTCTATTATGATATTGCATAGTGATAAGTATTTTTTCGAATCTACATAAACAAGCCAAATAATAGACTATATTTGATCATAGCCTTAGAGCGCTTTCGAAGAGTCTTTCTAAAAGGTTAAGTTTCATTTGGATTATTTCGGCGTGAGGTGTGAGGGCGGCCGCCAGACGGTATGGAAGACACGGCACCACCAAGGGAATATTGACCTAGATGATTATTGTTGTCGAGATCAAAATGAGTTGTTGTCTTTGTTGGTGATGCTACTACACCGATAGTATCATTAGTCATAAGACATTATCATAATTTTTCAAATCTAAGTCATTTTAATTAAGATATATAATGTAATAATTCATATGTTTATGTATGTATATATATATATTAATGTGTACCCAAAATCCCAGACTTGATTTCCGTAACATTATTTTTTTTTCGTATGAGAGAAATCAAAATGTGAATGAGCGAGCCAGGGAGTCACACCAGGACTCAGGCGTTCAGTATTACTCTAGTCACCTCCCTTGATGATGGGTGACCCGTGTCGTGTCTTCGTGTCCCCTCGAGTCTCAGTCCCACTCCTCCGCCATTTTGAGTGTGCTCTAGTCGAGTCGCCCGCGGCACATACTTAAATAGCAAATACTTATACTTAACTCTAGTGATAAGTAGTTTTAAGATGGAGTCCGGTACTTGGCGATCCTGATGACGCCGGTGATTATGAGATTAATGATAGTTACGAGGGTGGTGTCTTCACGCCTTAAATCCATGGTTTCCAATTAGTGGTTTTGGGTTTCGAATTTCTGGTCGGGGTTTCTTAGTTATGGGGATCTGAGGTTTCCAATTGCTATTTTGAGATTTCGTATTGGAATTTATAGATTCAAATGGGGTTTCATGAATTCAAACTGATGATTCATGGTTTCGAATTGGGTTTCAATATTTGGAATTAAGGGATGGGATGGGGGGGGGGGGGAGGTCTCACAATATACAACTGCTGTTAAGTCCATACAGCATTTCGAGCCGGTGACACAGTACCTTAACAAAGCAATACACTATACAGTACACGTAATATATATCTGATTAAACGAAACTTCAGCCACAAAACCTTTCTTAGAGAAGCCAAGACAGCGCTGGAAGGACAGTTACAGGTGTGTTGCCTAATATACTACACAGGTGTGGAGGAACCGCAGCGAACGCACACACACACACCCACCCCCATCCCACACAAACACCTACAGACACACCGCTCCCACTGACTTAAAAAGACCCACTTAATCTCCCACCCGTCTCCTCCCCACCTCCCCTTAACCCACCCGGTCTGTAATGGCTACTTCATATCTCCGCCATCCTCAGTGAGAGATCAGCGTGATACCTTAATAGGCTCATTAAACTCTGACAAGATGTATATGACAATTACCAGCCTGTCGGGTCCCAGGCTCCCACACACACACCACCGCCGCCCTGCCCCCATCTCCCACCACCGCCACCTGCTGATGTGTAGCCTCCCAGACTTAACAGAAGTGTGTGTGTGTGTGAGCGTCCACCTTATCACAAAGAGCACCACCACTACGACTATTAATATCAATACTACCATCACCATTTCCACTATCACCACCACTACTACCATCACCACCACTACTACCACCACCATTACCTCCAACATCACTATTCCCTCCACCACCATTACCACCAACCAACACCACTTTCAGTACCAGCACCACC
This sequence comes from Homarus gammarus, assembly GCA_958450375.1. Classification (NCBI taxonomy): domain Eukaryota; kingdom Metazoa; phylum Arthropoda; class Malacostraca; order Decapoda; family Nephropidae; genus Homarus; species Homarus gammarus. The sequence goes on along the minus strand of CAUDMG010002191.1, from coordinate 1,012,811 downwards.
AATCCTCTGCACACCTGCCACACTACTTCAGGTCCCCAACAGTAGTGAGTCATCCTCTTAATCCAAAAACTAAACGACTAAAATACCCTGACGTCTATAACAGAATCATTAACTGATCTATAGGGAAAAATATATACAAAATCCAGGTCCTGACGAAGAAGGAAAAGATCTTCTTCAGGTTTTGGGGAAAGAAGAGGGAAAAAATATAACCAGGTCCAGAGGCAGGGAAAAAAATATTCTAATGAGTCGGTTAGTCTTAATAAAGTTATCCAAGGCAGTAATACCCCGATGCTCTTGGTCCATTTATCACCTGTGTGTGTACTCTCTCTCTCACACATCCCCCCTTACGCCATCGCCTCTCACCCTCCTCCACTCCCCCTCGCTCGCCCTCCTCCACTCCCCCTCGCCCTCCTCCACTCCCCCAAACCACCCCCCCCCCACTCCCTCACCCTCGCGGGACGTGGTAAAGGTTGCAGGCGAGCCTGGCTAAATATTCCATCCTGAGAGACCTGTTGGGGAAGACCTCAATCCCCCAACACCCACCCACCCCGCCCACCCCGCCCTTAGTTAAAAATGTCACGCTGGTATTTAGAGGTTGTGGCGTCGTCTGTTTGCTCTTAGAGGCGCCGCAACTGGTATTATTTCTTCTTCTTCCTCCTCCTCCTCCTCCTCCTCCTCCTTCACCTCCTCTTCTTCCTCTTGTCAAGCTATAAAAGTTTAAGGTGCTGGATAGCGAGTCAGGTTTATCGTCAGTCATGCTGTACCTCACAACCCTCCCCTCACCCACACCCCGCCCCGCCCACCACCACCACCCAGATGGAGGAAAAATGTCACGGTGGTATTTGGGGTCCAATGCTGGTGAGGTCTTCCTCCTGCTGCACACACACGCATGCACGCACACACACGCATGCACGCACACACACTCTAACCTTAATGTTACACTCAACTATTTTCTTCTGTCTCTTCCTCCTCCTCTCCTCCTCCCCCTCCTCCTGTCTTCTTTTCCGCCCTGTTTCTTCCTTCCCTCCTTCCCTTCCTCGCCCTTAAACCGTGATTAATGAAGCTAAATTACCGCCGTCACATAATCATATTTCCGTCTTGTTTAAAGTAATAAATCTCTCCGTCTTATCACCTCCCACGAGACGAAAGAGAAAAGTTTTAAACACGTAATATAGTACACCAGGCGGGCGGCACACACCACCCTGAGGCACACACCACTAGCGGCAGACCACCCTGAGGCACACACCACCCTGCGGCGCACACCACCCTACGGCACACACCAGCGGCAGACCACCCTGCGGCGCACACCACCAGTGGCACACCCCCCAGCGCCACACTATGCCAATGGAAATTCTGCTGCACACTACATCTCTGGCACTCAAGCGGCACATTACACCAGTGGCACACACACACACACACACACACAAAACATTTCACATTCTTCTTACTAGTACTGAGGAATAACCCCCCCCCCCTATTCCCCCCGCACACAGTCTCCGGCGAGTGATTTCTTAAGAGATATAAATTTTTCATTTCCCCTCGCCACAAAGGAGTGCTTTCTCATCCCCGCCGCCATAATAGGAGATATAAATGAAAAGTAATCACCTGGTAGCGGCCACACCCACCTTATCATAGCGCCAACCACTCCCCTACCACCACCACCTCTACCATCCCCTACCACCACCACCACCTCTACCATCCCCCACCACCACCACCACTTCCCAAACGCTGCCATCAAACTTGTTTTTTCCCTATAGTTTCCTCATTCACATTTACCGATTTAAAAAGTCAAATTTTTTCTATTAACCTGAAGTTTAATTAATAGTAACCACATATTACGGTAACAACTGGATAATTTATATCCACGTGATAAACTCAATACAGGTGTGTGGTTCTGGCAACAGTGGGAGTGATAGCAACAGGTCTGCACTTTAACTTCTGGGCTGATGAAAACTTTCCGACTTTTTAGCATAATGGAGGATGAATATTTTGAGGGGAAATTATTGTTATGGTCACTACGTCTGCTAAGAATACCAGCACTAAGATGATGATGATAAGGGTAAACAAAAAAAAATCATATGTAAACAACCATGGATTTTTGGTCGGACATAAAAGATATTTTTGTCTCGTACTGTACATAGCTAAAATACCAAAGAGTTCTCTAAGAATTAATAAAAGACATTTACTTTCAACTTTTAAAGAAGATCTGAAAGGCTCTTATCCTTACCTTTAAATCCCCTTTGGATAAGTCGTGTTTGGGTAGCCCCGAACTTGCTCCTCCTGGGACAAGAGCCCTTCAGGTACGGTTATGGTCTGTACGTATCATAGTGTAGTGTCAGGTTTCATGCTCTTTATAGTCAATAGTCGGACTTTTTTGTCGAATCGACAAGGAAGCTTCCTGACCTTGAAACCAAAGCAATATAACTTAGGTAACCATTTATATAACATGTTTAGTCAAGTCTAGGTTAAGTTAGTCTCATTATGCAGTAGATATATAAGCGATCAGTAGCTAAACCAAAGCCATGTGTAAATTGAACTGTTGCAAACGGTATTAACTAAGCAGTATGCAATAATAACTTGTAAAAAAGCACTAACCAAAGCAATATATAATAACACTTGTTGCACACCCTTGTAAACGGCACAGATCAAAGCAATATGCAGTAATGAGTATTGCAAAATAACATTATTGAGCAATATGCAATAATAACAAACCAATAGCAATAATACCAAAGTAATATGCAATAATACTTGCTGCAGAATGATGCAACTATACTTGTTGCAGAATGATGCAACCCAAGCAATAACAACTTTTCCTTTCAACACTGTAAATTTCAGTAACATTAAGAGTGATATGTCACAGTCTTTCGTCTAACTTGGTAACAACGAGAGCAATAACGTCGACCTTATTAACCCAGCAAGAATATTACCAGCCAATGGTAATAACGACGACCCTTCTCACTCTAAAACAACGAAATTCTCTAACCTTACTCAAGAACTTTACAAACAATCTAGTCGCCTTTGCACCGCTTAAAGAGAAACTATAACGCAGTATTGTAGATATGTAACCTTACTAAGTTTAAACCTAATCATACCATCACGGCCAATATGCAATAATAGATAAAACCCTCGACTCCCTCTACAGTACAGGTCCTCTTGTATAAAAATAATTAGTCTCAGAAGGCGTACATTCCCCAAGTATTATAGAAGATGGGAGTGTAAGCCTTATAAATACAGCACATTTAATAAGGGTCAAAACTGTGGTTTGAGTCGTGACTTCTGGACTCGGCCGGGGGGCACCACCTCCACACAGCCCCATCCACCCATCACATCCATCACCACAAACCAGACGGACCCTGTATTACTTTACGCTCTATTATCAGAGTGAGTGAGGTGGACGTCTTGTGTGTGAACCTTAGTAGTCTCAAGTGATGGTGGTGGAGGGGGGTCTTAAGAGGGGAGGGTCTCGTGGCCGGGTCTTGAGGACTAGTGTGAGTGTGTCAACAAGAAGCGAAGGATGGGTCATGTACTGGGAGCTTCCTGTATCGCCATTAAGTTTTGTCTTAGACTTATTTTACAGGTTTATGAGAGATAATTTTGTTCGTGCGTCTCGTCGATAAATGTTTGGTAATTATTTTTAAATAAATACTGACTAAATACATAACTTTTGAATACAATTTAAATAAAGATCAAAATGTTATAATTGAAAAAAAATATGCAGTTTTCAGTGAAAGTATCAATAACTGACATTTTTATTATGTTACTGTATATAATTTAAATAAAAATAAAATAAAATAATAATAATAATCTTGAATAAACAGAAGGAAACTCCCCGTCATGATATCCGGAAGCAACTATTTAATAACTAATTCATTAATACTAAGCAATAAGCTAGCAATATTCAGCATTATGTAGCAATAAAGTGCAATACGCCCCCACGTAGCTCAAGCACCATGAAGTAATTAGGGGTATTCTAGGAGGTGACTCTGGTCACCTGGTTTGATGTGCACCTGAGTTTATTAATTAATTAATTTATTTACTTATCAACATAATCTTAGTATTTCTTGGTCTTATGTGTCCCATATATATTCTCTTTCATCTGAATATCCAGTTTTACTCTGCAGATATTTAAAATTTTATGTCTTTGCAAAGTACTGTTGTGTATTTCTGATCTGAGGGAAGGCAAAAATAATGTGTAATAATTTATTTTTTAGTATTATAATCTTTTCTAGTCATGTTGTTTGAATGTGATAATCATTAAGTAATTTTTGTACTGTATTATTTGGTTCTGCTGTCAGTGTAATAATTATGTTCACTACAGCTGTGTCAACGTGGACATAAAAAAGTAAGAGTTACTTTCCATAGTGACCTCCCGGAATATGACTGTTAGTAAGAAGCAAAGTCTGAAGGAGAAGAAATAATAAAAACAAAAAATAACAAATAAACAAGAAAAATACAAAAGCAAGAAGAGATAATTATATAGAATCTCAATCTTAAAAAAAAAATACTGATCGATCCTTCTACTGTGGTGTAACAAGACGCACTACTACTACCCCTCAGCCGATGCTCTAGAGACGCTTGTGCTGTATATTAACAAAGCTTTAAGACAGAGCTACGCGGCGCTTCTAGTCAGTTATGATAGAACACTTAGTAACACCCTCAGTCGAGCCTTACAACATAAGCCCTAAGACTTGTGAAAATTTACACAAAGTCATCTTGTTACGTCACAGGAGAGAAGACATGAGACGTGAGACAGAGAAGACATTTTCGCCGGAAGACATGATCTCTCCTTCAGACTTTACAATAGCGCTTCTTTATGCTTCCTTATTCCTTATATATAATATATACATGAATATACATATTTTACTATGAACCTTCAGAAACTTCAGCCAATATGTTATTTGTTTCTGAAGTTATTATACTTTTTTCTTTTTAGGTTCAAATTCCAGTGTGTCTTGAGGATCAGTTCTCGGGAGCAATAAGTTTTACCGGTCTCTTGAGGTGGTGAGACTGATTGCCCTAATAACTTTTGATTGGTGAATAATGAGAGAGTGAGCGGCGATAAGGAGCCAAAACCAATCACTTTTATTGACTCTGGATTGTTAGAACGGTTCTCAAGGGACAATCTGGAATATGGACCTTGAATATAATCAATTCTTGGATTCTCTCTTCCTATGATATATACAGACTACGTGACACAGTAATTGTCGGTTTCTTTCTTGAGTCGTAGCTACATACTGGAGGCGGGAGGAGCTCTCATGACCGAGGGAAATGAAGCAAAATATATATATATATATATATAAAATGTTGGTTTTGAACCCTTGTGGAGAAGAGGACACATGGCTGCAAAATACTTCATTCATCATATGTACAGCAGATGTTTCACGTACTGTTTTATGGCAGTCATTTTAAGTATGTACAGTATATAGTTAAGGTATTTTTACAAGCATTATAGCGAATTTAAAAACCTAAAAAAAAAGGAGTACAGATAAATCATGTAAGACCTTTTTTCCACAAGAGAACAAAGACAAACAGCTCATCTCCCCAAATGTTTGTAAAATAATAATAATAAAAAAGAAAAGACGAGGAATCAGCTGATCCCGACTTGATGCCATGGTAACTCCTCTCGTCCATACTTTAATTATTATCTCCTTACGGTTCTTCTATTTATTGATACTTGTTACCTTCCTCCTCCTGTGGCCTCGCCAGTGTCGCCTACAGCTGAGGTTTGGGGGTTGCCGGGTATTCCAAAAGCAATAACATGATAGATAAGGGTCAACGTGGGCTCTGTGGAGAATTGCTGGGCTGGAGATGCGTCCAAGGCCAAGGTTGTGCAATGTAGATTTTTGTGTTAGGATTTCTGACGTTTTTTATTATCGAAAGAATTTGAAGAAAAAAAAAATTGGCACATTCTGAGGACTTATCTGCGATTAAATTTGTTTTTTCGTATTTTAAAGAAATTTTTATCCTCTGTAAGTGAATTAAAAACGAAAGGCTCTTTATTTTTTTTCTTTTCTACTACGTAAGCTTGATTTAATGGGTCTTCTCTGACTGAACTACCATTTACCCCCTTCGTACCTGAAATAATGCTAATGCTTCTTTAATTCTTTCGACGTCAATTTTAACCCGCTGCTCCCAATGAGTGAGTGAGCAAGCGACAACTGCCTTATAGATGGACTTTTTACGGTTGATAATTAATATTTTTTTTCTTGGTGTTAAAATAAATAAATAAAAACAATTAAATATCCTCTCATCGATATATCTATTCTATCCAGGATCATTTTTTTCTCCCAATGAATCGATAATATTTTCTAATCTTATGTGAGAGAGAGAGAGAAAAAAATAAGATTCTAAATTTCGAGTGATGATGATGATGATGATAATGACGATGATATCTTTTTTAACTTGGTTTTGGAACTCTGGCCTATAATTCCAACACGTCCTATGCTATGAGTGCTATGCAATGGCCCGATAGTCAAGCAATACTTAGTAGGTAGTCGACCATTAGTTAGTTTTAGCGTTGGAGCCACAAGGGGAAATGAGAGACAGAGATAATAGATAGATAGAAAGAATGAGAGACAGATACAGAGTGACAGAGAGATAAGAGATAGAATGCGAGATATATAAAGAGACATAAAGCCACGCAAAACGTTTTTTTCTTCTTTATTTTTTTCCTTCTTAGAAAGCAAGCAAATAGCTGATGAGAGAAACCTCAAACAAGCGCTTGAAGATGAGAAGCATAAATATATATACCTAAGAACTCCGCATTTAGTGTATATGAGCTGTAACTGTACTGTTCCAAAGCAGAAGTAGTAGTCAAGTAAACATTAGACGCTGCTGTTTAACACATTGCACAAGGTGAACAAAAAAAACGCCCCATCCACAGATCCCACACTATGCAAACGGATTAACAGGCAATAAGAACACAGCAATAAAAGTCATGCAATAACGTCGTAATACCTACTGTACTGTTATGGAGATTGTGTACTATAACCAACACCTGTTTACTTACGAGATTGTGTACTGTATACTATAACATCTGTGCATCTAATTTATCTTCATATATTTCAACCCATTCTTTTCCACACGTGTTATAAACTGTTTCATTAGAGTTAAATGTTGTTGGTGTTTATTTTGTAGGATAATTAATTTTAAACATTGAGGACGAATTGAATTTATTGTAATGATCATTCTCTTAAAAATACAGCTCATAACAGACACAAGATGGAGTGCCTAGTTGTCCAAAGTGCCAAAATTATTTTCTCTTGCAGTCACAAAGTTTCGCTTAACTGGACTATTCTTCCTTACCACTCAAATGTTGTCTTAATCTACCACAGAGTATCAACTTAATATTCTCTTGGTAATGTCATTCACTGATACTATAAAACAATGGAGAATATTTCATTGTATATTATGGGTTAAACAATGATGTGTATCTTCGTAATTAAATCTAAGGATCATAGGACGATTAGACCCCCAAAGCTTACTTCACATTAAGACAAACAACAATAATCCTAACGCTACCCAGCCCAGCCCAGCCCCAGCCCAGCCCAGCCTAGCCTAACCCAACCCAACCCAGCCCAGCCCAGCCCAGCCCAGCCCAACCCAACCCAGCCCAGCCCAACCCAGCCCAACCCAACCTAATCTAACCCAACCAAATCTAACCCTACAGGTAGACTTACGGTATTTAATCAAGTGAAATAAGCTTGGAGGGCCATTCAACACGTGATCCAAATTTAGCAGATATACGAGTACCATAAAGGTAACTGGACTCACTTCCTCAGTGTATACAACATCCAGTGGACAGCTTTGTTATGTATCTAAAGTTACTGAGGTGTAAGCCGCGCCACTACTCAACCCTGGATCAGTGGTTAATTAACAGATTACGGTTTATATAGGTAGGATCATCACACCCACTCACGTTATGGTTCACGTAATGTGAGGCTTTCTCAACAACGAAGTTAGCCTTTGTAAACAACGAGGTACATTACCTGAAGTTAACCTTTGTAAACAACGAGGTACATTACCTGTATATGGATATATGTAAAAGTGAATTGTCTGGTCATATAACATTTGTAAACAACGAGGTACATAACGTAAATGTTGTAACATCGAATTATTTACATAACTAAGTCTATGAACTCTGTAAACATCCAGGGAGGCTTTGTAAACATCTGAATAAATTGCTGAGTAACATTTGTAAACATCGATGATGTTACTATTAAGGGAATATGTAAAACACTGGAGGATTACCTATACCTGTAACATTGTTTAAACATCCAGTAATCCTCTACACTGTAAACATTGGACGAGACGCCTCAATCTTACCGATGTAACTTTATCTAGTCTATGTTTAGTCATTTAATTTATTATGTCACAATTTTGCTACTTAATTTTAACGTGAGATGTTCCTTCATTTATGTATCTCATTTCTACATTTTTACTGACACTTGAGTACTGTTTTGTATACAAGAATAAAAAATGCTAGGAGACGTAGGTGAAATATTTGCATGAAGGCGCCACCTGGTGACACAAGACGGAGACGTGTTGGCGACATGTTCTGGACCTGTTCTTTGTTTACATGTGTAATAATGCTTAATAGGATACACTCTTGAGGCTGGTTAAGCTATAAATGTTCTTATATTTCTACACTATCATATTCGGTGTCTTCGATACTGTCTTTCTTTCTGTCTGTCTGTCTGAGTTTGTATTTTTTATCCCTCTGACACTAATTCTATTTCTATTTTCTCTCTATCTCATTTTTTCATTAGTTTTCTCTCTCTCTCTCTCTCTCTCTCTCTCTCTCTCTCTCTCTCTCTCTCTCTCTACCTTACACTTCCAAGCACACTAAGTGGTCAACCTGTCCCCTTCCATCCCACTCCTTCACCCAGCTTCACTTTCCCTTCCCCCAATCACTCCTACATACCATCAACATGTCTCCTCTCCTTACCACATACTCCCATACCCCAACACCACGCTTCCCCTCACACCCCAACACCACTCCCCACCATCACTTCTCCACTATCCTTCCACGTCACCCACTACAGTAGTAACCACGCCCCCCCCCCTCCTTCGTTGTAATGGGAGGCAGGTCCAGAGCGTGTGGTCAGGGCGAGGCAGGCAGCACCCAGGCGCCATTGGCTTTCCGTGTGGTTCCACCTCTCATAGCCTTGCTCAAGTGACTCCTCAGTCCAGTCCTAGAGAAAATTTTTGTAAGTCTATTTTCTTAATAAATAGTGTAGATGATATGTGGTGTTTGATTCTTATTTCCCGGAGTTGTTGTGTTTTAGTCACGTGGCACTGAAGGTCGGTATAGGGAACAGAGCGATCGTCCCAACGGCTACAGAGAGCTGACAAGAGGTGGAGATGATAAATTACATTATTTTTCTTAAACAAGATCACTTACAAGTAGACAAACATACGCACCCACCCACACACTTATGGCCAGGTACAGAACACTAGCTACAGAAGGTATCAAGGTGGGGTACGATGGATGTCAAAATAAACAATGGACGCCTGTTGTCTGGGCTACCAATCTCGTGACGAGGCCCCGAACATTTTTCAGATTCTATCGTCTGTTGTCATATTGTCTCGCAAAACAATGTTGCTGATACTTTTTGTAGCGAGTATACATACTTATATGTATACTGTATCTTATATATTCTCTCTCGCTCGTGTGTGTATGCGTTCTACAATCAAAATTACTCAATAGACAAAAACCCAAAACACAGAAGATGTAAGGGGATATAAAGAGTCAAGATGTGACAATAAATAAATAATATGATAATAATTTTCCTAATATAAAAATGAAGGAAAAAGCGAAGAAACTATGCAAGTAAACATTGAGGCAAAGATCACAATATGAAGAAAAAATAAATATAACACTGACTGGCTGTACACTTGAAAATAACATGAATAATTATACAACGAAACAAGTAATGTCTTAATAGGAAAAAAAATCTAAATTATTTGTATAACACAGGAGTTAGTAGCTAGTAAAATGTGTTCAGATGGGGTTGTCGAAATCAAATATTACGATCAGTCAAGGAACACAATAAATTCCACGAGTGTTGCTGATATTGTCGTCTGGACCCCCCCCCCCCCAGGATGAGAACACAGCAGGTGAGAGCGAGGCAGCAGTTGGATCACTGCCAGGTAATATTTCTTCGTATATCTGTGTAAGCATTTACTACTACACTCTGGTAAGGTCATGAGCAGCTCTACCTCATGACTCAACCCCTGACCCCGGCACTGACCTTTTGATAACTGCTTTATATCCGAATCATATTAAGTAAACAACAAATCAAAAGTTTAATGTTTGTACTATCTGATGACGTCGCTTATACTCCCATAATTCCTAAGTTTTAACCCAAATTTGTCTTTTAATTGAAACCCTGATCAGTGTAACCTTTTAAGAAAAAGTTTTGACGTGGTAAATATATCTTGGTGAGGAAGGCAGCACCCGGGAACTTCAACACTAACTGAGATTAAAGATTACTCCTGAATTTGGTGGCGAAAGGTCAAACAGTACAGCACCAAGCGAACACACACACACACGACGGAACGAGCTTCACCTCACTAATATACAACAACCTCAAGATGACAAGTCGAGTGATGGACGTTACTATGGACCACAAGTAACTCCTGCAGGTTAACTAGATACAATAATATAGGTCACGCAGTCCACCAGGTTATATAATGAAACCCAAGACTTGTTTTCCATAATGTAATATACGTTACTATTAAATCTTTTTTATTTCTTCCCGTCTGCTGATCAACATGAAAGCAAATTAATGCATAATACCAGAAGGAATTAAGTTATAATTCTGTGGTTATTTATACTGAAGAATGTGGCATAAAATACATGACCTCATCGGAGAACTGTAGGAGAGATGCAAACACGGTGTACACTCTTTCACGTGTTGTGGTTAAGTACTTGTTTCTGTGGACATAGTAAGCTTACTTCTTGTTTTTATCGCACGCTATTAATGTAAAAAAAAAAAAAAAAATCCCTCCCAAGCAGCTGCCCGGGTGAGCGTGGTGACCAGAGACGACACACAGTCAATCACTTCGCCTTCCTTTATAAACACGAAACATTGTGTCATCTGTGAAAAATCAACCATTTTTTCCCTCCAAGTCTTTCAATTACATATTACCGTTTAAAAAAAAACAATATTGCCCCAATTTCTCACGTAAATTAATCTAAATTTGCATAATTATATTAGTCTTTGATATCGCGAATATTTTTGTCCTGAGTGATTATTCCGAAACACAATAAGGATCCCTTGTAAAGGCCACCAAGCATAATTAATGAGTCCGCTTTGACTGCGCCAAATTTTAGACTCGCGGACTTATTACTAGTAATTATATTGAAATTAGATCATGAATAGTTTTATTTTTTTGCATATAATTTTTCCTGGTGAGCCTCCTTTTGTTCCCTGACAGGTGACCTTCATACCAAGATAAACACACCAGCTGATTGATGATACCCTGAGATGTGACCCGACGCCAGGCTGTTGACACTCCCAGCATGCCGAGGATCACATGTCTTACAGCCTTATGTTAATTTGTCTACCTTAACTCCACATAAACTTCTATATCTCCTTATATTTTATTGTTGGCGGACTATAGTGCATTACTAACCTTATTACTTTCCTTCTTGAAGCGCAGTAATAACATTATAACAACAACCCTTAACTACAGACAAAATCGAAATCCCATTAAGAATTACACTAAAACTAAAGGTATTATGACTTCGAATAGGGGAAGGCGTTTAGAGTAAAAAAAAAAAAAAAATAGAAAATCTGATGCATACTCATAAGAAACGGCAACAACTTAAAAAACAGCTTTATAGACGAAGATAAATTTCTTCTTTCATAGGTAAATAATAAAAATAATAATAATAATAATAATAATAATAATAAATAATATTATCCCCTATTTTCAATAAAGGTAGACATGATTCGCAATTTTCCACCTCATAATATAACTAACGTGCATGTGCAGTGCAGTATTAGTTTGGTGGTAAACCTAACGACCTAACCAAGGAGAGAAAATTATTATTATTATTATTATTATTATTATTATTATTATTATTATTATTATTATAGGTTACTATTAGGTTCGTATGGGGAAATGATAGACAAGACTCCATTTGGGGGAAAACTCGATACAAAAACCTGCATAGGAAAAGTGCTATTCTTTCCCCGGTTTGCCTTTAGTCTTGAGGTAAGAAAAGTGTTTCTGGATGGCTGGATAACCCGGGTGACTGTTCATAAATATTGCCCAATAGTAAGCATTAACGTGGTACCCGCCGCCGATTTTTCATAGAAAATTATTTTTAAAACGCCGCAATTCCACTGTGTATTGTAGTGGACACCCGTAGTTTGGGCAGATTTGTTATAATGTGGTTATTTATAAATTAAATCTAACCTAACCTTAGTTGATAAGAAAAACAAGCGGCAGAAGCGTTGTTAGTAGACCGCACCAACCTAACCAAAGAAACTTACTTAACTTCCTAACAGTGGGGCTCCGCCCACCCAACTCCCCGGCATATTAAACAGAATAAACTTACTATGATATGGTGTAATTTTAGGTTTGTTGTGGACATGAGAGCAGCCGCCCGGGGCGCCATTGAGAAGGACAAAGCAGTGCACGCCTCGGCGCCTAATTATCTCCTTACGTTACTAAACGAAGCTTATGTCCAAGAAGTGAATATCATATCAGAACTCACTCATAAAATATGGTAAGAAAAGAAACAAAAACAAATAACACATAGGCGGGTATCTTGTCAATATTAACACACAATAGTACACTGAGTGTCCGACTCACTGTCGAGAATACTAGCCTATGTGACGTCGATATACTTCCATAACTCGAGTCATATTTTAATATATATTTTTATCATTAATAACAAACGTTCTGTTGGAGAAACTGTGGAAGTGAGACCAGACAAGCCCAGCCCACTGAACCTAATCTATAATTTACAGAATATTTATAAGGTAAATCGTACCAATGTAACTGTACCAATGCGTCGATTTCATGATGCGCGCAACTGTCTCACCTCACCGGTATTATTGCGTTTACACACCGTTTATGCCTACCACTAATCTATTATCATATTCGAATAAGACGTCTAATTATAAAATATCGCAAAGACCAACATATGTGGCGTTGGGTAAGAATCCCAGAATGCAACGACGAACAAGAACCAGGCCAATAAGGTAAGAAATAGGTGATTCCATCATATGGTGAGAGTCAATTAAGTTAGGTTAGGTTTTGGTTTTTCTGGTGTTTTTTTTGTGCATTTTTTAGTCGCTTAGCCACGTTTTTTTCGGTCCAACTAATTACCCAAAAGTATATTAAATTAGGGTAAAATATTAACGAAGATATGTTTTACATCAATAAAACCTGATTAATAATGTTTTCATTGAAATGTAGTCAAAATAATGAAATAATAAACAGCGAAAAACGCTAACTTCCAAAGAGTCACCTATCCAAAATGGAGATATAATTACCGATGTTTCTGTTACTTTGGGATATTTAACATCCTGTAGCCGTAGGATAGATATTGTTTTAGGCTAGAAAGCGTTAGAAAAGGTTCTCGAAAGTTTGATAGCTGTTTAATTAGCGTTTTATCTCCAAATTTTTCCTCATCTTCAGTCTTACCAACTTTGTAAGAACGCAATGGATATTTTGCCGTGACAGGCTAAGCTCCCACTAACGATATTTCACCGTGAGTGCGCTCTAACTGGCTAATCAAAGCAAAACAACAATGTATAAAACCAATTAGAACCTTACCTAACCTATCCTCATCTCACCTACCTAACCTCACCTAAGTTCCTAACCTATTTTCCTATTATCATCCAAACAACATCACTCGAAAAAATGAAAGCAGTGGATACTTGGCCGTTTTGTTCGCCGGTAATTACGATTATCCAATCAAAGCGCACTTACGGTAAAATAGCAGGTAAATATCTAGAACTTGCCAACACCTACTTATATATTAAGTCTTATATTGGACGAAGGAAAAAACTAGAAATATATTTTTTTATAGCGTTTCCATTGTTAATTTATATTTTTCGAGTATTTTAACCGATAAAATTACCGACAATATTACTTGTTCAAAGTGGACAGAGTTTTTAAGTAGAGAGAAAGTGTGGGTTAAAAAAAAAAAAAAAAACCTGACCTAACGTTTCCTAACCTTCAAAAGTCCTGGAACTATAAAAAGTTTACCTATGATTTCGGTGTTTAGTAAGCGATGGTGTTTTCAGTTTGTGTTGATGTTGTTTTCGGTGTTCTGATGAGGTGGGATCCATAAACTCGAAAATGATTCTTATATTTTTTACAAGTTAGGAAACGTTAGGTCAGGTTTCCCTTTACTTCAAAGCCCTGTCCACTTTGAACACGAAATATTGTTGGTAATTTTATCGGTTAAAATATTCGACAAATACAACTTTCCGACGTAAATGCTAAAGAAAATGTCTTAGAATTGTCTAAACTACGGATTCCAAAACATAATACTAAAATTCGCTACATGACCGAAACGATAATTTTACCTATTAATTTCCCATTATGGTTCACTAACGAATCTTGCCGGTTTTTCGTGTTCATTTACCAAAGCGTTAATATCTATGAAACGTCGTACGTCTGTTGGCGCGGACAAAAACAAATAATGGCGGATTCACTGATAGCTCCCAGGGTCACAGAGAAGCGTGATAAAACATCGAAAATTAATAGAAAATGTGCTATTTCTCTATCCATTTCATTCTAGTCGTGATGTAAAAAAAACATTATTTAGCCCAAAGAAAATTTCCCTAAGTGGCTCCACCCGTTGAGTCTGAAGTCTAAACCATTACCCAGCATAGAAGAGCTGTCTTACCTCCTGAGGGCGGCCATGTTGACCCGGTGTTCAGCCAATTATCTTCACAAAACACTTCTTAAACACTTCACTATCTGCATCTAACTTTTCCAAGATGCTCACATGTGTCACAACGTGGATGTTTATATCACTAAACACTTGATTAAATTACTAGAACCATTAATAAAGTAGGTGAGAGCGGCGAGCGTCCAGGCACCTCCCCCCCAGGTGTCACGCGGCGGGTGTCTTGTGGTGTGGTCACTGTTCAAAATATTACCACAAACTGGACCACAACACCAATAATATTTCAGGCGTTACGAGGCCACCAAACTTAATGTAACTTTACCAACATTTTCCTACAATAGTTGTGTTGTTATGTTAGGTCCTTATCGTCTGCTTTTTTTATATGATCAGCCGTCTTGGTCGTGATAATCTTTAAACTTTGGTTATATTCTTACGGCTTCCAAGTTCCTTGATCCGATGGTTCAGTTTGTTCGAAAACAAAATAAGTTGGTCAATGATTCGAAAATCGTGGACAACTTTCAGTCATAAGGATCTTAAGAGAGAAAGAGCCGCTCGACTCACGAAGCTTCGGAACAATACTGGTGAGCGGTGGTGTCCAGGAGGCGGCGGACACTCAGTATTTGTTGCCTTATTTCACCTGTACATAAGGCGTAAATTGACGGGTATTGGTTCAGCCGCCCTCTGCCGCCTCCATTACTGATAAACCTTTAACTAACATTACTCTTACCCTGTAGTGACGCTCCAATACTTCATAATAAATCTAAATATTTCTTATTTACACATTTAAACTATAAGTTAGTGCTACAGCTTCTACATCATGGACGCTCTGACGACAACTGTTGTTGACCTCCAGCAGGTTTCTTTACCCCAATAAACAACAGCCTTTACTCAGCATAGTATGACGCAGCTTCCCGTGGGCACACCTTATCACGGGCATTGAACATGTCACCTCCTAGACAGTGGAAAGTTACAGGGTGGTGAATCTGAATATAATATCAGATGTATTGACCCACTTATATAATATGTTCTGTTAATGAGACAGGGGCCCATTACACCGGCCCTGGTGAACGACTCACACAAGCAGTGGCCGGCCCTGGTGAACGACTCACACAAGCAGTGGCCGGCCCTGGTGAACGACTCACACAAGCAGTGGCCGGCCCTGGTAAACGACCCAGACAAGCAGTGGCCGGCCCTGGTGAACGACTCACACAAGCAGTGGCCGGCCCTGGCAGTGTAGCATCAACAATGTGGGTCATATTACACAGTTCCTTCTCCACTAAGGCTTATGGTCCTGTTATCAGCTTCTTAACTGAGCCTCATACATCACCCGGACAGGAACAATGAAAACAAACAAACGGAACAGCCACTGAGCCCCCCCCCCCCCTAACTGATCTTATAACATACCGTGGGGGTACGCGCTTCGAGCGGTGTTAGAGACGGAATGGGGGAGAAGGAGGGGGACTGTGTACGATATGACTACACTTTACACTTTAAGTCACACAGCGACATAGGCCTACCGTGACTATGACTACACTTTAAGACACACAGCGACATAGGCCTACCGTGACTATGACTACACTTTAAGACACACAGTGACATAGGCCTACCATGCATACACTTTAAGACACACAGTGACATAGGCCTACCGTGACTATGACTACACTTTAAGACACAGCGACATAGGCCTACCGTGACTATGACTACACTTTAAGACACACAGCGACATAGTCCTACCTTGACTATGAATACACTTTTAAAACACAGTGACATCGGCCTGCCATGCATACACTCTTAAGACACACACAGTAACATAGGCCTACCATGCATACATTTTTAAGACACAACAGTGAGTTATCAACACGTCTTCTTCACTAGACGTTTGGCCTCAGTTTTGTCTGTATTCAACCACCTTGGAGTGTGTGTGTGAGTGTGTGTGTGTGTGTGTGTTTATTACATGATAGTCGGGCCAGATGAGTCTATTTAGCAGAAAGCGAGAGACAGCCCTACACTCGGGGTTAAGAAGATAAGTCTCTCATTTCTCAGTTGTTTATGCACAAGAAACAGTACACGAGTCGATCAGTCACAACACCGCCCTGAGTTTCCCTTTACTGTGAGTTCCTGATTTGAATCTTTAATACGAACCCTTAATGTGAACCTCTCAATTGTACAGTTAACCTTATGTTACATTATGTTCCTTGACTCACTGCTGACTTGATACGTGTGGCAACGCTGGGGGATGGTGGTGGGGGGCTGGGGAGAGGGTGGCTGGGGAGAGGGACAACAGAGACCAGCAACATATTATAATAGACATATATTGCAAAAGGACAAATAAATGTGAACTCACTGACACATAGGTAATGGAGTGTTTGTTAATATAAACACCAACTAATATGATCGTGAGGAGCGCTGAACAACTCGGTATAAATTACTAGTCTTTTACAGTATTAAGGGGCCATTATAATTGTTACAAGAGCAGATGAACAGTTACCACAATACAACAGGTAACAGACGGAGAGAAAGAAGGAATAGAGAGAAAGTGAGAAGAAATAGCAGGTGAGAGAGAGAGAGAGAGAGAGAGAGAGAGAGAGAGAGAGAGAGAGAGAGAGAGAGAGAGAGAATCAACTTTCGAAACAGGAAATCCGGGAGTTTAATTTAAGCAAGGAAACGCTGAAGGTAATTCCCTCGAAAGAAGAAATAGAAAAGAGAGATAAGAAAGGATTACCCAAGATGTATAACGATAAGTAAGGTTAAGACGCTTTAAAGGAAGGAAAGAAGGAAGGATAAGCGAAGATAAATAACGATAAAAGAAGGAGGTTAAGAAGAAATAACAGTGACACACACACACACACACAAGACGGGCCAAAATGAGTTCATGGCGGACGGCTGAGACACAAGGACACGGCTGGGACAACGACACGGCTGAGACACAACGACACGGCTGAGATACAACGACACGGCTGAGACACAACGACACGGCTGAGACACAACGACATGGCTGGGACAAAACGACACGGCTAAGACTCAACGACACGGCTGGGACAACGGCACGGCTGAGACACAACGACACGGCTGAGACATAACGGGTGAGACACAACGGCACGGCTGAGACACGACACGGCTGAGACAACGACACGGCTGGGACACAACGACACGGCTGAGACTCAACGACACGGCTGGGACAACGGCACGGCTGAGACACAACGACACGGCTGAGACACAACGACACGGCTGAGGCACAACGACACGGCTGAGACACAACGACACGGCTGAGCTGGTGTAAAATCAGCTGAGTGAGGCGCTTATTACCTACAGCTCAGAGGAAGAAGAAGAAGAAGAAAAAGAAGACTTTTGAACAAGCATTACTTTCTTGGGGAGGGAAGGAGGAAAGGGGGAAGGAAAGGAAGGATGAGGGAGGGGGAGAAAAACAGGAGGAAAGGAAAAAGGGGGATAGGAGGAAAGGGAAGATCAAAAGTGGGATGAAAAGAGGAGGAAAGGGGGGAAGAAGGTTTAGCTGAGTGTTGTGGTTTTATTGCTGAAGTAGTATGGCAGGAAGGGAGGAAGGGCATAGGGGGAGAAAGAGGGAAAGGGAGATAAGGAGAGGGAGGAAGGAAGAGGGAAGAGGGGAAGTAAAGAGGATGGGAGGGATGAACAGAGGGAAGGAGGAAAGTGGGAAGGGAGGGATGACGAGAGAGAGGGAAGGAGGAAAGAGGGAAGGGAGTGGGAAAGGAAGGAGGAAAGAGGGTAAGGAAGGATAAAAGAGCGTAGGAGATAGGGACAGGAGAAAGCTAACTGAAGGTTATTACATTGGATAAGAAAGCGATGAATCAGACACACAAATGACAAAAAAAAAATATGACAAATCGATCTTGAGAATATAACTATAGAGGAGACTTAAACGATGTCACTCTAGTCTATAAAAATATATCCTGAATATATAACTACGCTATTGTTATTATTATATATTTCATTATTTTATTCAACATGAGTTGAGTTTGGTGGTCAGTAATGCCTTAAGAGAATTGGCACAGAAGTTGGTCGTACGTCTGGCGGTGATAGTGGCAAGGGAACTGTACCAAGGAAAGGTTTTCAACAGTGAGAACTCCATATAGCGCACTTCTCTCGATATAAAATCCGTTAGATGGCTGGGAGGGGGGGGGGGGGGTACAGCTAAAAGACCCTCGATATAACGGACTTCATATCTATATAGTTCATTAGATGGAGGTTTAAGAACTATAGGACCCTCGATATAACGGACTTTTCTCTCCATATAGTCCGCTAAATAGTGGTTTTCTGTGTCAGGAGCCTAACCTAACCAAACCTAACATAAATTAACCTAACCTAGTAGTGGTAGTGGTGATGTGAGTTGGAATGTTGGTAGTAGTAGTAGTAGTAGTAGCAATAGGTAGCAATAGGGGCAGTAGGGGTTATAGTAGTAGTAGTAGTAGTTTTAGGATATTTAATATTAAGGTAAATAAATAGTGGCGAAGGTGTGGCTATTGGGGGAGGCTGGAGGCCACGTTTTAAAAAAAAGAAAAAATAGTAGTAGTAGTAGTAGTAGTAGTAGTAGTATTAGTAGTAGTAGTAGAAGTACTGTAGAAGAGGACTTCAAATACATCCAACGAAGCCCGTGTTGACGTCAGTGCTCGAGGATTCTGGACGCGGGGACAGCGAGCCTTCTTCGACATCAGGATTTTTTATCCCATGGCCGCATGTCACCGTAACTTAGCTCTTGATGCAGCACACAGGAGGAACGAGAACGACAAGATAAGGGCATACGGGGAGAGAATTCAGAACGTTGGTCAAAGCAGCTTCACTCCTCTAGTGTTCACAACCTCTGGTGGGATGGGATCAAGTGCAAGATGCTTCTACGCCAGACTCGCAGAGGTGCTATCCGAACAGAAGCAGCAGCCCAAAAGTTATGTTACAGCCTAGATGAGATGTCGACTCTCCTTCTCTCTTTGCTTTGCCTCAGGGAACGAGAGCATCGGCCCCAAAGCCGACAACAGTTGCAGATATTGACTATGAGGCAACAGTCACTGAATGCCGCATAGATCTGCGGCTCAACTAACTCAACACAGCTAGGATAGCTACTTATGTATTAGGATATTTAATATTTAAGGCAATAAAATGGCGGCGAACGTGTGGCTATGGGGGAGGCTGGAGGCCAATTAAAAAAAAAAAAAAGTAGCAGTAGTTGGCATGGTGGTAGTGGTGGTGTCCTACAAGACAATGACCCTCACTTGTCCCCCTCCCCCCCCCCCCCCCCTCCCCGGGCACATTGACGGCGATTTAATTGTTTTACGACAGCTGTGTGTCTGGGGACAGCCACTTTCACGCCTCTCTCCTGCACGCACACACGCAACTACAAACTCACATACTCCAACTCTACTGTACGCAAGTAACGTTCATGTGCTGTACTTGAGAAATTAATATAACGTACAGTACTTACATGATATATGACCGGTACGTGTACACACAATTTGCTCGAAATATACATCTGTGCTGTATGCCCGATACACACACAAACACACACTCTATATACACACATCATCATACTACATACACCGCTCTACAGTACATACAATACACGATATACAACACACACACACACACACACACACACACACACACACACACACACACACACACACACCAACAACTTATAAGAAGTCAAGATCACACTAAATGCACTCAGCAATATAAAAATGAACACACACACACACACACACACACACACACACACACACACACACACACACACACACACACACACACTGCCTTTACACCCTAGCAATAACTTTCCCGCCTTTATGCGTAAGTTATCATACCACTTAAGTAATAAAAGGGAGGTAATTCATTTCTTGCCATACCCCCTCCTCACTCCCTACCACCCCCTCCTCCCCCAACCACCCACACCCTCTCCCCTACCCCCTCCTCACTCCCTACCACCCCCTCCTCCCCCTACCACTCCCTCCTATCCCCTAACACCCCCATCTCTCCTCCTCCCCCTGCCACGCCCATCCTCTCCCCTACCACCCCCACCTCTCCTCCTCCTCTCCCTACCACCCCCTCCTCCCCCTACCACGCCCATCCTCTCCCCCTACCACCCCTCCTCCCCCCTACCACCCCTCCTCCCCCCTACCACCCCTCCTTCCCCCTACCACCCCTCTCTAACTCACCTTCTCCCTGCACATCTGGCTACATTCTCTACAACCTGAGTGTGTGATTACAACATTATGTATAAAATAATAATAATCTGGTCTACACGTGTTGTGGTAAGTCATCACAGTGTTGCATTACAATTTAATCCTGAAAAATAAAATTGGTCGGTTGGCTGTGTTTTTATTCTTGCCCATGATAACAGCCCCATCATAGCCCCACCACAGCAGCTCCATGATAACAGCCCCATCATAATCCCACGATAACCCCATGATAACAACAGCCCCATCATAGCCCCACCACAGCAGCCCCATGATAACAGCCCCATCATAATCCCACGATAACCCCATGATAACAACAGCCCCATCATAGCCCCACCACAGCAGCCCCATGATAACAGCCCCATCATAATCCCACGATAACCCCATGATAACAACAGCCCCATCATAGCCCCACCACAGCAGACCCATGATAACAGCCCCATCATAATCCCACGATAACCCCATGATAACAACAGCCCCACCATAACATCAACCTCATGTAAAGAGGCTGGTTCAGCATCCCTCTCCCGCTAACAACTTAAACTAGGGCAAAATTTGCAAGATTCTGCCATGGAGGGACAAAACATGTTGAGGTGAAGCAGGCGCCCGTCCCACTACACTTACCTATGCATGTTTCCACCCTTAACACGTAAACATTCGCGCCCACACACACACACACACTCTTCATCCTCACTGCGCCCTGAAGTTGCCCTCTGTGATGACCCTGGCTGGCCATCGTAAGGTTCCTCTGCCTGGGGAACGAGAAAATCCACCCACTTACTGTATCGTGTCACCGTAAGACCGCCGCCCTTTTCTGTATACATGCACTGTCTATGTATACATGTACTGTTTATGTATACATGCTGAAGCAGTGTCAGTTTTTATCTCTATCTATCTATCTATCTATCTATCTGTTATCCGTTATCTTTGAGCCACATCTTAAGTCTATAGTTAGCTAAGGGGAAAAATATATAAGGGAAAAACATAAGAGCGTCTGAGAATCCGGTGCCAGACCCGAACGGACCTCCCTTTTGTTCCTGTCGGCGACGAGTAAGCATAATGAGAAGTTTTGGGGGGGGCTCGTTCTTCTCTTTCACCTCCGTCGGGTAGGGTAGGGAGGGAGAGAGGGGGGAGGGAGGGAGAGAAGAGGGGCGGGAGGGAGGGAAGGATAGGAGGTTGGAGGAAAACAAGTTGAAAGAGAAAGAAACAGGGTGGAGAAGGGTAAGGGAAAGGAAGGAGGAAGGAAGAAAAGGACAGAGAGAAAGAAAATGAGGATGGAGGAAGAGGAAGAGGAATGAGGAAGGGAAGGAGGGAGAGAGGGAGGGAGGGAGGGAGGGAGGGAGGGAGGGAGGAAGAAGGGAGAGAAGGAGATGGGGGGAGAATGAGAGAAAGGATGAGGGAGTGTGAGGAAAAGGTTTAAATGAAAAACAAAGAAATAAAGGAAGGGAGAAACAAAGAGGGAGAAGGAGACAACTAAGGCTGCAGGAGGAGAGGAAGATGGAGAGGGAGAGTGAGTGGAGGGAGAGGAAAAAGGGGGGGGGGTTAGGGAGACAACGAATGTTACTTTGTTAAGAGAGTGAAAGGGAGGAGAGACGGACATGGGGGGATAAAGAGGAAAAAGGGAAGAACAAAAGAAAAGAGGAAGAATAATCGTAGAGGAAGAAGAACAATGATGAAAATTATAAAGGAAGAGAAAAGGAGGGAGAATGACAATAGCTAGATGGAGAGAGAGAGAGAGAGAGAGAGAGAGAGAGAGAGAGAGAGAGAGAGAGAGAGAGAGAGAGAGACTAGGAGGAAGGAAGGAAACAAGGAGGAAGTCATCATCTTTAGCTCCTGACGTGTTTCCTCCCCCTAAATATGAAGAGGGAAGGGGGAAGGGGAAGAGGGGGGAGGTTGAAGGGAATTAAGGGGGAGGGGGCGTTGAGAGAAAAGATGGGACGGGAGGTGGTGAAGGGGAGAAGGGGTATTGGAGGGGAGGAGAGGAGCTGGAGGGGTACTGGAGGGGCGGAGGGGTGCTGGAGGGGAGGGAGGTGCTGGAGGGGAGGGAGGTGCTGGAGGGGAGGGAGGTGCTGGAGGGAGGAGAGGTGCTGAAGGGAGGAGAGGTGCTTGAGGGGAGGGAGGTGCTGGAGGGAGGAGGGGTGCTGAAGGGAGGAGAGGTGCTTGAGGGGAGGGAGGTGCTGGAGGGGAGGGAGGTGCTGGAGGGGAGGGAGGTGCTGGAGGGGAGGGAGGTGCTGGAGGGAAGGAGAGGTGCTGGAGGGGAGGAGAGGTGCTGGAGGGAGGGAGGTGCTGGAGGGAGGAGAGGTGCTGGAGGGGAGGAGAGGTGCTGGAGGGAGGAGGGGTGCTGAAGGGAGGAGAGGTGCTGGAGGGAGGAGAGGTGCTGGAGGGAGGAGAGGTGCTGGAGGGGTGAGAGGTACTGGAGGGGAGGGAGTTACTGGCGGGGAGGAGAGGTACTGGAGGGGTGAGAGTTACTGGAGGGGAATGAAGGGGACTGAAAGGGGAGGTAATTACCATATAATTATTGTTCTTACATAACAGTGTTTCATACGACCGTGTAATTAATGACGTGTACGAAAACCAGGGTAATACGGGCACCGATTAGGTCCCCGTGTAATTTATATCCTTCATGGTTGTTAATGAGGCACATACATACATACATACATATATATATACATACATACATACATACATACATACACATTAATACATAGATGCACACACACACACCCAGATAAAATACACAGAAACACCACACACACACACACACACACACACACACACACACACACACACACACACACACACACAGTTCTAAAGCCTACATAATGGAAGGCATTGGTAGTAGGGTGGTGTAGTGGCGTATCCTTCCCGGCCAACAACAGCATCACGCTCAAGCAACACCTTATAGTGATGCCTGGTCATGGTAAGCTTACGAGCAGGCCACTCAATCTATGGTAAGTTGTGGTGCGGTAACCATACACGTCACGGATGGACTGTCGTTCAAAAAGAATCAGTTATATTCACCCGAAACTTTGATCTTGGTAACAAAACGTACACTCGGGATCAAAAGTCTTGAACACTTGACAGTATTTGGTATGTAAGTACTCGAAAATCTTAGATGACAACTTGTGTTATTAGTACCTCCCAATAATGTATCTATAACTCACAAGTTGATGCCACATATTGCTAAGTGTTCAAGACTTTTAACCCCGACTCTACATATAAACTGTATACAAACATACATATATACAGTAAGTTCCCCAACATACGACTTCCCCCTCCAACACACGACTCCTCCCCTCCAACACACGATCCCTCCTCCCCAGCACACGACTCCTCCCCTCCAACACACGACCCCTCCCCTCCAACACACGACCCCTCCCCTCCAACACACGACCCCTCCCCTCCAACACACGATCCCTCCTCCCCAGCACACGACTCTCCCACTCCAAGGTTTGCATGAATGTATGTAATAAAAAAATAATGAAAAAAAGGCACTGATACTATTTTTAGATTACAAGTTCGTAGTCTTATTGTTCAGTATTATTGTAAGTACATATTGTATATATAAAAAAAAGGTTAATAATTGTTCGTATTATTTCTTACATTTTGTATTAAGAAAATTAAATTGATCTATAATTATTGTGTATACTTAAACTTCACCAATAATTTTCACAGCACATGAAAGAAATTTAAATATATATTTCCTAACTAAAAACCTCTTCAAATTTATCGGATATTTTATTATAATCTATTTAAAAAAAAATTATATATTTTTCCCTTAATTTGTTATATTGTCATTTTACGATTGGGAATAGGAGGAAATAAAAAACTCACTGTAGGGGCCAGGGAAGAAGATAATGCAACCGTACAGTACTGGTAACCCGGCCCCACACGGCACTGTTTGTCTAAATGTTTGTATGAATATTATATTTCCGACGCCAGAACTGTACTGCGCTGTTTACTGCCTCTGTAATGAACTAATTTTATTATCATGGGTTTGATTAAATTAATTCATGGATGGCATGGGATGGTGTGTGTGTGTGTGTGAGAGAGAGAGAGAGAGAGAGAGAGAGAGAGTTAAATCGTGTCTTGTAGTCTCCATTGTTATGTTTACGTATTCTTGTATTGTTTATTTTCATGCTTTATTAAATTATTGTATTTAGGGTTTGGATGACTCTGTAACACACAGGCTTACGCATCATCACCAAGAACAACTTCACGCCCATCATCATCAACCCCACACCCATCATCACCAAGGACAACCCCACGCCCATCATCACCAAGAACAACCTCACGCCCATCATCACCAAGAACAACCTCACGCCCATCATCATCAACCCCACGCCCATCATCACCAAGAACAACCTCACGCCCATCATCATCAACCCCACACCCATCATCACCAAGGACAACCCCACGCCCATCATCACCAAGAACAACCTCACGCCCATCATCATTGCTTTTGTATCTGTATTTTATTTCTCTTTTCCCCACGAGCGTCATTAAGTCATATTGAGAACTCATTCATTATTCATTCTAGGGGAGGAGGTGTGAATGCAGGGTCGTGAACACATAACTACACCCTTATTTTCACGCCGGGGAAGGAAGGAAGGAAGGAAGGAAGGAAGGAAGAGGAGGAAAGAAGGGAAGAGGAGGGGGAGAGGACGGGGGGATGTAGAAGAGCAGGAGGAGGAGGAGGGGGGGATGTGGAGAGAAAATGAGAGAACGAGGAGAAACAGAGAGGTGGAATGGGGGAATTGGAAGAGAGAGAGAGAGAGAGAGAGAGAGAGAGAGAGAGAGAGAGAGAGAGAGAGAGAGAGAGAGAGAGAGAGAGAGAGAGAGAGAGAGAGAGAGAGAGATTCGAAGTGATGGAAAGATGAGAATAAAAGAGGGGGGCGAAAGGGAGGTATAGAGTGGAAGAGGGGAAGGAAGAGAGGAGGAGGAGGGGGGGGATGTGGAGAGAAAATGAGAGAACGAGGAGAAACAGAGAGGTGGAATGGGGGAATTGGAAGACGGAGAGAGAGAGAGAGAGAGACTCGAAGTGATGGAAAGATGAGAATGAAAGAGGGGGATTAAAGGGAGGTAGAGAGTGGAAGAGGGGAAGGAAGAGAGGAGGAGGAGGAGGAGGAGGAGGAGGAGAAAGAAAAAAGGTGGAGATAGAAAGAAGAATGGGGAAAAACTGAGAGATGGAAAGAGAGGAATGGAGAAGGGAGGTAGAGAGAAGAAGTGAGAAAGGCGGAATGGAGGAGATGAGGAAAGAAAGGATTGGAAGATGAAGGAAGAAAAAGCAAAAGAGGAGTAGGATTGAATGAAGGAGGAAAGGAGAAGTGGAGGAAGGAAGCGGAGAGTGGAAGAAGAGGAGGAGCAGAGAAATGAGGGTAATGAAGGAAGGAGGGCAGGAATGGGCGAGATTGGAGGAAGAGGGAGAAGAGATGAAAGAGGAGGAGGAGGAGTAGATGATGAAGGCCAAAGTGTGATGGACTGTGTCTGCAATTTTGTTGATGATAGTCTCTCTCTCTCTCTCTCTCTCTCTCTCTCTCTCTCTCTCTCTCTCGCTCTCTCTCTCTCTCTCTCTATCCGTCTTCCACTTATCCACTGTCACTCCCCCCCCCCCTCCCCTGACTCCCCTCCTCCCATCTCTCTCTCTCTCTCTCTCTCTCTCTCTCTCTCTCTCTCCCTCTCTCTCCTCATTTCTCTCCCCGTATCTTCTAAAAATTCCACTTCCATAGCCATAAATTTCACAAAGATCAATGTACGATAATCGCTCTACCAAGGTGATCCCTGAAACCTCATACACGTAGGGAAAAAAAATAACGTACCCAAGTTACTAAGTGTCGTACGATTATTTTCCCCACTACATCAATAGATAATTTCTGTCAAGTGCCGCAACAATTAAAATTCTTTCAGCTCTTCTAAAAAAAAAAAAGGATACAATAAATTTTCATAATATTCCTTTAAAAATCGTAAATAATATGTATATAAAAGAAAGATATACCGTATATCAAGTGGCCAGAGAACACACACACACACACACACACACACACACACACACACACACACACACACTCAAAAGACCAAAACACATCCAAAAATATAAACAAAAATATGCAAATAAGTCTATACGTGAAGAGAGGGCAAGAGACCTTTAGTAATGAGAGGCTAAAAATACCCCTTAAATTACTAGCGGCTCTGGATAATGCCACACCTACCGCCACGACTCGATCGCTTCACCTGGTTCCTGGAAGTCACTAATTGCTCTGACTCACTAAGGACTTTATTTGCCCAAAGAGAGAGAGAGAGAGAGAGAGAGAGAGAGAGAGAGAGAGAGAGAGAGAGAGAGAGAGAGAGAGAGAGAGAGAGAGAGAGAGTCATGAGGTAAGGCGGTAAAGAACTTGGCAAGGAAAGTGAGCATTCTCTTTGCGGAGTCGGGATAAGAAATGACGATAATGAGAGGTGGATGAAGAATAAATAAAATGAGGATAGTGAAGTGAAAGGTGATTAGGGAAATGAAGGATAATGTTGAGACGAATAAAGAGAGTGAAGAAGAAAAGGGATGGTATTAAAAAAGGGGAAGAAGGATAAGAAGGAGGAGAGGGAGAAAAATATGTATAAAATGAAGAAGAAGAAGAATTACAAGAAGAAGTGTTAATAACAATAAAATTTCAACAAAACAGACAAAATTAATAAAAATAACAACAACACCAACCTTTACAACACTCAAAATAACATGAACAATAAAAACACAAGAACAACAACATTGCCAACAACCACAACAGACAAAATAACAACACCATTAACAACAACACAAAAATATAACACAAAAATATAACACAACACAAAAGCGCCATAACTCCCCGTGTGTGCCAGCTGCCTCTACTTAACCTAATTTCCATGCCAGGACACCATACAAACACACCAGCTGTGGCCTGAATAACAAAAAACAGCTGTAGATATCAAATTTACCCTCCGTAGACAATATAACAAACACCAACCATCAGACGTAGGTAAGATAACAAGATAACAAACATCAACTGTAGACAAAATAACACACACCAGACATAAACAACACACACACACACACGCACACACACACACACACATACACACACATCAGACATAAACAACGACCAAGATATAAGATAATAAAATAACCATCACCATTTAAAGTAAGATAACATACACGATAACTAATGGCCGGTCGTTCATCGGAGGCAGGAAGACGTGAATTTGCTTGAAAATAAAAGGCAGAGGGGAAATGGGCTAACTAACGAGCGACAACTACTCAACAGGCAGTTGGACCGCCGCCAAGAACTCTACAGCTACACGCTTCCCACCACCACCACCACCGCCACCACTACTACAAGCATCACCACCCCTCACCACCACCACCACCACTACTACAACCATCACCACCCCTCACCACCACCATCACTACTACTACAACCATCACCACCCCTCACCACCACCACCACCATTACTACAACCATCACCACCCCTCACCACCACCACCACTACTACAAGCATCACCACCCCTCACCACCACCACCACCACCACTACTACAACCATCACCACCCCTCACCACCACCACCACCACCACCATTACTACAACCATCACCACCCCTCACCACCACCACCACTACTACAAGCATCACCACCCCTCACCACCACCACCACCACTACTACAACCATCACCACCCCTCACCACCACCACCACCACCACTACTACAACCATCACCACCCCCCACCACCACCACCGCCACCACTACTACATGCATCACCACCCCCCACCACCACCATCGCCACCACTACTACAAGCATCACCACTCCTCACCACCACCACCACCACTACTACTATCACCACCACCCCTCACCACCACCACCACCGCCACCACTACTACAAGCATCACCACCCCTCACCACCACCACCACCACCACCACCACTACTACAACAATCACCACCCCTCACCAACACCTGGACTCGCTACCACCACCCCCCACCACCAACAACAACAACAACAATACTACTGCCAATACCACCACAACTACTACCACCATCACCACAATTACTACAACCATCACCACCCCTCACCACCACCATCACCACAATTACTACAACCACCACTCCTCACCACCACCATCACCACAATTACTACAACCATCACCCCTCTCTCATCACCTTTCCTTACAGCCATCCTCTCACACACACACACAATGGAGAGGGGATTGCCAGTGTGAAAACAAGATATTTTGGGGGAATAACACGACTGGAGGAGTGCGGTGAGAATGTTAAGTGATAAGAGAGAGAGAGAGAGAGAGAGTGAGAGAGAGGGAGAGTTGAGCAAATAAAGAGAAGAGAGAGATTAAGAGTGGAACAAAGAGAGAGAGAGAGAGAGAGAGAGAGAGAGAGAGAGAGAGAGAGAGAGAGAGAGAGAGAGCAACTATAATATTTTTGCACCAACGTGACACATAATGTAAATGAACACTCGTCACCCGGGAGGTAAGGTCTTTTAAAAGCGTTATTTCAGTGTCTGCTGAGAACAATTAAACATGCAAAACTGTAGACACTAGCGGCGCTAATGTAATTACATCAACACACACACACACACACACATACTGCAACATTCCTTAAGTAGTTCTTTATGTAGAATGTGCTGTAGCGTGTGTTACTGACCCAAGAAGTTATTTAGCATACGTGTTTCAGATCTAGGAAAGACGCTCTGAGGCTGTAATAGTCTTGGAAAAAAAGGGTTTGAGTTGATTACAGGCCTAGAAAATTGCTTAGGATAGGCTATAGGCCTAGAAAACTGCTTAGGTTAGGTTATAGGCCTAGAAAACTGCTGAGGATAGGTTATAGGCCTAGGGAAAATGCTGAGAGTAGGCTACAGGTATAAGGAAATTTGCTAGAGTACGTTCTAGGCCTAGTGAAACTGGCTAGAGTACGCTATAGGCCTAGTAAAACTATTACGGTAAGTTACAGGACTAGAGAAAATGCTTCGTGTTATAGGCTATAGGATAATGCTTTAAAACTGTTCCACACCCAGGGAAACTGCTTACAGTATGTTAAAGACCTAGGGAAACACTTTTAAGTGTTAGACATAGGAACACTGCTTTGGGTGTTATAGGCCTAAGGATAATGTTTACAATGTGTTATAGACCTAGGGGAACTACAGTACAGTATTTAGGGTATGTTTAAATGTTAAGTGTCTCTCTCTCTCTCTCTCTCTCTCTCTCTCTCTCTCTCTCTCTCTCTCTCTCTCTCTCTCACTCACTCACTTTGTCTATACACAAATGAAGGACGAATAGAAAGATAAACAAACAAAACGAAATAGATAGAGACAGACAGATAAAAAGAGAAGGAGATAAAGAGAGACAAACACAGATAAAGAAAGAGAAATAGATTAAAAAAAGAAGCTAACTTGCGACAGTAATTATGCGACACAAGAAAAACAACACCCGTAGGTTCGGTGGCCGCCCTTTTAACCGCGGCTTATCAATATAATAACCGCTAATTTACCCAGTGATAACGCCAGGCATCATCCCCCAATTAAATGCTAATCATGTAAAAAGGTCATGTATTTAAACTCCCCCGGTAATTACATCTTCCGGGGGGGGGGGGGTGAGAGGGGGAGGGGGGTGTGGGTAGGTGGAGGATAAAGGGGTAAGGGAGAGGGGTAAAGAGGGTGGGGTTAGGGTGGTGGAGTTTGACGGGGGGTGGGAGATGAGGGGAGGGGGAGGTATGGGTAGGTGGGGGTAGGAGGGGGGTGAGAGGGAGGGGGTAAGGAGGGGGGGGGAATAAATAACCTAGGTCATAAAATAGCAGCTAGTTTGTCTTTAATGTCTGAGTCGCGCCGTTTTGTGACTGTAAAGACATCAGCGTCACTGATTTATAGCCAATGAAAACCCCGGGATGAAGTTATTACTGGTAGAGGTGTATAGTAAAGAGTCGATACCCGTTATAGTTTCTTCGTTCTAGTGATGACTCCTATGACAAGACCTCCTATGGTTCATTATTGGGGGAGAAGTGGGAGTAGGAGGTAGGGGTGGGGGGTAGAAGTAGGCTGGTAAGGGGAGAGGGTATGGGGGTAGGGCTAGTGAAAGGGAGGGTAGGGTGGCTAGGGGGTAGAGGGTTGGGGTAGAGGGCTAAGTGGGATAGGGATTGGGATATAAACATAGGAATAACATGAATGGACAAATAAGTCAAAATAATGTGTTTGTGGATACGAAATTTACACTTAAATGATATAATGTTATATGCGAGTATACTGAACAAACACACACACACACACACACACACACACACACACACACACACACATGCTAAAGTGAGATAGAAAATTTTAGAGAGAAAGACAGATAAATAAATAGATAATTGGTAGAGAGAGAGAGAGAGAGAGAGAGAGAGAGAGAGAGAGAGAGAGAGAGAGAGAGAGAGAGAGAGAGAGTCAAGTACCTACCCAGACTCTCATCCGTCACAGTTGTCAGTCTGTCAGCCATTTCTACAGTCAGCCAACCATTCTCTTCCCCTCTCATTCATCTACCTTTCCGTTCATCTACTTCTACTCTACACCAATCCTGCAATTCACCTGTCCCTAGGTTCACCCCTTCCATTTTTTCTATCCATCGTTCATCTACCCTCACCATTCATCCACCCCATCGTTCATCTACCCCACACGTTCATCTACCCCACACGTTCATCCACCTCTCCGCTTATCTACCCCCACACGTTCATCCACCCCACACGTTCATCCACCCCACACGTTCATCTACCCCACACGTTCATCTACCCCACACGTTCATCCACCCCACACGTTCATCCACCCCACACGTTCATCTACCCCACACGTTCATCCACCCCACACGTTCATCTACCCCACACGTTCATCCACCCCACACGTTCATCTACCCCACACGTTCATCCACCCCACACGTTCATCCACCCCACACGTTCATCTACCCCACACGTTCATCTACCCCACACGTTCATCTACCCCACACGTTCATCTACCCCACACGTTCATCCACCCCACACGTTCATCTACCCCACACGTTCATCTACCCCACACGTTCATCTACCCCACACGTTCATCTACCCCACACGTTCATCTACCCCACACGTTCATCTACCCCACACGTTCATCTACCCCACACGTTCATCCACCTCTCCACTTATCTACCCCCACACGTTCATCCACCCCACACGTTCATCTACCCCACACGTTCATCCACCTCTCCACTTATCTACCCCCACACGTTCATCCACCCCACACGTTCATCTACCCCACACGTTCATCCACCTCTCCACTTATCTACCCCCACACGTTCATCCACCCCACAAGTTCATCCACCCCACACGTTTATTTACTCTCGCCGTTCATCCACCGAGACCCGTACGTTCCTATATTTCCATCGGTGGTCGGAGCCTCAACCGGTTTTTAGGCAGATTTTTTCGGTCGTCAGCAACCCAATGTGATGAATTTTTGATAGGGGGGGGGGGGGGGCAGATATTATTGTCGTGCATGGATGTTTTAGTTCCTGCCATGTGGGGGGAGTGAGGGAAGGTAGGGAAGGAAGGGGGAAGAAGAGGGGAGGAGAGAGGAGGAAGAAGAGGTAGAGGTAAAGGAGGAGGAAGAAGAGGAGGAGTAGAGGAACAGGAGAGAACGAGGAATGAAGATGAAGGAAGGAGGAAGGAAGAGGGAAAATTTATGAAGGAGGAAGGGAGGGAGGATGATGAAGGCATGAAGGAGGAGGGAGGGAAGGGATTGAGGAGGGTTAGATTAGGTTAGGTTAGGTTAGGTTCGGTTAGGTTAGGTTAGGTTAGGTTAGGTTAGGTTAGGTTAGGGAAGAGCCGCACTGTCACGAGGAGTTGTATACCTGTGTCAACACCTCATGTCTGTGTGATGAAGCTAGAAGAGATGGTAGTGTGTGTGTGTACAGTATTCGTTTCTTGACGTGTTTTACAGGTGTTATAAGAGTGACAGGTGCTGCAGGTGTTATAGGTGTCACAAGCGTTACACAGTGTGGTTTATTCTCCTGAAAGAAGAAGAAAAAACTGAACAGGTAGAGTGCTGGTCATATCTTGTGGTAATATTTGGTTAAGTATTCGTTACCGTGATGAATCCTTAAGTTGTGTGTTGACTAGGAGGGCAATTTGCCGCGCAAAGTGCAGGTAACATCACGTGAAAATACGCTTTAACGCCAATTTTGCACACTTGTGTTGTAATTTATGCACATACGCAAGTCTATAAGTGCATCGTCCATCACCACCAAGAGCAGTGGCAAGCGTGGGGCGAGGAATCCAAATTTTCATACTTTGTGATACACTGTGAGAACACGACACCTGACATCACAAACACACAGGGCACATGACACACTAAAGCGAGCTGTATAGTTACCAGAATACCATATATGACACTCACAAACACGGTGTAGAAGTCAAAATGCCATATATGACACTCACAAACACGGTGTAGAAGTCATAATGCCATATATGACACTCACAAACACGGTGTAGAAGTCAAAATGCCATATATGACACTCACAAACACGGTGTAGAAGTCAAAATGCCACATATGACACTCACAAACACGGTGTAGAAGTCAAAATGCCAAAAACTTGCATATACACATAAATTGAAATTAGTAGGATATTTTATCTAAATTCACAAACTGATATATTTTTTTGTTTAATCTTACTTTTACCATTGCACTCTCTTTTATCGTCTCTATCTCCTCCATTTCCACACCATTTTCCTTTACCCCTCTCTCTCTCTCTCTCTCTCTCTCTCTCTCTCTCTCCCCTCCACGCTTCCTTCACATCATTAATTCCTTCTATATTTTCCTTCTTATCACTCTCCTTCTCTTTCCTCCCTCCACGCGCCCCCACTCTCTCTCTCTCTCTCTCTCTCTCTCCCTCTCACCCCCCTCTCTCTCCCTCTCCTTCACGTTATACATAAGGAAGGTGTAGCAGGAGGAGCTTGGTGGGAGTGTTCCAGCGGCCATCAATGTCTTCACTCTCCTCCTGGCAGTCGTCAATTATAGTGAGGTGTTCCTTCTTACTGCCCCTTGCTCACTTAGCCTCCCCTGGTGCTTGTGAGGGAAGGGGAGAGGAGGAGAGGGGAGAGAAGTGATGAGGGGAAGGAAGGGGAGAGGATGGGGGGGAGATGATGAGAGGGAAGGGGAGAGGAGGGGCGTAGAGAAAGGGGAGGCGAAATGGCAGAAGGGGAGAGAAAATGGCACAGAGGAGGGGAGAAGGTAGAAGGGAATGAGAAGGGAGAAGGATTAAGGAGGGGAGGGGAGGAGAAAGGGCAGAAAGAGGGGAGGGGGGAGGAAAGAGCAGAAGGAGGTGAGGGGAGTGGACAGAAGGACTGGAGGGGAAGAAGAAAGAGAAGTAAGAGTGGAGGTAGATAAGGCGGTGCTAGGAGAGAGAGAGGGGGATAGCTGTCGAAGTTCAGATATTCAGCTTAATTTCGTTGTTTTTTGGTGAATAGTGAATATTTTTAAGTGTGTGTGTGTGTGTGTGTGTGTGTGTGTGTGTGTGTGTGTGTGTGTGTGTGTGTGTGTGTGTGTGTGTGTGTGAGACCACCTCCCAACCTTTAACCATTACCTTCAACACCATCTACTACCTCTAATAAGTCCTACTGAAATCCTACTGAAGTCCTACTAAAGTCCTACTAAGTCCTACTGAAGTCCTGCTGAAGCCCTACTGAAATCCTACTAAAGTCCTACTTAAATCCTACCTAGAACTGAGTCTCCGCCTTAGGAACCCTCAAGGCTTACTGAGAACTATGTGTCTAAGAACGCTGAAGGACTTCATTAGGATGTACTTGGTGATTTCCTGGAACAATACTGAAGTCTTCATTAAGGGATTTTGGGGATTAAGCTTCAAGGTTCAGATTACAGCTTGGATTTATAGCCAATTACCTGCTGGAACTATCCTCTCTAGCCTAGGGTGACCAGGATCCTATTTATAGCAGCTCCTGAAATCTACCTAGCAGATCTCATCCTCTACCTGGGAGATTCCAGTCTTTACCTAGCAGGTTCCAGTCTTTATTTAGCAGATTCCAGTCTTTATCTAGCAGATTCCAGTCTTTTTCTATCAGATTCCAGTCTTTACCTAGCAGATTCCAGTCTTTTCCTATCATATTCCAGTCTTTATCTAGCGGATTCCAACCTCTACCTAGCAGATTCACGCCCCAACCTAGCAGATTCCAGTCTTTACCCTAATAGATTCCAGTCTTTACCTAGCAGATTCCAGCCTCTGCTTAGAAGAATCCAGCCTCTACCTAGCAGATTCCAAGGGCCTTTACCCAGCAGATTCCTTCCTCTACCTCGCAGATTACAACCTCGACCTAGCAGTTTCCAGACCTTGCCCACCAGATCATAGCGCGCCTTCCTAGCCTCTAACACCCCCCCCCCCCCCCGGCCTCCCTATCTCACTCTCCACCTCCCCAAAAGGTATTGGATCCTACCTAAGAGCTTCCGTACTCTATCTGGCGTCATTTGAACTCTTACCTCTTGGCGTGAGAGTCCTACTTAGTACCTCTTGGACTCTACCCAGCAGTTTCCCCGGCCACCCTAAGACAGCCGTGAGATTGAAATGACTCCCCAGGGTAGTTAAGCTTTGCCATTCCGCTGTGTGATGGTGGTGGTGGGGTGAGGGGTGGTGGTAGAAGGGTGTGGTGGGGGTGAGGGGTGGTGGAAAGGTGATGGTGGGGCGACGGGTGATGGGGTGAAGGGTGTAGTGGAATGAGGGGTGAAGGGTGATGAAGGGGTGAGAGGTTGAATTAAGTGATCGTGCTGCGTCATCTTCTAATACGTATCTTAAAGCCAACAACATTAACTACACCGTCCAGGTCAACACCACCTGTACCTACACCTGTCGCGGTCATCACCACTACCTGCACTACACACACTCGAGATGTCTCACCAACACAAATTCGAGAAGAGTTAAATGTTAATCAGTGAAGAGCAACCTGGACTAGTAGAAGTAGTAGTAGTAGTAGTAGTAGTGTCGTTATTATTATTATTATTATTATTATTATTATTATTATTATTATTATTTGATTTCTTTTAGATTGGTTTGTGATAAGTGACGACAAAGGGAACTATGACAAAAATCATCGGTGTCGGAATAAGCGAAATAAAGAAAAGCAGTTTGGGGGAAGGAGGAACACTGGACAAAAACGACAAACACAAATAACTCTTGAAAAATGGCCGTAGTGAAGATATAAACGATTATAATCAAAACAAATGAGAAAACAAACTTGCGAATGAGAATACAAAAAAAATAAATAAAAATAACAATACTAAGAAACAGAAGATATAATTCTTTAAACCAAACAACAAGACTTTAAAGATGACCATTTTAAGTAATAAATCACTTTAAACATGCGATTAAGTATTAAAACTCATTAAGCATAATATTGTAAGTAATAAAAGTGTTCAGCCTATTGTCTTGGTTTCCACGCGTGAACAAGGTCTAGTCTGCTCATGGAACATTTAGCCTCGACTTAGCAGAGGGAGTGTGGGGGACATGGAGGTAAGACGACTTGAGTATTGGCGAGTGAGTGTGCGAATAACGCATTCATTCTGACCTTTTGTTGTTAAATGTCGCTGAAGAGTATTCGCTAAGTTGGTGCTTCTCTCTCTGTCTCTCTCTTCTTTTATCTCTCTCTCTTCTTTTATCTCTCTTTCCCACTCGCTCTCTTCTTTTACCTCTCTTTCCCACTCTCTCTCTTCTTTTACCTCTCTTTCCCACTCTCTCTCTCCTTTTACCACTCTTTCCCACTCTCTCTTCTTTTACTTCTCTTTCCCACTCTCTCTCTCCTTTTACCACTCCTTCCCACTCTCTCTCTCCTTTTACCACTCTTTCCCACTCTCTCTTCTTTTACTTCTCTTTCCCACTCTCTCTCTCCTTTTACCACTCCTTCCCACTCTCTCTCTTCTTTTACCTCTCAATTTCTCTCTCTATCTCTTATTTTATCTCTCTTTTTCTGTATTTTTTTATCTCTGTCTCTCTCTCTCTTTGTTTCTATATATGTGTGTCTTTATATATATATATACCTGTCTCAATATCTGACTGTCTCTCTGGTGTCTAGGTAATATGATAAGCAATGATAGGCAAATGAGACAGACAGACAGACAGACAGACAGACAGACAGACAGACAGACAAATAATACTTCAGTCCCTCCTAAGTTTCATCAGCGGGGTAATACTAATAAATAACCACCGGACATAACAACTAGCAACAACAACAAAAAAGATATTTATTGATTAAAGAACAAAGTTTAAACTCAATATTGTTACCATTTTCTTATTTTCTTTCTTTCGCGATTTTGTTTTTACTATGATCACCAAACGGATCTTACCCACGCATGTAGTTGTCTGTCTATCTGTCTGTTTGCCTGTCTATCGGTCTGGCTGTTCATCTTTCTATCTGTCTATCTGACCATCTATCTGTCTATCCAACCAACTGTGTCTGTCTGTGTATCCGTCTAATCTGTCCGTCAGTCTATTAAAATTTTGGTCCCTGAGCCGTACACCTGAGTTCCTATAAACTATTCAACAGGCTATTACCCAGGTACACCTTATTCATAGCGAGAGAGAAACCCCCTATTGATTCTGAGGCTATTATTTGTAGCTATAATTGTACACCCGATTAAGGGATCCAGTCAGAATTTCGTTGCTATTTCCCGCCATAGAGACCCTGTTTTTAACCCTGAAATAGAACTTCTTTAACCCTGAAATAGGTCCTCTTTAAACCTGAAATAGGTCCTCTTTAAACCTGAAATAGACCCTGTTTTAACCATGCATACTTGCTTAACCAGAAGGTGAGGATCAATAGAGAAGGACTGAACTTTAGGGTCGACTGCTTAAGGTCACTACCACCTGTCAGAACACAACCAGGTGCACTGCGTCTCGGTGGCTTCATGTAGTACTTTAGTTTATTATTAGCGGGGATGACCACGGGGATATTAGGCACTGAGTTTAATATTTGAAGTTGTAGTACCACTAACAGTACAGCCGAAGACGATTTATCGAAAACTAAAAATAAACAAATGAAATAAGTAAATAAAGTTATAGTGTGAAATTGGGATCAATGGCCAACGAAGATAGGTGTAATATTTTAACACAGCAGGCGCGACACACACACACACACCAAACATCAACAAACGCAAATAGAACGAAATAGTTGTTGAGCTTAATATAACAGTTTATCATTACGGCGCAACAGCTTGTTGATCTAACTATAAATATGCAGTACACCACCCAGCTACTGGCGCTCATACAGTACAGCACCCAGCTACTGGCGCTCATACAGTACAGCACCCAGCTACTGGCGCTCATACAGTACAGCACCCAGCTACTGGCGCTCATACAGTACAGCACCCAGCTACTGGCGCTCATACAGTACAGCACCCAGCTACTGGCGCTCATACAGTACAGCGCCCAGCTACTGACGCTCATACAGTACAGCGCCCAACTACTGACGCTCATACAGTACAGCACCCAATTACTGGCGCTCATACAGTACAGCACCCAGCTACTGGCGCTCATACATTACAGCACCCAGCTACTGACGCTCATACAGTACAGCACCCAGCTACTGGCGCTCATACAGTACAGCACCCAGCTACTGGCGCTCATACATTACAGCACCCAGCTACTGACGCTCATACAGTACAGCACCCAGCTACTGACGCTCATACAGTACAGCACTCAGCTACTGGCGCTCATAAAAACAAAGTGTTGCAATAACTTATTTGTGGATATTGTTTTTGTAACGAAGACAGTCACAATAATAATAATAATATAACTATACTACTACTATAGTGTGTGTGTGTGTGTGTGTGTGTGTGTGTGTGTGTGTGTGTGTTTTCGGTGTATGGTATGTGTTATCCATATAAATTTGTGCATTAATACTCACATACATCTGATTACTTTATCAGTCTTAGTGTACAGTATTTCCTGGGTAAATGTCCTTAACCAGCTACCACTGTCTTGGCACACATTCCTCAAAAAGTCCTACGAGTATCCTTGACACTTTCCACCCTCCTCACGGGATGTCTCACGCCTCCTCACAACACAAATTGTATTTCCTCCCCCGACACGGCCTACGTGGTCCGTGATCTGAGCACCGCCTCCTATCTCGGAATTTAAGCGGGCGAGACATTTTGAGCGGCGGCTCTACACCTGCGGAATTCTAATTTATCGCAGGTAACGCCTTTCCTCTACCTGAGTCTTTTATATCCTCAGAAAAATTATTGGTTTACAATCTAAATTCAATTATCACTTCTTGGTTAAGGATATCAAACACATAACATTTAAATATATAAAACAATAACTTTCATAATTTTCCATATTGCATAACCTTTAAGTCGACCAGAAAAAATAATATGTCAGTTTTTTCTAATAAAGTCAATCATTTAATAACTTTCTGACTAACGAATACATATGAAAAAGACTCCATCATTTTCAGACATTTTCATATTGTAAAAATCTTCCAGTTTTCGATAATCTATAAGGTCAAGGCGGTAAAAATTCGGGAGCTGCTACAGTCATCACCTCAAGAATATGAATAGATTTTAAAATTATAGAATAATTTATATATACTGTTAAGGTGATGTATATTACTATTAATTTTTTTCTATAGATCAATAAGTTGAGATGAGAAATTTTTAAGACCAATTCTTTTGAACAAATTAAAATAATATTTTCATGGGGATTATTTAGGTTAGGTTAGGTTAGGTTAGGTTAGATTAGGTTGGGCTAGGTTAAGGAAGATTTTAGGTTAGGTTAAGTTAAGTTAGGTAAGGTTAAGTAACGGTATATAACGCCATTAACTCTACATTGGAGAAAAAAATATATTTCGATTAAGTCATTGCATTCAAAACAAGATATAATATTCGTTAAGGTTTAATGGGTAAAAACAGATATATTTCATTGATGTTCACTTAGTTTATATAAGTCCAACAGATATATACATCCATTAAATTAACATACACACTCATGTACATTGTCATTAAGTTTACATAAGTAAACAATATACATTTCCACTAAATTTATCCCCCAGAAAAATAATTCCAACTCGCCACGATCCTCTAAAAATTATGGGCGAGAGAGAGAGAGCCTAGTGGAGCGCTGGTATCGGCATCCGTGCATGTTCCTGCCAGCCGTGTGCTCGTCAGGGGGTGAGAGTGTGAGAAGGGGTAAGAATGTAAAGGATGTGAGAGTGGAAAGGTGTGAGAGAGTGTGAGAGGATGGGAGGGTGTGATAGATTGTCATGGTGTGGAAGGGGTCTTAGTGAGTGTGTGTGTGTGTGTGTGTGTGTGTGTGTGTGTGTGTGTGTGTGTGTGTGTGTGTGTGTGTGCTCGAGCGATTTATTGCAGGCTGGCAGCGCGTGAAGAGACTGGCTGGGCTGGATTTTGAGAGCATAGAAACTGCTGTTTGGCTCAACTGATGGCACTGTTGTATCTCTTCCTTGCAGAGATATATAGTTCCATGAGTGTCTTGCCCGGAGCTGTGTGTGTGTGTTTTAAGACCTGTCGGTATGTGTGTGTGTGTGTGTGTGTGTGTGTGTGTGTGTGTGTTTTAGGACCTGTCTGTATGTATGTAAGTATTTGTGTGTGTGTGTGTGTTTTAGGACCTGTCTGTATGTGTGTGTGTGTGTGTACTGTAGCTGCCTTGCAAACAGCGAAGAGGAGAATGCTGGTGTTGTGGGCGAGAGTTATAAAATGTGGAATAAATGTCTTCATGTGTAAGAGAAACAGCTGGCAGTTATTCCTCAGCACAGTAATAAGCTGTACTGGTGTGAAGGAGTAAGCTGGTGAGGAGAAAGAAGAAGAAGAAGAAGAAGAAGAAGAAGAGGAGGAGGAGGTCTCTTCAATATTTTACATCAGACAAACTTATAAAAAATCTACGAAATTCGATTTATTCATCTATCCAAACGACCCATCCAGATACACACTTACTGTTGCGTGATTTTGGCGATGAGTGCAGGGTGTAGAGTGCAGGGTGTAGAGTGCAGGATATATAGAGTGCAGGGTGTAGAGTGCAGGGTGTAGAGTGCAGGATATATAGAGTGCAGGATATATAGAGTGCAGGGTGAAGAGTGCAGGGTGTAGAGTGCAGGGTGTAGAGTGCAGGGTGTAGAGTGCAGGGTGTAGAGTGCAGGGTGTAGAGTGCAGGGTGTAGAGTGCAGGGTGTAGAATGCAGGGTGTAGAGTGCAGGGTGTAGAGTGCAGGGTATAGAGTGCAGGGTATAGAGTGTAGGGTGTAGAGTGCAGGGTGTAGAGTGCAGGGTATAGAGTGTAGGGTGTAGAGTGCAGGGTGTAGAGTGCAGGGTATAGAGTGTAGGGTGTAGAGTGCAGGGTGTAGAGTGCAGGGTATAGAGTGCAGGGTATAGAGTGTAGGGTGTAGAGTGCAGGGTGTAGAGTGCAGGGTATAGAGTGTAGGGTGTAGATCGAGGGTAAGTGGTCAGGAGAAGGTTAAAGAAGTGTAACCTGTAACACAATGGTCTAGAAGAGGACGAAGCTCAACGCGGGGGCGGTAGAAGTTACTGAGGATTAAGAGGTTCTGTCGCCCTTCAGTCACAACAAAAAGGTTTAAGTCAGTGTACAGTGCGACAGTCACCAAGAGAGTAAACGTTTAAGTCAGTGTATAGTGTGACAGTCACCACGAGAGTAAACGTTTAAGTCAGTGTACAGTGTGACAGTCACCACGAGAGTAAACGTTTAAGTCAGTGTACAGTGCGACAGTCACCACGAGAATAAACGTTTAAGTCAGTGTATAGTGCGAGTCACCACGAGAGTAAACGTTTAAGTCAGTGTATAGTGCGAGTCACCACGAGAGTAAACGTTTAAGTCAGTGTACAGTGCGACAGTCACCAAGAGAATAAACGTTTAAGTCAGTGTACAGTGTGACAGTCACCAAGAGAATAAACGTTTAAGTCAGTGTACAGTGCGACAGTCACCAAGAGAGTAAACGTTTAAGTCAGTGTACAGTGCGACGGTCACCACGAGAATAAACGTTTAAGTCAGTGTACAGTGCGACAGTCACCACGAGAATAAACGTTTAAGTCAGTGTACAGTGCGACAGTCACCAAGAGAGTAAACGTTTAAGTCAGTGTATAGTGCGACAGTCACCACGAGAGTAAACGTTTAAGTCAGTGTATAGTGCGAGTCACCACGAGAGTAAACGTTTAAGTCAGTGTACAGTGCGACAGTCACCAAGAGAATAAACGTTTAAGTCAGTGTACAGTGTGACAGTCACCAAGAGAATAAACGTTTAAGTCAGTGTACAGTGCGACAGTCACCAAGAGAATAAACGTTTAAGTCAGTGTACAGTGTGACAGTCACCACGAGAGTAAACGTTTAAGTCAGTGTACAGTGCGACAGTCACCACGAGAATAAACGTTTAAGTCAGTGTACATTGCGACAGTCACCACGAGAATAAACGTTTAAGTCAGTGTACATTGCGACAGTCACCAAGAGAATAAACGTTTAAGTCAGTGTACAGTGCGACAGTCACCAAGAGAATAAACGTTTAAGTCAGTGTACAGTGCGACAGTCACCAAGAGAATAAACGTTTAAGTCAGTGTATAGTGCGACAGTCACCAAGAGAATAAACGTTTAAGTCAGTGTACAGTGCGACAGTCACCACGAGAGTAAACG
Organism: Homarus gammarus; assembly: GCA_958450375.1. Lineage (NCBI taxonomy): Eukaryota > Metazoa > Arthropoda > Malacostraca > Decapoda > Nephropidae > Homarus > Homarus gammarus. The sequence continues at coordinate 970,059 of CAUDMG010002191.1, read as the reverse complement.
TTTAAGTCAGTGTACAGTGCGACAGTCACCACGAGAGTAAACGTTTAAGTCAGTGTATAGTGCGAGTCACCACGAGAGTAAACGTTTAAGTCAGTGTACAGTGCGACAGTCACCAAGAGAATAAACGTTTAAGTCAGTGTACAGTGCGACAGTCACCACGAGAGTAAACGTTTAAGTCAGTGTATAGTGCGAGTCACCACGAGAGTAAAGGTTTAAGTCAGTGTATAGTGCGAGTCACCACGAGAGTAAACGTTTAAGTCAGTGTATAGTGCGAGTCACCACGAGAGTAAACGTTTAAGTCAGTGTATAGTGCGACAGTCACCACGAGAGTAAACGTTTAAGTCAGTGTATAGTGCGAGTCACCACGAGAGTAAACGTTTAAGTCAGTGTATAGTGCGACAGTCACCACGAGAGTAAACGTTTAAGTCAGTGTATAGTGCGAGTCACCACGAGAGTAAACGTTTAAGTCAGTGTATAGTGCGACAGTCACCACGAGAGTAAACGTTTAAGTCAGTGTATAGTGTGACAGTCACCAAGAGAATAAACGTTTAAGTCAGTGTACAGTGCGACAGTCACCAAGAGAATAAACGTTTAAGTCAGTGTACAGTGCGACAGTCACCAAGAGAATAAACGTTTAAGTCAGTGTACAGTGTGACAGTCACCACGAGAGTAAACGTTTAAGTCAGTGTACAGTGCGACAGTAAACAAGAGAATAGACGTTTAAGTCAGTGTACAGTGCGACAGTCACCAAGAGAATAAACGTTTAAGACAGTGTACAGTGCGACGGTCACCAAGAGAATAAACGTTTAAGTCAGTGTACAGTGCGACAGTCACCAAGAGAATAAACGTTTAAGTCAGTGTATAGTGCGACGGTCACCAAGAGAATAAACGTTTAAGTCAGTGTACAGTGCGACGGTCACCAAGAGAATAAACGTTTAAGTCAGTGTACAGTGCGACAGTCACCAAGAGAATAAAAATAGTTACCAAACACAATATGTTCAATTTTGGTTGGAGAAGAAAAAAATGTGGGGCCGACACAGGGTAAGAATGTAAGGGTCAAATAACAGTGTAATTCTGACCAACATTCAGACAGCTTCAAGTCGATCAGAATTTAATACGGTGATTGAACGTAAGACTGTCGGGTGCCGAATTATGTTTTGTCGGGTGCCGAGTTATGTTTTGTCGGGTGCCGAGTTATGTTTTGTTCGGTGCCGAGTTATGTTTTGTCCGGTGCCGAGTTATATTCTGAAAAAAAACATTCAAAATAAATATCACCAAGGAACTGGTTTGTCATCACTGAATCTAAAATTACCATCACGTATGAACACTTGGACAACCTCCTCCTCCTCCTCCACGGGGTTCAACTCTCACATCTATCAGACAAGTCATGCTGTTATGTCAAACGAAATCACAGTAATCGAGAGAGAAGTTGCGCAAATAGGCATAACACTTCCAATATACCTACACAGTTTATTCACTGGAGTACCTCGTGTAGAAATAGTTGTGTTGATATCATATACTTTCCTTCAGCCTTAGGACGTGCTTTCTTTTGTTATGGCTTTCTGGAGTGTTCTTCATACAAATGTCCTTCCATGTAAAATATCCTTTTATCCTCCTACACCGAGATCCTATACTTCCTCCCCCTCCTATTCGTTTTCCTCCTCATCTCCTCTTTCTTTCCTTCCTTTTCATCATTTTCTTCTCCTCCTCCTCCTCCTCACTTTCCTTCTTCTTCTCCCCTTTTTCCTCCTCTATTTCATTCTTTTTTCGTCTCCTCCTTTTCACTCGTTTTCTTCTTCTCTTCCCCTTCTTCTTCCTTCTTCTCCTCCTCCTCCTCCTCACTTTCCTTCTTCTCCTACCATTTTTCCTCCTCTATTTATCCTTTTTTCGTCTCCTCCTTTTCACTCGTTTTCTTCTTCTCTTCACCTTCTTCTTCCTTCTTCTCCTCCTCCACCTCCCTCCACACAACTTGCCGACCTCCTGCGACAAATCCTTCTACCCCATCTCTTTTTTTTTTATTCATTTCTCGTCTCCATTCACGTCCCCTGCGACAAAACTATCAATCTTTATTACTCTCACATCTCCAAACATCTCTATCCACTATCCTCCCAAGACTATCCTGTTCGCCTTGTAACCATCCATTCACACGTATATAATTCCCAGCCTACCCTCCCTCTCCCCTCCCTTCCCCACTTCTCACCCACTCCCTCCCTTCCCCAACTCCCCCACCTCCCTCCCCCACCTCCGATATCTATACAAAATATCCCTAATCTCCCCTATTCTCTATTCCTCACACCCAACCCCCAATCATCCCAAAGGTTCTCTCCCTTCTCCTACCTTCTCTCCCCCCCCCCTCTTCTTTCTCCTCCTCCTCCCTGTCCGCCACCGCCAGCGATCTATCCGTCTATCCACCAAACGTCCTTCACATCACTGACCGTCCTATTGAAGCGGCACGAATTTCAATTACTGTCAAGGAATGGGAGTCCGGGGAGTGTTTTATGTGCAATATGCTGGAATGCTACGTTGCTCATTGCTAACTTGGAAAAAAAATAAAAAATGTCCCTTGACTTCCTTTCCTTGGCGAATGGAAGAGGTAAACTTACATGTGTGTGTGTGCGTGTGTGTGTCCTAGTATCCAGTCAACACTACCAGACGACAAGCACGAGGTATAGCCCGTTTGGCCTCTAACTGGTGAACGAGCGGAGAATTTGTTGACATGTATATCTACTGGTTAAAGAGAAGCACCGCCTGAGACTTCTGAAGGAGGCCACCATGGAGGCAGCCTTCGTACTTATGAGCCCTTCAGGAACAAGTGCTTCACCCTCCTGGATATTCTCAATGAAGGTAACACGGGAATGTATACAACTTCAGGATATAAATAACATACCGAGCTAAGCCGTTACCTTGATGTGAATGTCTCCAGAAGCACAAAGGTCGCGTCATTAAGGTCTGTTTCTTTATTCCTCACGCCTACGAGAATTCTTCAACCGACGACTTATTCTACATCAAAAACTCCTGAAATAAAAGCTAATTGGGAAAAAAATCGACAACGTTGAAGTAGATAACCAGTTTCATCGATTTCTGAACAGGATCAACAACACCAAGATCAGCGACCATCGGGTACCAAAAACATGACCTATTAATGTGAACCAGGTGTCGTCATCCTCCAAAGTGGACACACCCTGATGAACATATCAAGCTCACACACACACACACACACACACACACACACACACACACACACACACACACACTACCAGAACATGAAATACAAAGACCCATGCTTCAATAAAACTTCACTCCAGAGCTACAACACACGAGGTACAGTCAGGACACATCAGCAGGCACCACCAACAGGCACATCCAAACATCACATGAGACAGCACTATTGGATGGACCTAACCAGGCAATAAATGGAGGAAGTTGCAAAACATATATTGACACGTTTGAATAACAAATCCGTCGACCTGATAAAAGCCTTTATAATACCAGCCATATAACCTGCCATCCATCACCCACCACACCGACCAAGCAGCAGCCAGCAGTAGTGGAGTCACAACAAACCAAACAGCGCCTGAACTCACCTGAGACTCCCATCCACCTGTACTGACCGGGAATCACTAATATATCTAATGGAAATAAGACGAGATCTACAGAGACCTCACCTTTAGGCGTTCCTCAGCACACAGGAACACGTGTACGGGGAGGCAACTGAAATTGATATATATATATATATATATATATATATATATATATATATATATATATATATATATATATATATATATATATATATATATATAAATACATAGATAGTAAAAACATTGATTGTTACAACATATGATTAGTATTGGCTTCTGCAGTGCGAGTAATTTCCTAAAGTGCACGTCCGATTACGTTAAAACATTAATTGGAATGAAATCAGTCTAAATCGCTCTCAGTGGCGGGTGTCAGGGGAGAGCGGCTCTTAAATACCTGGGTCTTACTGCTCACTCTCCCCCACCCTGCCACCATCCCCCGCCCCGTTCCACCACTCCCTGCCCCTCCACATTACCCCGCCCCGCCCCGCCCCGCCCCGCCCCGCCACAGTAGCCAGAGCCGCGGCGAGTGGTAGACAATGTAATCTAACTCTCCAGCATGTAGCGAAGGCATTTGACAAAGTCTGGCACGACGGTCTAAAATATAAGATCCTCCAACTCGGACGTCCCACCAACATTGAAAAGCTGCTTTACAACTTTCTTGACGGCAGAAATGCCAGACTGAGGGTAGGACAACACACAGGAGAGACCTTCCCACTCATGAGTGGAGTCCCTCAGGGGAGCGTCCTCTCCCCCACCCTATATATTATCTACACAAGTGACACCCCGCCTCCCACTAGAATAGGTAACGAAAATATTATGTATGCAGATGACATCACTCAAATAACAACACATCAAGGAAAATCGCGAGCGTTACAGGCCGACAACACCAGGCGGGAATTAGAAAGGGTAAATAATTACGAAAAACAATGGAAAATCCAAACCAGTCTCCCAAAATTCACAGTGATACCCTTATGCAGAAGGAAAACCCATCCATTAGTAACCAATAATGCTCAGATAGAATACAAAAGCAGAGGCACCCTCCTGGGCCTGCATATATCCACGACAGGTTACTCCCATCATGTCCACAGCAAGAAGGAAAAAGCAAGAAGAGAGCTGAGAAAACTATGCTGCTTTAAAGCGCTTCCTGAGAAAATAAAACTCCGCCTGGTGACATCATTTATCACACAGATATTAACTTAACCAGCAATATCTCTTCATACTATGAGCACCACTCAAATATTAAAATTACAGGTGGTCCAAAATGAAGCCCTAAGATTCGTCACAGATGAAAGACACCCCTTCACCAAAACCACAGCCGAGATACATAGAAACCTGAGAATGAAACCCATCAACCAGCAGCTGCACACCCTGGCCAGCAGAATCTGGCAAAAGATAGAACGATCAGAGCAAGAACTCCTTCAAAGACTCACACCAGATAACAACAACCATACATGGTTCCCAAAAAGTTACCAAATCTCAAAAGGTCCCTTACCACCCCCAATCAACACGGCCAGGCAATAGACAACCTCCCTAGACCAGCATCCGCCAGTAGGGTCGGCGGAATATGAAATAAGGCCCTTAAAACACCCATATATGGGACAGGGTAGGATGTCTAGTGCCTGTACCGACAGACAATAACTAACCCATGACACAACCCTAACACACTATTAGCTTAGCTAGGCGGTCAGCCCGCCCTCTCTTACCTCCTCCTAAATTTCTTCAATTTCCGAACTATAACTTCCTTCCCCCACCTCTAATCTTCCTTCACCCCTCAACCTTTCTCTACAAAAAAAAATAAAAAAAAAGACAGATGCTACTGACGTCATGAGACTCTCAACATAAAGATAATGGAAGGTTGACTCCAGTTTGGCATATTAATTTACTTCTCTTCCTCATTTTCTGTTCCGCTTCTCTTCTACCAGAGACGAAAAAGAAACAGACTAACTGGGAGAGGGAAAAGGAAAAAAAAGAGCAATATATGGAAGAAGAATGTGTGTGTGAGAGAGAGAGAGAGAAAGAGAGAGAGGTATAGAAATCATAAGGTAAAAATATAATAAGCAAACAGCTTACGGCCCGGGGCTACCCTCCCAGCTATGACTTAATACCACTACAAATGAAGAAACTACAAAAACCTGGTGACATTAAGCACCCCCAAAACTGAAGCAGTGATCACCAGCACCAAGTAGACTGAAAACTGCAAAACCAAGTGATATTAACTGCTGTAAAACTCATGTAATTATCACCTGCCACAAGTCAAGGTATTGTACAGGTGTCCTTCCTTATAATCAACACGAGGCACAGTTTTTCTCTTCATTATCAATCCAGTGAACCTTAGTGAACCCCCATGAACCCAAATGAATCCTAATGAACCACAATGAACCACAACGGTACTATCCTCATATTATTATACACTTCTATGCCTTATATGGTACGTAACCTAACCATCACTTCTACAACACGTTTTATCCACGTCACTCAGTCTGGTACTATTATGATACCCAAACAACCTCTCTCTCTCTCTCTCTCTCTCTCTCTCCATATATATATATATATATATATATATATATATATATATATATATATATATATATATATATATATATATATATATATATATATATATATATATATATATATATATATATATTTCTCTCTCTCTATTTCTCTTCATATATTTCTCACTCTTTTCATTCCTCACAATTATGTTTTTTATTAAGCCTTTGCCCTTACATAGAGGAGAGTAAGGAGAGTGAGGGGAAGAGAGGAGGAGGGGAGGGGAAGGAAGGGGAGAGAAAAAAGGATGGGAGGAAGGAAACGGAAAGGTATGGGAGGGGAAGAGGGGAGGAAAATGAAGGAGGGGGAAAAGGAATGAAAGGGAAGAAGGTAAGAACGAAAAGGAAGGGGAGAGGAGGGGGAAGGAAGGCGGATGAGGGGAAGAAAGGAGGATGAAGGGAAGAAAAGAGGATGAGGAGATTGGTAAAAATGTGTCACATTCCGTGTTCTAGTCCAAACCCAAGCCATGAGTCTTACAGGGGATTCGAACACCCTCAGCACTTCTTACTATCACTCCGTAACCTTCCCTTCCCTTATTCTACTATTGCCTTTAAAACATACATACATACATACATACATACATACATACATACATACATACGTTACTACTACTACTTTGCTGTCACTTGGAATCGAGGATGGCGATCATCCAGCTTTGATAAAATGATATGAGTTATTATGGATGTCACTTTCGTTGGTGAGCTCTGAGGTGACTAGAGAGGCAGTTACTGGAACGGCAGGGTCGTCCACAAAGGTTGCACGAGTGGAGGGCTACATATAGTGCGGGAGGGGCGGCAGCAGCGTCTTTCCAGGGTTAGAGCCTGTGTGCCTTGGTATGCAGTCGGGCTAACTCGAAAGTATTGACACCTTCTCGTGTGGTGCTCCTCCAAGTTTTACGGTGTGCAGTAATCGTCTCCCAGGTGAGGGGGTCGATTTGGCACTGTTTCAGGTTTGTCTTAAGACTATCCTTATACCTTTTCAGTTGCCGCCAGCGTTACGTTTACTATTCGTTAGGTGACTGTAAACTAGCTGCTTTGGCAGTCTACTGTTGTCCATGCGGGTAACATGGCCAGTCCAACATAGTTGTTCATGGACAATGGTAGCCTCGATGCTCCTACAGTTGGTGTCAGCAAGAAAACTGGCATTTGTTCTCTGGTCTTCCCAGCGAACTCGGAGGATGGAATGTCGACTACGTTGGTGAAAGTTTTCAAGTGCCTTGAGGTGCCTCCTGTATGTGACCCATGTCTCGCTGGCATATAGCAGGGTGGGGAGGACCACTGCTCGATATACGAACAACTTTGTAGATAATTTCAGCTCCCTACAGCTGAGGACACGGGTACAGAGTCTGCCAAAGGCTTGTGATGCACATCTCTTCGAAACATACATACACACAAACACACATACATACATATACACGCGCATACACATATATACACAGACACATACACACACACATATCCTGAGAGAAAGAGAGAGAGAGATGCGATAAAGCAGAATTAAACAAAAGAAGGGAAAAACGGGTTACTTAGAGAAGAAACCTTACACAGGGAAATAAAGACGGCACAGAAGATAAATAAGACGTGAATGAGTAACATAAAATAGAAAAGGTGAGAAGAGAAGAAATAAAAGAAGAGGTTAAAAGGTCTGGCCTATAAAACTTGGCTGAATATGACGTCAAAAGTAACTGAAGGCGACGAGAGCCACTGAAGAGGACTTTATTTAACACCAATCTTAAAAGAAAAAACATTAGGTGAACGGTTTTCTCTTTATCTTAAAATAATTATGTAAACTATGATTAATAATTAGTTTTTCTTATCAGTTTTACGTATCTCAATCTATAACAGAACATGGATCTATAGAAATATAATTCATGGTCAGTTATCATCTTCTCGTTCGCCATCCTGAGTCTGGATCAAATGCTTACACGACGCATGCGCTAAAGATTACCTCATATGTTTACATCAGGGAAGTCCGCTATGCGCCACAAGCTCGGGTGAGCAGTGAGCCACTTAGCACCTTATCGATGTGTTTAACGTTCACATAAATATCTGTTTCTGCACTACAACTGCTAAGTGCAGATATTGACCAATTATGTGTGAATTTATGAGCAAAATATGTAGGGACAGAAAATATATATATATATATATATATATTATATATATATATATATATATATATATATATATATATTATATATATATATATATATATATATATGAGTACAAAATGTTCATCGCTCTGTAGCCTGTGTACAAGCAGTATGTATATAATATAAGTAAGGAATGTATCCGTGTGAAGTGTGTATGTATACCACGTGAGTTTAGGAGCGAGGTGTTTTAAGGCGTCAAGTGTGTAACAATGTGAACTGTATGCCTGTCAAGTGTGAAAAAGTGTTTAAGTGTGCACAGGTGTAAAGTGCGTACTTGTGCAAAGTACAGAACCTATGGATGACTGACTGACTGAGAATCATCCATTCTACCACACTACAACTACCGCCACCACCACACAACTATCTCCACCATCACCACCACACAACTACCCCCACCATCACTGTAACACCACAGCCACACCACACCACGTCCACTACACAATACCAACACACCACCAAAGTGAGAGCTCTTGAACACATATATACAGTAACCTAGAGATTGAAAATAACATCACACAGACCATCTACACTGATGGCTCTCTAAACACTGCCTATCGGAGGGTTGGAAGTGCTGCCATTGTGACTCAGCCTGGCGGTTACACAATAGAGAAAAAAGTTAGAATCAGTAGCAGGACATCCACTCTACTGCCTGAACTAGTTACTACACTCACAAACCTGACATTACCACAGATAGTCTCAGCATCACTGACTCCTTAACCTCACTACCTTGCTCTTGACAACCTGAATGCAGATTGGTACGCGCTTGTCTCTGAAGCCCGACACAAATATGCGCGCCTTGTTGACGAGGGTGTCGGATCAAGCTACTGTGGATCCCCGCTCACAGAGGCCTCAGTGAACATGATAGAGGCGATACCTTAGTTAAACTCACGTCTAACAAGGACACTGTTGAATGTAATGTGGGTCTGTCAAACAGAACCCTGAAAATTGTAATGAGGAAAGAATTTGAAGCAAGCAGACAGGTGCAAACAGGCACTAGTCAATCGATTGTTTACCATGATGTGATGTATCAAGTGAAACATGTAAATGGAGTAAGTAACAAGATCACTAGCCTACAAGATGTTGTAACCGTTACACTAAGGTTAGGATACAAGTCTCTCTGGCAGTATGCCCCTCAGGCAGATGTGAACAAAACTAAATGTAAAGTGTGTGGCCAGACAAAAGACCACAAACTCTAACACTATGTCTTAAACTGTGAAAAAATAGAACCTTTTAGGGACTAATAAATTATACAGTGTATGCAATGGCACAGCACTTTATCTCTCTGATGGCAAGATAGCTGGTATAAACCTAACAGCTAAGTCAATCCTAGTGTATAAAACTAAACAAAAATGTTCTGGAAATATTCACTAACATACAGTGCCACATTATCCTGACCACTGGGGTCTGATAAACACGGCCTTTGTGACCTCTGCTCTAATCTTTTTTGCGCTACTGCTCACAGGATAAATATGGGATGCACAATAAACTAGCTGCAGACCTCTACAAAATTCAAATTCAATTACAAAATAACCATCCAACCACCCAACCACCACCACACAGTAACCACCATACAGTAACCACCCAACTTCAACCACCACAGCACAGTAGCGACCTCCCTTGTACCTCTAGGGGGGGGGGGGGTGATAATGCTGACTCACAAGCCTGCAATATATACCTCAACACACAGCTGATAACAGGTTTTACTACAGCGATCACTACCACTGGCTCCTTCACACACACACACACAACCTCCCTCCCTCCTCATCTCTCTCTACTTACTCAATCATCTCTCTCTCTCTCTCTCTCTATCTCTCCTCCCACCATTCATTCCACCTCACCCACCTTCCTCCTCCAGACTCACCTCCCCCTCAAGGTCCAAGTCTTATCTTCAAGTCGACCTTAGAGTACACATGCAGGTTTGGCAGTCAATAATCCAGTGCGTGTTTACTCTGGTTCCAAGATACACGTTGATACATACACTGGCCCACTCTATGGCCCACTCTCCCTCCCCACTCATCCCTCTCTCCCACTTTCATCATGCCATTCGCCATCTCCATTACCTCCACCTTCCATATCCAACTCGTTCCACTTAACACTTCCATGATATAAAGTCACCTTCAATTTCCCACTCATCATTTAAAGTACCCCCACTTTTTACCTTTAATATCCTACTCATCACTTCGAACACCTTACTCGCTACCGCCAATAACCAACTCATCACAACCAACACGTCCTTCATAATACTCATCACACTTATCACCTCTATCACCCCACTCATCACCTCCACCACCCCACTCCTTACCTCCATCATCCCACTCATTACCTCCATCATCCCATTCAACACCCCCACAATCCCACTCCTCACCTCCATCATCCCACTCATTACCTCCATCATCCCACTCATCACCCCCACAATCCCACTCCTCACCTCCATCATCCCACTCATCACCTCTATCACCCCACTCATTACCTCTATCACCCCACTCATCACCTCTATCACCCCACTCATCACCTCCATCATCCCACTCATTACCTCCATCATCCCACTCATCACCTCCATCATCCCACTCACTACCTCCATCATCCCACTCATCACCTCCACAATCCCACTCCTCACCTCCATCATCCCACTCATTACCTCCATCATCCCACTCATCACCCCCACAATCCCACTCCTCACCTCCATCATCCCACTCATCACCTCTATCACCCCACTCATCATCGCCAACATGACTATTCTGGCCAACACAATGGACTCATTACCTCTAATGCCCCCCTCCCCCCCCCACCACCACTCCCTCCCACTATCTAAAACTTCCCACTCATCACCAAGACGACAACTCCCCCCCACCCCCCCTCACGGCCCTCCTCCTCCCCCTACTACTACTACTACTACTCTCCGTCGACTATTTCTGCATTCCATATTTCCTGTCTTCTCCTCCTCTTGTGTATAATCTCTCTCTCTCTCTCTCTCTCTCTCTCTCTCTCTCTTTCTCCCTCTCTCTCTCTCTCTCTCTCTCTCTCTCCCTCTCTCCCCCCCTCTCTCTCTCTCTCTCTCTCTCTCTCTCTCTCTCTCTCTCTCTCTCTCTCTCCCAAACGCCTATTTATTCCTTCGATCCATCCCAGTACTCCTTCCCATTCCTTTTCCTCCATTACGATTCACCCTCTCATTCATTCCTCATTTTCTTTCAGTTTTTCCCTTTCCTTTCTTCTTGATTTGCCATTCCCCCATCCCGTTCCCCCCTCTCTCTTTCTCTCTCCTACCAATTTGTTCCTCTCCTCCACTTCTTCACTTTCTCTTACTTTCTCACGTCACCTCAGCTATCCCACATCTCCCATATAAATTCCACTCTCTGTCTCTCTCTATTACTCGTGTCTCTCCCTGTTCTTTCCTCTCTCCTTCCCTCATCATTTACTTCCCTCATGTTCTTTCCCTCATCAGCTAGTCCCCTCCCACTCTCCTTCATTCCCCCCCACCCCTTTCTCTATCCTTCCCTCCCCTTAGAAAATAGCAGCAACTCCCTTAATCTCCCTTTATCTCCTTTTGTTGTCGTGTATGGGCTATTTATACTAGCAGCGTCCATGGCGGCTCTTGTGTCGTCCAGCCCGTCCACACAATATCTGGTGGTCACTAAGTTATGGGTTCTTCTACAAATACATCAATATATCGGCAGTGCGTGGCCAGTGTGTGTGTGTGTGTGTGTGTGTGTGTGTGTGTGTGTGTGTGTGTGTGTGTGTGTGTGTGTGTCGTTGGATGTATCAAATGGATATGATAGTTACGTCTGTGTTTTAATCATTCTTTAGTTGTTATATGACGTCTAAAATGTGCTTTCATGAGGGGTATTTTGAGCGTGCGTGTGTGTGTGTGTGTGTGTGTATGTGTGTGTGTGTGTTAGCCGTCGTAAGATATAACACGTATTAAACCTTAAATCCAAGAGTTGTCACACAAGTCAGAAAATGTAAAGTTACCTCTCACTTACTTGTATTAATTAGGGGCCAAACGACCTGTGGATGATCGATTTTCATGCGGATAGTTGACGTCATGTAGTTATCATCTGAAAAACAAAAGAAACTCGAATAAAATACATGGGATACTAATCAAATAATTTACTATAGTACAATTATGATTTCTCTTCACTACACAAAGGTCATTATCACATCACCCAGTAAAAATGACTATCAACCAAATTCATTTTTTATAAGGTAAGGAAAACAGTTTTATGTGTAGCAGCTCGGCCGACTACGAGAAGCTGAAGTCAGTGAAGTTCCCAGACCAAGTTTATAAAGTGATCATGTCTTAGTTCTGTTTAAAAGCAAAGTTCTACAAGTTTCAGTAAGTCTTTGATGTATGAGTCTGGCTCTTCTTGATGGCTAGTTGTTTTCTCCACCACAAGCAAAGATATGTCATGTAGAATCTTATACACGTTAACTAACCCCTATCTCACAACCCTCCTTGATGCCCAGTCTGTATAACTCCTTCACCACTGCAGTCAGCGTTAAATTAATCAAAATAACACTAGTGAGTATTTTTATAAGCCATGATTACAGACACGCGTCGACACATGGCGCCATCCTCCCACGATACGTTTTTTACCTCCTGGATGATTTACACCAGTTATTATTTCTCACCAGAATGGCACAACTGTCCATTCTTGGTTGCCAGATATACGTCACTTGATGGTAAACACACGGGTCTTCACTTGCCGTAAATCTCATCTTTACCAGCAAAAGAACAAAACACATAACTCTAGTAAGTCACTTGTTAATGTATCGCATTACTTGAAGAAAAAAATAACGAATGTATAAGACTTTTAACACGAGACTTGTATAATACATTTTAGGGTTGCCGCCGGGAATAGTCATGGGATGGTTAACACGTGTGGACAGTTTATCGTTATTCTGGTAATAACTGAGAATATACTTTACTGTACTCTGAAGCTCTTAGGGAGAATAATACACAAAACAAAAATATATCTAATTAAACGATCACTGTCAGATGGTAGTTATCACAATGATCAACACCCAGATTCATCACACATACCCAAGACACTCACAAATATATCCCGACAAAAATAGAGAAATACACCTGCCATAATTATCATCACTAATTGTACAGTTTCAACAGGTATGTCGATTATTATGTGAGAGATTTATTCAGCTGATATTCACGATATTATAAATCTTCCCAAGGTGAGAATAATTGTCTCCCATAACCTGTGCGTGATGCGTGACGTGAAGCTATCGTGGTTGGCCCTATGAGTGGTGATGGTTGACAGCCGCTGACAGATTATCGTGAGCAGTATATTGGCGTTAGTCTAGTGGCCTTATGTTTATAGATTCTCTGCCGTAAGAAACATCAAGTTTTATCTACGTATCGACCATGACAGCTCGAACGTGAGGAAAAATTAACAACACTGGATCAAAGCTCATGAGTGTCCCGCCCACACTACAAGTTACCAAATACTACTAGATTTTTTTACTAGTGGAAATGAACTAGATAAAACTCACAGCATTACATAAGTATCTTGGGGGCAGCTACAACACCAATAGTTCACCCCAAAGAAGGTGATTTAATATATTTCACGTCTCAAGTACAACACTGACCTTTACTGCTACTGATTCTCTTCTGTTTTACTTTTTTTTTTGCACATGAAGTACAATTGGCTCCAGAAATTGCCTTAGTCGACAAATAAAACACCCTGACTCAGGACCCAATGTGTTCTAATTGATCGTAAATTATGTCATCTACACCTAATTGAATGTTAATTAAATTGTTAGGTGACTTGATCGTCAATTTATGATAAAAACAGACTTTTAGATCATTAAGACTTGGAATGGTCTTTGAGAACGTCTACCACCTGATCCTCGTCACGTCTCTTGTCTGGTCTACTTACAAACATCGCTTCATAAACTACTATCAAAACATACGAGTATACATAAACAAAACACCGGGGCATTATCCATCTAATAACACATAAATCACAAACGTCACAACCGTCTCAGCTGGAGTCGAACCCCGGCACTCAAATGATAAACGCGAGTCGGTTGTTGTTCCATTTCACTGACGTCGCTGTAGTTTTCTGCGCGACTATAACAATTGTTGGTAACCTTCCGGCGCGAGGAGGGAATGTTGTACCCATTAATAAACATGGTACAGCAGTGGTGAGAGGTGAGGGACACAGACAAATTACCATCATTCACTCTGTCACTGTGGACTGATTTGTCACTAGATTTATCTTCGCAAAGTTTAGTCGTGTTAACAGCGTCGCTCACACCTGTAAGTCTATAGTGTCACCTTTTGATGAATAAATGACAGAATCTCACCTAATCTAACCTAAACTAACGTGATCTAACGACCTAACCTAAACTAACGTGATCTAACGACCTAACCTAATCTATCCTAAACTAACACGGCCTGACCTAACTTACCAGAACTAAACCCACCGATAATAAGTACAAAGACTTATGAGTTGAGTTGGGGTGATTTTATAACTATTATTACACCAGTGATGAGGTTTTGTTTAGTCGGGAGGAGTCATCTGGTGGTATTCTTTGCGGCAGGTTCTGGAGGGTGACTGAGGCACTCTCCCGCCCCTGAGCCAACACACGCGTCACCTCTCGCTGTGTTGCTGTACGTGACGCCGCCTAATTGGCTTCATTATACCACCACGATCACTGCCACCCGAGGAACTGTCCTCCACCTGTCTCACTTCTCTCATGTCTGAAGCTTTGCCTAAGCTTCTAACGACTTATTGACTCTGTATCTCACCTCGCTCGTGTCTCACAAGAGTTTAAGCTTCGAACGACTGACTGTCTGGTAAAGTGGCATAAAATAAGACATAACTTACAATTACCAGAGGAACTCCCGCCAGTGTTGATCTAAATAACAGAGTTTGTCATATTAAGCATAACAAATGACTTTCTCAAAAATTACCCCCTGGAACACTCACTCTCTCTCTCTCTCTCTCTCTCTCTCTCTCTCTCTCTCTCACACGCCAGCAACAATCATTCTCCCCTGTAGTGTTTACAATATTCAACCACCAGTTTGTTTATGTAAAGAAAGGAGAAGAGGTGAAAGAAGATTAGAGGAAAGAGGAAGAAGGAGAAAGGAGAGAGGGTTTCATAGGTCGGAAACTGAAGAAATCTAGGAGAGGTAGTAGTTAGCGGGCTGACCTCCTTGCTAAGCTAATAGTGTGGTAATATTATGCCTTCTCCCCTAATAAGCCTACCACTCACCACCCTCCCTCAACCAGTCTGCCACTCACGGCCCTCTCCCTCCTCTCTCCCTCAACCAGTCTGCCACTCACGGCCCTCTCCCTCCTCTCTCCCTCAACCAGTCTGCCACTCACAGCCCTCTCCCTCCTCTCTCCCTCAACCAGTCTGCCACTCACGGCCCTCTCCCTCCTCTCTCCCTCAACCAGTCTGCCACTCACGGCCCTCTCCCTCCTCTCTCCCTCAACCAGTCTACCACTCACGGCCCTCTCCCTCCTCTCTCCCTCAACCAGTCTGCCACTCACAGCCCTCTCCCTCCTCTCTCCCCCAACCAGTCTACCACTCACGGCCCTCTCCCTCCTCTCTCCCCCAACCAGTCTACCACTCACGGCCCTCTCCCTCCTCTCTCCCCCAACCAGTCTACCACTCACGGCCCTCTCCCTCCTCTCTCTCTCTCAACCAGTCTGCCACTCACAGACCTCTCCCTCCTCTCTCCCTCAACCAGTCTGCCACTCACGGCCCTCTCCCTCCTCTCTCCCTCAACCAGTCTACCACTCACGGCCCTCTCCCTCCTCTCTCCCCCAACCAGTCTACCACTCACGGCCCTCTCCCTCCTCTCTCCCCCAACCAGTCTACCACTCACGGCCCTCTCCCTCCTCTCTCTCTCAACCAGTCTGCCACTCACAGCCCTCTCCCTCCTCTCTCCCTCAACCAGTCTGCCACTCACGGCCCTCTCCCTCCTCTCTCCCTCAACCAGTCTGCCACTCACGGCCCTCTCCCTCCTCTCTCCCTCAACCAGTCTGCCACTCACGGCCCTCTCCCTCCTCTCTCTCTCAACCAGTCTGCCACTCACAGCCCCTTCCTTCTCCCTCCCTCAATCAGCCTACCACTAACTTTTCCACTCTCTTCTCCCTTTCCTCCCTCCACCAGCCTACCATTCACTACCCCTTCCCTCCACCAGCCTACCACTCACCTCCCTCCCCTTTCCTTTCTCCCTCCCTCCACCACGGCGTCCTCCCTTCACCCTTTCCCCCTAAACAGCCTAGACCTGCCAGCCATACCGTCACAGAAAACTTCAATACTCAGCCATTGTTTCAGCGGCGACCTATTTACGAAGCGGAACATTCGGCACATTTTACTGCTACTGGGATGGAAAAGGAGGAGGAAGGGGAGGGAATGTTGGGAGTCGCTGAGGGATAGAGGGAGTGGGGAAAGGGAGGGTAGGGGGTAGGGGGTGGGGGGCTCCATTGTGTTTTGTTATGACCCAGGTCGTTTGGTCGCGGCGCGGGATAAATTCATTAGGGCGGTGGTGGTGGCGGTGCGTAATCCAGCGCTCTCTATGGGGGATGGCGCTATTAGATTTTAAGCCATATTCAAAATGAGGAGCAGTTTGTCAAATTGATTTATCCGGAGCGACGGCCATTCCTCAGAGGAGCTACTATCACGGCCCTATATTATTATACCGAGGTTCGTGTGTGTGTGTGTGTGTGTGTGTGTGTGTGTGTGTGTGTGTGTGTGTCCGGGATATATTTTTTTAAGACTAAGATCATTATTTACTACCGGTTGTTGTGTGGAGGTGAGGAGCGCACCTGATGCACCTGCCTAAACTTACCTGCAGCTTATTATCACCACTGTTATTGTGTCCAGCTGTTCGCATTTATTACCATGAAGTGTTATTATTATCATTACCTCTCTGTTATCCCCTTATTTATTACGTTGTTGCGTCTGATTGTCCGCATTTTGTTATTATGAACCGCTGTTATTATCACTGTGTCAACTTATTACTGTCTTGTCTGGCTGTTCAGGCTATTACAGTGAAGAAGCATCATCATCGGTGTATTTTTCTACTTATCTTTGTATGTTGTTCTTATTTATTGCTATTAATACTATCTTTGTACCCAGTGACACGTGTTTTTGTGCCTGAGTCAGTGTGTATATCTTCCTCTGCCTCTGTAATGATGAGAGCACATCACACAGTGTATCACAGCTAACAACATACCTCTGACAGCGTGTATGTGTATATGTCCCTCACCTCTTGTTGTCAGTCAGTCAGTCAGTCAGTTCGATCAGTAACAACACTCACTATTAACTCATTCATTTATGTAGAAAACTTTCACTGAGGGGTCGTGCTACATTTGAACCATCATCAAAAGGTATGGATTTTACAATATGAATAAGTTTAATTAACGTCATCGATACAGCTGAAGGTAAAAATTGTATTCATTGACCTCTAGGATACCAGGTAAGAGAGTCACACCTTGGCACTTTACGGTCTGGGATAAGAAACCAGGTCTAAAGCAGCATTTGACCAGTATCATCATCATCATCATCATCATTATCATCATCCTTGTTAGTATTCCTTCTATTACTAATCCTAACCCCCCATTTCTCTTTTCTCCAATTCTTCATCTTCTACTTTCCCCCCTTCCTTCTTATTCTCCTCCTCTTCCTCTTACCCTTCCCCCTCTTCCACATCTCCCCATCCCTCCCCATCACCTCATTTACTCAGTTTAATCACCCCCTTTACCCCCCCCCCCCATCTTAGTTCACATGGTCTTCATCCTTTCCTCTAAATAACTCACATCTCTCTCTCTCTCTCTCTCTCTCTCTCTCTCTCTCTCTCTCTCTCTCTCTCTCTCTCTCTCTCTCCTCTCACCATTTCTCTCTCCCCAACCTCTTCCTATATCCTTCCTCTTCCCACTAAACCCCAACACTTCCTTATTCCCTTCCCTTCCCTTCCCTTCTCCCTCATTTTATCCCCCCACTTCCCTCCACCAACTCCTTCTCCCTAACTCGTCAGCCATTCTTTCCCCATCCCTTCCTATCCCACTCTCTCCCCATCCCTTCCTATCCTCCTCTCTCCCTTAGTGAACTCCTAATGTTTTATCCATCCTTCTACCCCCACTCACTCACTTGCCCTTACTCTCCCCCCATCTCTCTCTATCCTCCCCATCTCATTCCTCCCTCCTGCCACCACCCCCATCTCTCAGGCCTACACCCCCCCCCCCCCTATTTTCCTCATCTTACCCCCACGCCCTCCATTAGTGTGGGTAAGGGGGAGGGGGAGGGGGGAGGGGGGAGGAGGAGGAGGAGGGGGAAGATATATATAGGTGGAGAAGCCAGAAGGAACTGTCAGATAGTGTCCCAGTGCCACGATGGACCGCGATGGACCGCACTGGACCACGATGAACCACGGCTGGACCACATTCAACCAGAGCTGGGTCACATACACACATGGTAGCCTCGACCCCCGTATATATGTCACGTGTGGTGGGTTGTGGTAATTTATGGTTGTCTTGTGTTGTCGTGTGGTGGTGATTGTTTTTGGATGTGAGTTTGGTGATTGTGGTGATTTATTGTGTGTGTGTTTTTGTTCTTCTTTTCCCGCGTGTTGTTATTGTTGTTATCATCGTTATTGCCTCTATTATTGTTGTTATTATTACTACTACTATTACTTCTGCCTTTTTATCACTAATGTTATGTCTCGCGTTATTACCTCCATAACAATATTTCTAATGACACTGTTTATCTTTTGACACACACACACACACACACACACACACACACACACACACACACACACACACACACCACCCATATCTCTCTCTCTCTCTCTCTCTCTCTCTCTCTCTCTCTCTCTCTCTCTCTTCCCTCTCTTCCTCCTCTTACCCTCCCCCTCCACCTCCCTCTCACCAGGCCGCCCTCTCATATGGTGTATAGAAGAATTTTCATATAGATGAAAATCTTGGTGATATTGTCAAGATCAAAGAATGTAACAAAAGCAAGTCAAGTCGCCATACACAGGGGTTCTATGGCGCTCCCCCCCCCCTCCCCCCATCTATATGTAGGAGGGGGTAGGCGGCGTGAGTGAGGGGGCGAGAGGGAGGAGGGGGGGGACATGGGGGAGGGGGCGACACCAGGAATGGGAGTGAGAACTGGGTTGGGAAGGGAAGACGATAAAGGAGGGAGTATGGATAGAGAGGAGAGAAAGAAGAAGGGAAGTGTGACGAAGGGGAGATTGTCAGAGAATCATGGGGAGTTGAGATGCGGGGGAGTAAGGGTGATGTAGGGGTGATGAGTGAGGATACTATGGGGAGAACGAAGGGAGGGTAAGGAAGAGAGAGGGATAAGAAAGAGAGAATAAGCGGGAGAGGGATAAGGGAGAGAACAAGAGATGGAAAGGGTGGAATAAAAAAATGCGAAGATAATTGCGGGAAGGAGACGAATGGAGAAAGAGGGAGAGGGAACGTGTAGAAGAGATAGAGGAAAAACAGGAATGAGAAATAGGGAAGAATGGAAGAAATGGGTAAGGCAGATGAATGAGGAAGAAGATATAGAGGAAGCGAAGGCATACAAAAGAAGGAGAAGGAGAGAAATGAAGTGGAAGAAGAAGAGCAATGAGTGGAAGAGAAATAGTGATGAG
Source organism: Homarus gammarus (assembly GCA_958450375.1). NCBI lineage: Eukaryota > Metazoa > Arthropoda > Malacostraca > Decapoda > Nephropidae > Homarus > Homarus gammarus. The sequence continues at coordinate 950,141 of CAUDMG010002191.1, read as the reverse complement.
AGGAGGAGAAGGAGTGACATAAAGAGAGGAGGAGGAGGACAGGAAGAGGCATGAAGTGGAAGATAAACAGTGTTTTGAGAGAGAGAGAGAGAGAGAGAGAGAGAGAGAGAGAGAGAGAGAGAGAGAGAGAGAGAGAGAGAGATCAATAAAAGCAAAGGAGAGAAAAAAAAGCCAAATGAAATAGAAGAGAAACAGTGAAAGCGAGGAGAGAAAGTGAACAAGAACTGCACCGACTAATTACATTACTCAATAATTACATTAACGACAGATTGTTACATTTTTCGCGGCAGTCTGGAGACACAAGGGTGGAGCAGCCGCCTCAAACACACCTCAACCAACACCCTGAAACACGCACGGTAACAAGACGTGATTTCCCCTGTCTGTCTGTCTGTCTGTCTGTCTGTCTATCTGTATGTCTGTCTGTCTATCTGTCTGTGTGTCTGTCTGTCTGTCTGTCTATCTATCTGTATGTCTGTCTGTCTGTCTGTGTGTCTGTCTCTGTCTGTCTGTTTGTCTGTCGGTCTGTCTGTGTCTGTCGGTCTGTCTGTGTCTGTCTGTGTCTGTCTGTCTGTCTGTGTCTGTCGGTCTGTCTGTGTCTGTGTGTCTGTCTATCAATCTATCACATTCCTAGAACACGTAACGATGACTCTAAACGTTCCTATAACATTATTATATAAAGTAATATTATACTATATATAATCCCTTAGTTATATCTACTTAATTATAGACCACTAGATGGTGATGCATTATAGACGACCCTTAATTAGCTACCCAGGTTCATGTATAATTAGTTGTTATCTACTGTACTTCCCATTTACCTTTCGTTAATTAGCTTCCATCTATCTCTTATGTTATCTTCATCTACCTTGTACACATCATCATCATCTACCTTGCACACATCATCATCATCTACCTATCTACCTCTGCCATACAGTCTCTCACTCTACTCTGGTATTCATAGACCTGTAAGAATATAATATAAGACTCACCATTGTATTTATTCCTGAACACCAACGACCTTCCATAGCCCCAGTACGTGTTACAGACCAGTACTAAACAGGTGACCCAGCCAACACACACAGTAGTAGTTATTTTTAAAGGGTGAAAAATTTATTGATTCTCTATAAGTTGATATTAGGTTAGGTTAGGTTAGGTATTTATTTTGTGTGTATGTAAAGTTATTTATAAAAAAAAAAAATATTACCAGAGATGAAATGGACTTATAATGGTTCTCCAGCTTTTAAAAGACTGGTAAATATTAGATTAACAAGTATACGTTTTATCTCTGGTACCTTAAACATCAAATTGGATATTTATGATACAAACTCCGGTCGGTCTCTCTCTCTCTCTCTCTCTCTCTCTCTCTCTCTCTCTCTCTCTCTCTCTCCAATATTCTAACCCCATTTTCAAGTCGTAAATATTAGTATGATTTTTATTATAAGTTTGAATGAATCTAACAAAACCATTTTGGGGGCATTTGGGTATTGAGAAAATGTGTCATATATCAGTCAAGTCAGGATGAAGGTTTGTATATAGTAGTGTAGGAATTCTTGTGTCTATCCTCCCCCCTCCCCCAGTTAGTGTAGGGGGGTGCTTAGTGACTCCTCCCCCAGTTAGTGTAGGGGGGGTGTGCTTTAGTGACTCCTCCCCCAGTTAGTGTAGGGGGAGGTCCTTAGTGACTCCTCCCCCAGTTAGTGTAGGGAGAGGTCCTTAGTGACTCCTCCCCCAGTTAGTGTAGGGGGGTGCTTAGTGACTCCTCCCCCAGTTAGTGTAGGGGGGTGCTTAGTGACTCCTCCCCCAGTTATTGAAGGGGAAGGTGTTTAGTGACTCCTCCCCCAGTTAGTGTAGGGGGGTGCTTAGTGACTCCTTCCCCAGTTAGTGTAGGGGGGGGACCTTAGTGACTCCTCCCCCAGTTAGTGTAGGGGGAGGTGCTTAGTGACTCCTCCCCCAGTTAGTGTAGGGGGGGGTGCTTAGTGACTCCTCCCCCAGTTATTGAAGGGGAAGGTGTTTAGTGACTCCTCCCCCAGTTAGTGTAGGGGGGTGCTTAGTGACTCCTTCCCCAGTTAGTGTAGGGGGGGGGACCTTAGTGACTCCTCCCCCAGTTAGTGTAGGGGGAGGTGCTTAGTGACTCCTCCCCCAGTTAGTGTAGGGGGGGGTGCTTAGTGACTCCTCCCCCAGTTAGTGTAGGGGGGGTCCTTAGTGACTCCTCCCCCAGTTAGTGTAGGGGGGTCCTTAGTGACTTCTCCCCACTTACTGTAGGGGGAGGTTCTTAGTGACTCCTCCCCCAGTTATTATAGGAGAAGGTCCTTGGTGACTCCTCCCATAGTTATTGTGGCTCCTCCTTCTCCTTCACCCCCTCCCCCCTCGAAAGTTATTGTAGGGGGAGGGTAACCACAGCTGACGTAAATACCCTCCCCCCCACCCAAATCTGTTTTACATCCAGTCACCGAAAGCAATATAAACGTACTATGAAAAAACATTTTATTATAATCCTCTTTTATGTGCGTTAAAAAAACACACGTGTGAGAGATATTTAGTTTATGACCGGATTTGGAGTGCTGATTTACATATTGTGTATTTCATTAGTTTTGTTTAGATACTGAGGGAGAGAGGGAGAGATGGAGGGAAGGAGAGGGAAAGAAGGAGGGAGGGAGGGAGGAAAGGAGAGAGGAAGGGAAAGAGGTAGGGCGAGAAGGAAAGGAGTTAGGGAGGGAAAGAGGGTTGTAGAGGCGAGGTGATGAAGTGGTTTATCTGTAGTTAACGCTAAATGGTGGGTGCTGGTTGGGTATACTGCATGACGTGATACTTTTGATAAGTTTACCCAACGGGAAAGAAAACGTAAACAACAAAACTAGTCTCCTAACGACGGATACTCCTTAAGTTTACTCAACAACAAAGTCAAAGTAATGTAAACAAGGAAATATTGTGTACATGACAGCCAATCCCATTTGACAGCCAATCCACCATGTCAGCCAATCCCACATGTCAGCCAATCCCACATGGCAGCCAATCCCACATGACAGCCAATCACACAAGCCCACATGACAGCCAATCCCACATGACAGCCAATCACACAAGCCCACATGACAGCCAATCCCACATGACAGCCAATCCCACAAGCCCACATGACAGCCAATCCCACATGACAGCCAATCCCACAAGATAGCCAATCCCACATGACAGCCAATCCCACATGACAGCAAATCACACAAGCCCACATGACAGCCAATCACACAAGCCCACATGACAGCCAATCCCACAATCCCACATGACAGCCAATCCCACAATCCCACAATCCCACATGACAGCCAATCCCACATGACAGCCAATCCCACAATCCCATATGACAGCCAATCCCACAAGATAGCCAATCCCACATGACTGCCAATCCCACAATCCCCAAAATACATTACGTCATGAGACCTAACTAATAAAAATACAATGGGACTTATAACGAATTAATACACTATAACATCACCATCACCTGCCTCTTGTTCCTCCCGAGCACCGAAACACAAGACCAGAACACACACGAGAAGTAATACTACACACTCATACAACAAACACCCTGTATGATTATGACAAAGTATATCTCACATGAAGAGTCTGAGTGATAGACATAGCTTAATCGCCTCAAGATTTAAGAGAGTATATAGAAAAATATATCGTTTATAATTTTGAAATATATCGGGTATAATTTTGCCTCTTGGATTATAAATATATACTGTATATTAAAGTCTCCATCAACAAATATTGCTCTTTGAGGGAGTTTAAAAAATAAGATATTTAATTTTCACCTTTTAGAAAGTTACCACGTACTGTACACGTCGTCAATATCTCTTAGTTTATTAGTGTAAGTGTGATAGGTCAATTTAGTTATCTACAGTAGAGCCGCCATCACAACCTACAACTATAAATGTGGTGTGAACTAACTCTGGCTCTCAATACAGCGTCAAGGGGTGGTGTGTTCCGGCCACCATTTGTATGCACCAGCAGTACACTGAAACATCCGCTGTCAGACTTGCATTTCCGCAATCTGTACGTGTTGCTGGAAGTGACAAGTGTATGAATGTTAATGTCTGTGCAGTTGTTAATAGTACTATAGAGCCATCTGGGACGAGGTGTCTTTATAGTCATTCATGAAAGGAAAGCGGTAAGTCTGACTCACAACGAGCAGCAAAATGTACCGTACAGCAAGCCAGAGACACGTGTACAGTTAAGGTCAAATTACTCACATCTTCGGCAACTACCGGCCTCTAATAGTGACTTATATATTGGATTAATAGCTGGTGAACGCGGTTTTTTTTCTGTATAAATTAAATATAAATAACATGAAACTACACTCTGTAATACAAAGAAATATCTAAGTTAACTGACAAAAGCTTTCCTAACCTTAGTGAGGCTTATGTAATCTGTGTTGTTCATTCATTGTCAAGGCTCAGCCCGCTAAGAATCCCTAGGTTAAAGTGAGAGTATGTGAGGCTAAATCAATCCCCCACCAGATAATGAATAAGACAAGCTTTACTGATAACCGAGTCTGGTCTTTGGAGTCAGTCTGTGTCTTAGTCTTGGTTTGTTTTGATTTAGAATATTTTAAAATCAGAAAATAAAGTTAATGACGCACTCCATAACATAGATACAGGTTCGATAAGTATCTTAAATATTGTTCCCAGTATTGTTATAGTCTTCAGCACAACTATGGCAGGAGTGCTTATGTGGGTTTTCCTCTTCCATAAATAATAAATCGATCATCATTTACTATGCAAAGATTCTCGTATTTCTAGCACAGTAATAAATAAATATATAAACGAGTGTGGTCAGTATCACGAGTTACTAGCATAAGGAAATATTCAATAAAATATTAACTAAAGCTGACTGCATCTGTTGCTCCTCAAATCAACGAAAATACAGAATAGTTCAAACCAATGTTCCTACTTTAGTATAAACAGGAGAAAACTCTTACATGAAAAATTAATTGTAATTACATCCATATTCAGTCATAACAAACACTGATTTCCTCTATAGAAAATCAAGGTTTATTATCCACCGATATTTACGTAATTACAATTTACTTCACATCAAAAATTCTTATCTTATTCACGTTAAAGAATAAAAGATCTTCAACGACCTGTGCAACACTCGGTACTTCCCGCTTATCTACACAGGGCAGCCAAATATTTGTACTCTTAAGTGATCATTCCCAGGCCGGGTGTTGCAAGGTGACTGGGTTGCTCTGCCAGGTCGTGCAACAGGCGTCTCATCCGTGCAGATCTATAATCCCACGGTCGTGCACTTCAACAGATACTGACTCTTAACGGGATGACCGTGCGAATAACCCGCCTGCATTGCAACGACTATTAATACGACAGCAATTTGGCACGATTCACCGGAATGCAGGCATGACGTGTCCTGATTGGTCCCTACCTATTGTGACGTCAGTGGTGTCACCCATTCCTGATGCACCAACCTAATCTGAACTTGACCCAATTTAACCCAATTTAACCTTAACTAAAGTTCTCCTAATCTAACTCAGAGTAAACTAACCTAACCTAACCCAATCTAACATAACCCAAACTCATCCTCAGCTACTCTAACCCGAACTAATCCTAACGGAATCTAAATCGAAGACACTTAACCAAAGACTAATTCAACTTGCATAAATCCTAAACCACCTGAACAGAAGTTAATCTCAATCTGAACTAACCTTCTGATAACCTACAGAAATACATAACTAATCTTACCCCATACTAACGTCTCCTTAGTATGTAGAAAGCCATAGGTGGAGAATCACGTTTGACTCATGATTTACCGTTGTTATTGTACAAGGTGATTAGGTGATTAATGGTTCCTTCCTCTTAACTAGCCTAATTAAATCAAAGATAATGTCAACACGTAGAAATTACTGTCCCTTTACTTCAAACTATAAACCTGTTTTTGTATTGTATTTATGTATAAACTACGGATGGTTTCTGTTTACATCCAGTCAGGTCCTCTGAGGCTTGAACACTCACTACTAAGAAAAAACCCTTAAATAACTACAAGTCGTCTTAGTATGAGCTGCAATACGTAATATCTCCCTCTCTTATGACTGGGGTGAGTCATTAGAAGCATCTTATAACACTGAGCAGTCTTGTATGAGAGGGGTTGATCTAAGGTCTAAGGTCATACTAAACTGTCTCTAAGGAAGAATAGGAACATTGATTTTATTGTATCTATGTTGTTATTCTATTACTTAACAACATATTAGGATGTATATACGTTTGTAATATCAAGTTTGGTTTGTTCTGGTTACTAAAAATTTTATAAACAATGCTAGTTTTAATCTTACTGAAGTTGGAACACATAAATTTTGTATTTAGTCCCAGCCAAAATAATCGTAGTCCCCAAAGTGCCACTTACTGCAATCTCTATTTTTCAGGGATCTTTTTTTTTTTTGTTCGTCTTGATCACCGACCGATTTGACCAATATTTAGCACAATCTACCCATCAACTCGCCCGACCACCTGGTGCAGTTTACCGAAAGCCCTGTGTGCAACAGTGGCCACTAGAGGGCTAACAGTCTAACAAACAAACACTCATAAACCGAATAAATCAATAAACTTAACGATATCGTAAATTCATCCAAACACTCTGAGCTCGTCGGTGGTGATAAGACACAAGGGAAAAGGTCACATTAACTCACTGTATTTGAAAACAATTCGCCGCTGTCAGCTGAGGTGTGTGAAAAGGGATATAAGCAAATAGACTGTAATAAAAGAAATGACTCGTGTGTGATTGTTGAAAGAATGTTGTTTTTTTACTGTTATGGGAATATTATTTTTGCTGTTATAGAAACGTTATTTTTGCTGTTATGGGATTTTTTTTTTATTTGTTTCGCTGTTTTAAGGAATATAATTTTATTGCTGGAGGAATGTTATTTTTGCTATCAGTGTGAGCCAAAAACTTCGATTTGAGGGTAGAGTATCAATGGTATCGCTTCCATCAACAACCTAGCCATCCCCACCCACCCACCCACCCATCGTCACAATCTCTTAACAACGTGGATAGAGAACACCAAACCTAACCTTATGATCCTACCTTCATATATCATCGGTTGAGACAGTCTTTCACCACAGGAACCATTGGGTCCTCTACATTAAACCGTAAGTAAGGTATTAATGTTATCTAGTTCTCGGATTGTAAAAGCTTAATTACTTCTTCTAGTTAACACACCCATGACTCACTGATCATCTGACAGAAATATGACAACATGGCATCAAGAGAACAGTGAGACTTTACCAGACTTGCCTGATATGAAGAATTATAAGTTATTGATTTACATATTATGGCTTTTACGATGATTTGTCAAATGGGCTTCAGTCCCATCAGACCCCATTCCTGAGAGAGTTCAGTCCTAATAGACCCCAATCCTATACCCCCAATTCCAATAGACCCCAACCCTAAGACAGCCCAGTCCTAATAGAACCAAGTCCTAAGAGAGCTCAGTTCTAATAGACCCAAGTGCTAAGAGATCTCAGTCCTAATAGACCCAAGTGCTAAGAGATCTCAGTCCCTTAAAGGTAAAGATAATGTGTTTGCGGATGCTGACATGACATATGATTACCGAAACTAGGGCACAATACATACTGGTACACACACTTATATAAACAAACACAAATATACAGAAACAAATGAACTTACACATCGTATTTACCAGTATATTCACCCTCATATATATATATATATATATATATATATATATATATATATATATATATATATATATATATATATATATATATATATATATATATTTGTAAAAAAAGTATATTCATTATGCATATACACCTAAAACACACACATAAATTACACATACACACACACACACACACACACACACACACACACACACTTTACCTCCACTCCTCAGTATTCCTCTCTCCATCCTATCCCAACATCTTCCCCCCATAAATCCACCCCACCTCAATGTCTTCACTTCTCCCTCTTCCTTCTACTCTTTCCTACTCCTCCTTCTCCTCATCTCCCCCCCCCAAAAAAAAAACTTTCACCTCTTTCTTCCTCATTCTCCTAATCCCCTCCTCGTCTTTCCCTCCCTTACCCCCCGCCCCCAGCCTCCTTCCTTCTTCCCAATCTCCCCTAACCCCTTCTCCTCCTCCTCATTCTTCCTCCCCACCCTTTTTCCAAACCTCCTCTACCCCCTCACCCTCCTTCCCCCTCTCCCCTAACTCCTCCGTCTCCTGGCAAGTGTAGAGAAGATTAAAGATCCATTTGTAAGAGTCGACGTTCTTATCCCTACCACCCAACTCCTCCCCCCCTCCCTTTCAACACAGTATCACCCCCAAGCCCCTCCCACCCCACTAAACCCACCACCTACTCTTTCATCGCAATCCCATAACCCCCACCAACCCCCCCTTTACCCACCAACCACTAACCCCACCACACCATCCTATCCTCTAGCCCCCACACCCCTCTCCCACCCACCCACCCACATCCAGGGTTGTTATTATTAAACGTCTTCTTGATTTTCCTCTGCTTTAGGATCGGGAAGACAGAGAGAGAGAGAGAGAGAGAGAGAGAGAGAGAGAGAGAGAGAGAGAGAGAGAGAGAGAGAGAGAGAGAGAGAGAGGGGGGGGGGGAGGGGGGGGTAGCTGTATACGTGACAACAACAGGTCGTTCATTCAACACAACACTACGGCTCTAAAACTCAAGATTTATGATACAGTCTTAATTACATCTCTAGAGGAGGTCACAAAGGCACAGCACCACACCCAATAATCTCTCTTCCTCTAGACACGAACCTTTCTAGCCTGAGTGAAAGATGTATAATATTAAGCTGCTGAAAAAAAAATATCCATGTGAGTGATAGTACAGGTGATGACGACGTGTAGAAAAATTATTAGTGTGAATTATTAACATGAAATGGTAACGATGATGATGACGATAATGGCCATGATGATGATGAGGAGGAGGAGGAGGAGAAGGATGAGAGGAGGATTATGATGAGTGTTATAATGAAGATAATTTGAGTAATAAAATAATCATAACGACCACAACAACAATTATAATACGACAACAATAATAATGATAATAATAATAATAATAATAATAATAATAATAATAATAATAATAATAATAACAAACGTTGAGAAGACGATGGATGAATAAAAAATAAAAAATAAATATCTAAAAAAAATAATAAACAAAATTGCCATAAAACAAATAGCAAAAACACACACTCGTAAAAGCAAGAGAGAGAGAGAGAGAGAGAGAGAGAGAGAGAGAGAGAGAGAGAGAGAGAGAGAGAGAGAGAGAGAGAGAGCATCACACTTTACACCTCATAACACCGAAACTCATTAATATTAGATGAAGGAGAATAATAGCAACAACACGAGGCTGGTTCTTCCCTCACTCACATCAACAGGATTTTTAAAGTGTGTGTGTGTGTGTGTGTGTGTGTGTGTGTGTGTGTGTGTGTGTGTGTGTGAGGAGGAGATGACTTACACAGCCTCCCTTCACCCAGATTTATTGACAATCATTACAGCAGCACCATCATCAGACTTTTGTAACCCAAACTGATACATTGTTGCTCCTTTACGCTGCTGCTACTCGTGTTCCGGTGCTGCTGCTGCTGTGTTCCGGTGTTGCTGCTACTCTGGAGGTGTGAGGGAGGGAGAGGGAGAGGAGGAGAGATAGGGGGAAGGTGGGAGGGAGGAAGGATGGATGGGTGTTGGGTGGGTGAGAGGGGCAGAGAGAGTGAAGGTAGGTGGGTGGGTGGATGGATGGGGGGAGGGAGGGAGGGAGGAAAGGAGAGCAGGTGGGTGGTTTTGATTGTTGTTTAGGGGGAGAGGTAGGATAGAGGAGAGGGTTGTTCTGGGGAGGTAAGAGGTGGTTGAAGTGGTTGTTCTGGGGAGGTAAGGGGTGGTTGGAGTGGTTGTTCGGGGAGGTAAGAGGTGGTTGGAGTGGTTGTTTGGGGAGGTAAGAGGTGGTTGGAGTGGTTGTTCGGGGAGGTAAGAGGTGGTTGGAGTGGTTGTTTGGGGAGGTAAGGGGTGGTTAGAGTGGTTGTTTGGGGAGGTAAGGGGTGGTTGGAGTGGTTGTTCGGGGAGGTAAGAGGTGGTTGGAGTGGTTGTTTGGGGAGGTAAGGGGTGGTTAGAAGGGTCGTTTGGGGAGGTAAGAGGTGGTTGGAATGGTTGTTTGGGGAGGTAAGGGGTGGTTAGAAGGGTCGTTTGGGGTGGTAAGGGGTGGTTAGAAGGGTCGTTTGGGGAGGTAAGGGGTGGTTAGAAGGGTCGTTTGGGGTGGTAAGGGGTGGTTAGAAGGGTCGTTTGGGGAGGTAAGGGGTGGTTAGAAGGGTCGTTTGGGGAGGTAAGAGGTGGTTGGAATGGTTGTTTATTAGGAGTGGTTGTTGTTTGGTGGTTATAAGGTTAATTGTAGGAATTAAACAAACAAAAATAAACTGACACTTAAGAAAATATAGCATATCTTTCACCTTATTTCCACTGATCTGATTACCAAATTAAACTTAAAAAAAAAATCAATATAATAAAAATTCTTCACCAAGTTCCAAAGCAGAAAAGGATCAAGACTAAGTGAGTATAAACGTGATTAAATAATATTAGGAGGATCAGAAACTCTCCCTCTTGACCTTTTAATACATTCCAGTCGTCCGTACGTGGGTCTGGCAGTCATTTATCTTCGCCCCATTGTGGTTGGCGCCGCTCGGGTCAAATCTAAATCCATCTTTATTCTCGTGACCTCAACATGAGTCTTATAGAATCGCCCTCAACACCAGAGAGTAATTAACACATACTTCAGGTGGAGTCTTATAGAGTGAAGTAGTGTTTAAGTGTTCATACAATTTTCTTTGGTTTTATTAAATGTTTTATTGAGATTTATAAATTATGCTCTGTAAGATACTGATATTTAACCTGCAATCACTTACGCCAGGCGGACTTCCGTTCGCTATCTGCCAGTCCTGGTGGAGATCTATTGGTCGAGTATGATGTCTTTTTTATTGGTCGTGTTTTAAGTCTTTTTTTATTGGTCGAGTTTGAAGTCTTTTGATTGGTCGAGTCTGAAGGCTTTTGATTGGTCGAGTATGAAGGCTTTTTATTGGTCAAGTCTGGAGTCTGGACGTGCCTTGAAGATCCACAACGGGTAATAATAAGATCAGTCCAGATCAAGTGTGAATCGATGTCCATGTTGTGGTAGGTGGCGCAATAAGCACACCTGATAAAAAATTGCAAGCACTCCAAAAACACGTGCAGGAACTCCCGAAATACATACAGGCACGAAGGCACTGCTGAAACACGTGCAGGCAGTCCCAGGCACCCCTGAAGCACGTCTCCTCCCTTCTCTTCAGGTCAGATCGAAACTCATCTTCATTTGGAGAATAAAGTTTGGCGCAGGTGCTGACGAAGCGAGTGTTCTTCCCTCAGTGTCGGCTAGACATTACACCGTCACTGTCAGCACATCGCCGCCATTGTCCAACCCCCCTCGCCAACTCATCACTTTGTCAAAACAACACAACAGTCGCCACTAAATTCCAGTGCGTTTAGATTTATTTTTTTATCCAAAATAGTTTCCGTAATTAATACCAGAACCATAATACTAAATCTATAACAATATAGATATCACAGTGTATCAAAATCCATGCCATTAACCGGAACCAATACATAACTGGTAGGCAAGGCTGCGAATGCCGCAGCTACACTGAGCCTTCTGACCTCTGTCTACAAGGTCTAGTTTCCGGCTGATCGATTTTTGTTTGTATCCTACTAATGATTTATTTGTGGGTGATGTCGCTACTGTGGCGCTGATCGCTACATGGCTCATATGCCAGCTCTCCAGCACGGGACACTCGCCCTAATGAACGCCGTGACGCAAGAGCGGTTATTGATTATTCGACCCTTTCGTTCGGAAGTGTGATTTGATTAATTTGTGGACAGGGAGCCGATTATTCCCCATTGTTTCCACGATGACCGGGGAGTGGACAGATGGCCTGGCAGTCTGGTTAACTAGGTTAGGGATTCTCACTTATATACTCTTACGTCATAAGGCTGGATTTCACTTACGTTACTCAGGAGTAAAATACCCTCAGGAATTTGACCCATATACTTGAAATGCATTAAGGTGAATTTTGCGTGTGTTCAGCAAGTGGTAAAACTGAGATCTTGGTGGATTTCAGTGTCTAAGCTTACTAAGTATATCTCTGTCACCTGATATAGAGATAATGAGGCAGAAATATAGTTCTTAAGAAATAGAAAAGCAAATATTGGTTTCTCTACTTGTACAAATACGAATATCAAGTGATTTATTTACGTTGCCATACCTGAGCTTAACTATGTAAAGTTTAAGGTTAGGTTAGGTTAGGTTAGTTAATCTTACGAAGAAATAACATAGGGGGTTCTAATTTTAAGGTGATCCGTAATATGTTGTTCTGCATAAAGAAAATTATATTATGGTCGAACTTACATAAACAAATGATTGATTGATTGACTGTGGTAATTACATCCTGGCGACGCACCACATAAACCAGTAACATTATCACATTCTTATTACATTAAATGTTGAGTCAGTTATTACCTATAACCCTTGAGATATTATTCATTTTAGTTTCTTGACGTTTAGTTATATATCAATTGCGAAAACCGGAGATATTGTAGGAAGTTATTTACATGACCCTGATATGATGTTAGTTATTAAGGCTTCATATAATTTTTTATATCTTCTGAGCTATAGGTAACTCATAGGCGCTGTTTATTAGCTCACTATTAGCTCACAGAAAGAGCAACATTACATAAACAATACAAATAAAAATCTTCATAGACTAATAAACAGAACAAAAACAACCAGACATAAACAAAGACAACAAACACACACACACACATTCACATAAATAGACAGATAGACAGATGTACAGACAGACACAGATATAAAAATAGACAGTAAAAAAAAAAAAAAAAATCCCATTCATTTCTTTCCCTGTCTGGTGAGTGAGGCTGTGTGACGCCAATCAAGTGTAGTTACTTAAAAGTCTTCTGATATCACCATCGACGACTGACCCAGTTTTAAAAGTCTTGAAAATACAGAGAGAAAAAGTAAATAGAGTTAAGACTTTTTCCTTCTTGGGCTTTGAACTACACCTTGAATTTTGAGAGGATAAAAGGAATCAGTTTGTGGGAGAAGGGTGTGAGTAGGTGGTGGTGAGGGAGGTGGGAGTGGTGGTGATAGTGGCGTTGAGGGAGGTGGTGGTGATAGTGATGGTGAGGGAGATTGGTGGTAGTGTGAAGGGGGTGATAGTGATGGTGAGTGAGGTAGGAGTGAAGGTGGTGGTGGTGGCAGTGGTAGTGAAGGGGGTGAAGGTTGTTGTGGTGGTGGTAGTGAAGGGGTGGAGGTAGTGGTGGTGAAGAGGTGAAGATGATGGGGAAGAGTGGTGGTGGGATGGTGGAGCTGTGGTCAGGTGATGAGAAGGGGTAGAGGTAAAGGAAAGACAGGTGGTGGGAAAGGGTGGTGATGAGAACAGGTGGTAGGGAGAGAAAACAGATGGGGGGAGGGGAAACAGGGAGTGGGAAAGGGTAGATGGAAGGGAAGCAGTTAGTAGAGGAGGGTGGAAGGAGAAAGGGAATAAGTGACTTCGGAGGGTGGAGGGGAAGGGAAGGGAAAGGGGTAGAGGGAAAAGGAGCAGATAGTGGAAAAAGGTGAAAAAGGGAAGAAAGGGGAGGGGAGGGGACGCACATTACCCCCTCACCATTGCTATTAACTGTGAACCATTAACACCTGAAGTGCCATCCCCTACCTCTTACCTCCCACCTACCCCTTTCTTCCCCTAACTCTCCCCACCCTCCCTCCCCTCCATCCCCACCCACCCAGCTGTACTCCCCACTTCGGCAACCAGACACCCCCCCCCCCCTCTCCTTTCATCCAACCACCTATGTATGTTATGTATGTATATATGTATGTATGTATGTATGTATGTATGTATGTATAGGAAATAAAACAATAATCGACATATACATGGCCGGATAAACATCACTAACTTGTTCTTAAGGTGGACTATTTCGAATCTCTCTCTCTCTCTCTCTCTCTCTCTCTCTCTCTCTCTCTCTCTCTCTCATTCAGCTTTTTTTATTTCGCCTAATTAACCTTTTTTCGTCTCTTAATTAGCCTCTTTTTTTGGGGTCTCTCAAGTACCTTTTATTCGTCTCTCAATTAGCCTTTGTTTGTCTCTTAATTAGACTTTTTTCTCTCTCTCTCTCATCCTTAATCACCCTTTTTCCACCAATTAAGATTTTTACTCTCTCTCTCTCTCTGTCTCTGTCTCTCTCTCTCTCTCTCTTCGCTAATCGGCCGTGTGTCGTGTTCTGTTCCTTCTCATAATCTTCGAGTTTTAATCTTTTCTTTAATTCTGACTTCGTTTCCTATCGGCACTTTTACGATTTCTTTGTTCTAATTTGAGTAGTAAAAAAAAAGAAAATCTCATTACTTTTATACACGACACGTCTGGGGTAGAGTGTCTTCTGTCTGTCTGTCTGTCTGTTTGTGTATTAGTTTATTTCTGTTTATTTAATCATTACTGAAACACACACACACACACACACACACACACACACACACACACACACACGTCATCCCCCTGCCCTTCCTCTTTAAACATCTCACTCCATTCCCTTTCTTCTTTACTCCCTCCCATCCCCTCTTTACACCCCTCACTCTTTCCCTTCCACCTCATACTCCTCCCATCCCCCCTTCCCTTCCCTCTTTACTCCTCCCATCCCCTCTTTACACCCCTCACTCCTTCCCTCCTTACCCCTCCCTTTCCCTCCTTACCCCTCCCCTTCCCTCCTTACCCCTCCCCTTCCCTCCTTACCCCTCCCCTTCCCTCCTTACCCCTCCCTACTCCTCTCGCCCCCCTCCCCCCTAAGCCATTAACGCCGTGGTCGTGGACGTAAAAATCTGACACCGTCCGATACATTAGTGGACTGGCAACCTCGACATTAACTTGATGCCTGATTTACATCGTGCAAATTTGGCGGTGTTATTTACGCCCAAGTTATATATATATTTGGCGATGCTATTTATGCTCTATGTATATATTTAACGATGCTATTTATGCCTTATGTATATATTTAACGATGCTATTTATGGTTTATGTATATATTTGGCGGTGTTATTTACGGTGTATACATATTTGACGCTGTTTATCATGTATACTTGGTGGTGTTATTCATGCTGCGGTGTATTAAACGGTGTTATTTACGATGTGTGTATATTTGGCGAGTTCTGATTCATGTTGTTGCACTTATTGCTGGGCTTACACTGGTGATGAGAGAGAGAGAGAGAGAGAGAGAGAGAGAGAGAGAGAGAGAGAGAGAGAGAGAGAGAGAGAGAGAGAGAGAGAGAGAGAGATCCTCCTCGTAGAAAGTAGAGAGAGCTAATGGACGGGACGTAAGAGCCCTCGGGTAGCCGCTGACCCCTACAGTAAGGTTTCCAAAGAAAGGGGTAAGGTGGGTGGGTGTATGGGGGGAGGGGGAGGCTGGCTCAGGGGGCGGAGTGGTGATTTATAGGAATTGGAAGCCAAGAGTTAAATCAGTAGTGAGAAAACTGGTTGGGGAAGAGGATTTTAGGTAGGGAGGGAGGTGGGTAGGGTGCTGGTGTTGGGAGAAAAGGCTTGTGGTTTTGGGGAGTATAAAGGAGGTGAAGAGGACCGAGCCTCAATAACTGAATTCTACTTATAAATATCACACTGGATGACAATGAAAGGAAGAGATGCCACAGTACTTCATTCTCAATCTTTCTGTGACACACGATGCCATGTTCAAATGATGACTGACGCTGTGGATTGACTTGTAAACAAAAAATTCAGTCCTCAGTCGCTAGAGTGAATTGTTCACCGTCAGAGGCTCGTGTCCTCTCTCGTAAATATTGTTGTCTTCAGGAACTACATATCAAGAAGTCTTCAAGGTTACGCTGGAGGATCAAAGGGTCATCAGGAGGGGGAGGGGAGGAAGGCTCCAGAAGTGGACAGTCAACGCGGTTCTTCGGAAGTTGAAAGTAAAAATTGATCTCCGTGAGTTGAAGTTACGAAGCCTTCTGGAATAGGAGTTAAGTTGGTTCTCGGCAATGGAAGGCCAAGTGAGTATTAAACACTAGGGAAAAAGAAGAGCTTAAAAATAGAAGCTCAAAGGGGTCTTAGAAAACGACGGACAAGACTTTTGGAGTGAGTCTTTGGCAAGGCAGGTTCCCGGAAATATCAAAACATCTAGAATTGTCTGAAGAGGTGACTTATTTCATCAATCTCTGGTATAGTCCTTTAATTCTTCATAATATGGAACAACCAACATCATTCTTGATGACCCGCACCATAACACCTTGTAACTTGATGAAGTATTCTTGATGTAAGATTCTTCAATACTATTCTCCAGCTGATTTGTTTTTAAGAGCTGATGCTAATTTAACCTTTGTACGTTGTAGAAATACATGAAGGCATAACACTCACACACCGTGAGCAAAACCTCAACATTCTCTCAGTCTCCTTTAAAATTCTTCGAGATACACCAAACCTTCTTGACTGCTTGCTCTAAAAGCATCATCAGCAGGTACAGATTACCGAGCAAGAAACACTCTTTTCGACCGTAATTTTCCACCCTTCTGACACCTCAGGCCTTTTTTCAGGAACTTGTTCGTGCCTGGCTGCGGCTTCGACTAGCGCGATGAAAAGAAGGCGTCGACTCACTCACTATGAAGCAAGATACACGCACACACAAACAAGGCCAATTTTTACGACCGCCTGTGCTAGGCTCCAACTTCCAGGGGATAGAATTTTCATCGGCTTAATATCAGACCATCGTAATATATCAGTAATTGACTTTATTCCCCAATAGCTTAATATCGGGGATATTTATAGGGCATTAGTGCTAGCAGACTCCGGGGAGGGGATGAACCAGTGATGACACTTATTGAGTGCCAGTAACTTATGAAGTCTTATTATTGCCTGTATCGCTGCCTTGGGTGTTGTGCTACATAAACCCGGGTTCTTCCGTCGGCTGCTGCTGCTCGCTATAAGGAGCTGGATTATTAACACCTTAACTCATCCTTTGACGTCCGTTATCCAGACAAGATAGTTTGCAGAAAGAGGATGCCTCAGAGGAATTAAAAATTCATGAAAGCAAAGCATAAAATGTAAAAGATTTTTCGTTGTTCTCTCTTCAACGTTTTAAGGATTAGATATTTGCTTAAAATTTTCTATACAGACATAATTTTTCCACTGGATCTACACTATATTAAATCTGTTATTTAATTCACGTCACACCCCAATAAAAATAACCTGCAATAATAATCATTACAAGATTTCTCCTTACTAGTATATATAATATAAGAAACAATATAAATAAAGTTACCAAAAACTAATCCATAAACGCGTAGAGTTTGGGGAACTATTTAACAATCTTACCTTAGAGAGCTGTTTGCAAAACACACACACACACACACACACACACACACACACACACACACACACACACACACACAGATGTACACTATCGCTGTGTTCATCTAAAATATCAATACACACAAAAATTCACTATTCATACCTATACACACTAAATCAACTACAGTTCATTAGTTAAACAAATACACAAACATACAT
>CAUDMG010002191.1:912500-930000 GCA_958450375.1 Homarus gammarus | reverse complement strand
ACTTAACACAGGTGATGACTTAAGCAGATGGTGACTAATCAAACCAGAATCAAGGTCACTTCTCTTCATAATATAATTTATCTCGGAGTGATCATCGGTGATTCATAATTTTTTTTTTTATGATTTTAACCTCTCCTTATGGCGAATATTTCTTTAACTAATTATTCTAACCTTTATCCTATTCCTTCTTATAGTATATTAGATACTGTAGGTATCACGACCACGACCATGATTATAACAACCAGGACCATGATTATAACAACCACGACCATGATTATAACAACCACGACCATGATTATAACAACCACGACCATGATTAAAACAACCACGACCATGATTATAACAACCACGAATATGATTATAACAACCACGACCATGATTATAACAACCACGACTATGATTATAACAACCACGACTATGATTATAACAACCACGACCATGATTATCAACCACGACTATGATTATAACAACCACGACTATGATTATAACAACCACGACCATGATTATAACAACCACGACCATGATTATAACAACCACGACTATGATTATAACAACCACGACCATGATTATAACCACGAATATGATTACAACAACCACGACTATGATTATAACAACCATGACTATGATCATAACCACTACTATGATTATAACAACCACGACCATGATTATATCAACCACGACTATGATTATAACAACCACGACTATGATTATAACAATCACGACCATGATTATAACAACCACGACCATCTGGAAAACAATGTCGCTGTACGCTGTCAGCAGGACGGAGGTTGAGCGCTAGCCAAGCGGGAGAGTTCGAACCTTCACGCCTCGGTAAACTGTACCACCGGACTCGCCACCGGGCACGAAGGGCCCATGATCACTTAGGGTGGTTAATCTTTAGGTGCATTAAGCTGAGTGGAGGTTTATCAAGTTTTACCCCCAAAAAATATTAATTGTATTTAGGGAATGACTGAAGAAAATTATGTTTAATATTTAGATTAAAGTCAGTGAAATTTCGGTAAAATAATCTCACTTACCATTATCTCTTCAGGCTTGTTAAGGGTTTTAAAACAACAATAATATATATATGAAACTCTTAGATAATACTGCACCGTCAGCCATAAATTATATAGAGCAACGAGTACCTCAATTATCACCACACATTAATATATTCACAGAATATATTTAGCATAACAAAAATAAATGAAAGTGAAAAACGAGATATAGTTTCCCTAAATAAACAATGGTATTCTAACCGTCCATTAAAACGTGTCAAAAATTTAGAACATAAAAAAGAACTAAGAAAAAAAATCCCTCATAACTTGTTCTCATTGGTTGCCAAAGACTGGAAGGATGAGCTGTGATTGGCCTGATTGTGATCTACCATCCAAAGCTTCCATCAAGTGCCAACCAATCACAACCCAGGCTTCTTCCGTGCCGTGTTTTCTCATTGGCGGAATCCTGGAGATGAACGGAGGGATAATAAGGTTTCGGGAAGGCGCGCGGTCAGCAGCTCCCGCCTGGTTGCCAATAACACAAAGTGATGACTAGTGGGGAAGCTGGGTCGCGGCAGATTATAATAATTTTGTTCTACTGATGACTCCGCTATAATTACGGAGGGGGAGGAGTTCTTGGTTGCGCCTGCTGGAACATGGGGAGATGGGGTGGGGCGGCAGGATATGGGGAGAGGATAAGGATGGGGGTTGGGACAGGATAGGATGGGGTGGTAGAGGATAGAGGAGTGATGGAGTTGAGTGGCTAGATGATTCGGAGAAGGGACGAAGATGGGGGAAGAAACGGAGCATAAACGATGAGAGAGAGAGAGAGATGAACGGCACAAGGTAAGACAACAAGAAGAAAGAAGCGGGAACGAAATAGCGTAGACGGAGCTGAAAGAAAGCGAGGAAGAGGGACAGATGGAGCGAGAAAGAAGAGAGAAGTGGTATGAAGACGAAACATAGAAGGAATAAGAACAAGAAAAAGAAGTGTCTGAGAATGGACAAAGACGAAGACGAGACAGAGACAAGAATAAAAACAAGGACGAAAACAAGAACAAGGACGAAGACAAGAACAAGGGCGAAAACGAGGATAGCCGGAACGAGGAGGAGTGAGACCAAAGAACGAAGACAGAGCGAGGACAATGACGTTAACTGGACGAGACGAGACGAGACGAGACGAGACGGGACGAAACAAGACGAGACAAAGACAAAGAGACACGAGACAGCGACCAGTTATGTGTTAAATGTGGCCCAAAGGAATCCAATAGGAAGGGTGAGGGGAGGAAGAGGAGAGAACTTAGACTCACACGATGGGGGAGAGACATAAGCCAAGTGTTATGGGGAGCTAAGAGGAGGAGGGGGCCAAGGGGGGGGGGAGGAGGAGGAGGAGGGGGGTCAGGAGGGGGAGGAGGCCAGGGGGGGAGGAGGAGGAGGAGGAGGAGGAGGAGGAGGGGGCCAGGGGAGGAGGAGGAGGAGGAGGAGGAGGAGGAGGAGGAGGAGGAGGAGGAGGAGGAGGCCAGGGGGGGGAGGAGGAGGAGGAGGAGGCCAGGGGGGAGGAGGAGGAGGAGGGTAAGTGGTTTTGACAGTCTCAGCGCAACAGATATGCGACTTGTTACATACTGAGGGTCGTGTGCTAAGTACAGTTACGTCGCTGGATGATAGTAAAGGAATTAGTACGACGCCTTGATAAGTAGCTAAGTTGAGTAATGGTTTCTTGGTTAGGTTAGGTTAGGATAGGTTAGGTTAAGTATCGTTACGTAAACAGGTCAGATCACTGGTATGTTTTTCACAGGTAGTTTCAGCTTTAATAAATAATATCTCATATCAAGAAAGTATATTCCTTAAACTAGAGAACTGGAAGTATAATGAATAACCTTTTCATCAACACAGAACTCAGCTTCACACTTCTAACCCCCAAACCACAATAAGTCAGCCCACACACTTTGTTTTATAACTGAATAGAACTTAACCTATGGCTGGTAGAGGCTTAAGGGGAGACGATAACTGGAACGGCAAAACAGAAACAGAAAAGAACAATATCCATAAAATTCTCAGAAGACCCCTTGACCTGCTATACACAAACGAGCTTGACCTTTGACCCAACTGACCTTACAACCAATGCAGGAGCCTCTTCTCTCTGGGGTTCAGTGTCTGTCATCACCATCATCATGTTACGATCCAGAAGCCGTAAAGTTTAAAACCACAACAAAAAAACAAGAAGACTGACAACAATAACTCTCCCGACACAAACTGGCTCAGGGAATAAATGTGACTATGTTGAGGAATATAAACCCGGGCAGTGAGTGCAAAGAAGGGTGCGTTAAACCCTGGCTGTGTTAAACCCTGGCTGTGTTAAACCCTGGCTGTGTTAAACCCTGGCTATGTTAAACCCTGGCTGTGTTAAACCCTAGCTGTGTAAAACTTTGGCTGTGTTAAACCCTAGCTGTGTTAAACCTTGGTTGTGTTAAACCCTGGCTGTGTTAAACCCTGGCTGTGTTAAACCCTGGCTGTGTTACACCTTGGTTGTGTTAAACCCTGGCTGTGTTAAACCCTGGCTGTGGATTATAGTACGTAGTGTATACAGTCACTGAGAGTATTGTCCTCTATAGCTACTTGAGGTAAATAACTGCTGGTTTTGTATCCAGGCGATAACCCTTTGTGTAGGAAAAGCTACAATGTGCGGCCAAAGGCATTTATTCCACGGAGTAAGTCTTCAAGTTTATTAATATGTCGATGTGTGGATTTTGTCCCATGTTTTTGTAATTAAACACACACACACACACACACACACACACACACACACACACACACACACACATGTATCTTCAACAAGCATGCATACATACGTGTATATCCGCACACACACATATGCACTTGGGCAAACATTCATATTATGTATGTATACACATATACATAAACACATAGAACCCACTTGCATAAGATTATGAATAAATACAAAACACTGACGAATGGATGTGTGGGCGGCCCTGAGTCAATATGGCCCTTACAACACATATCTCATAAGATTCAAAATCCCTTACAAGGTAGACGCTAAGTCAGCCTTGTCACCCTGAGTCAATATGACCCATATACTGAGTGGCCCTTAAGTTCAGAGTCCCTTATAAGGTCGTCACTGAGTTAATATGTACCTTATGATACGTAGTCCTTAGATTCAGAGTCCTTTATAACGTCTTCCTTGAGTCAGCCTTGTTACCCTGAGTCAATATAGACCTTATGAAACGAAGCCCTACGGTTCAGAATCCCGTATAAGATCGTCGCTGAGTCAGCCTAGTTACATTGATTCAATATGGACCTTACAACCCATGGCCGTAAAGTCCAATGTCCCTTGCAGGATATTATATTGATCTTGAGAAAAGTCAACTAGGCCTGGCCGCCCTCAGAGTGCTGACTCGCCACCCGGAGCCAAACAAACTTCCATCCGATACTGACTTGTTGGCTGTGTGGTAGGGAGGTGTGGTGGTGTGGTAGGGAGGTGCGGTTGTGTGGTAGGGAAATGTGGTGGTGTGGTAGGGAGGTGTGGTGGTGTGGTAGGGAGGTGCGGTTGTGTGGTAGGGAAATGTGGTGGTGTGGTAGGGAGGTGGAATGGTGTGGTAGAGAAGTGTGGTGGTGTGATAGGGAGGTGTGGTTGTGTGGTAGGGAAGTGTGGTGGTGTGGTAGGGAAATGTGGTGATGTGGTAGGGAGGTGTGGCGGTGTGGTAGGGAGGTGTGGTTGTGTGGTAAGGAGATGTGGTTGTGTGGTAGGGAGGTGTGGTGGTGTGGTACGTAGGTGTGGTGGTGTGGTAGGTAGGTGTAGTGGTGTGGTAGGTAGGTGTGGTGGTGTGGTAGGTAGGTGTGGTGGTGTGGTAGGTAGGTGTGGTGGTGTGGTAGGTAGGTGTGGTGGTGTGGTAGGTAGGTGTAGTGGTGTGGTAGGTAGGTGTGGTGGTGTGGTAGGTAGGTGTGGTGGTGTGGTAGGTAGGTGTGGTGGTGTGGTAGGTAGGTGTGGTGGTGTGGTAGGTAGGTGTGGTGGTGTGGTAGGTAGGTGTGGTGGTGTGGTAGGTCGGTGTGTTGTTATGATTTTGTTTGAAACTGTAATGTTTGTTATTTGATTACTTTATGTTGTTTCTTTGAAGCCCCTCTTTCCATCTACCCATGTGTGTGTGTGTGTGTGTGTGTGTGTGTGTGTGTGTGTGTGTGTGTGTGTGTGTGTTTGCGCGTGTGTGTGTGTGCGTGCGTAAATATATACACATAAACCAACATACAATAGCCGACATTGAGAGGCGGTACACATCAGGAAGCAGTGGAGTGTTGTACACCAAGTGTCGTTCACGGAGTGTTGCATATTGCATGTTATCACGTGTGTTCTGTATGCAATCTAGACAACAGCCGGCCCGTCATCTCTGTTAATACCTTCATCTCTCACGCCAGCACCCCACCAGCTGGTATTCGTTATACCACCTGTTTCATCAGTCTCTCTCTCTCTCCAATCAATTGTTGTGGCCAAATGGTCTCTCTCGGCTTGCAACAGTGGTCATGTTGCCTGGTAACTGGAAAATTTACTGGAGGCATATGAGAGTGTTTAGTGAGATCCGGTTTTTGGTTCCAGTTGGTAAGATCCGTAAGGTAATGCTGACCCTCTGATAAGCTTAAGTGAGTTATTTAAATGGGGTCCAAGATCGCTAGCATCTGGGTTTTTTCGGCAATAAGACATGTCACCATCATCACCAAATTCGAAACCTGGAAACCTGCAGGCGTCACTTAAACAAATATTTTCCCTCTAAAGCTGATAAAGAATGAAGATAAGTAATTATTTAAGGATCTTTATCTGGGTCACTACTTCAATGCAAAGTCTCATGACGCCATCAGCCACTGAGCAGTGTCGAACGCTTTCAGTGTTCAATAAATTCTGAAAAGTGACTAACTAATACATAAATCCCTTGTGGTGAAAATGCATCCTGAACATCAGATATAAAGTGTGCGAACATTCTTAAATTAGAGAGAAGTTTGTGTATGCGAGGAAAATATCACTCATCATAAACATTTATTTTACTGATGTTTAACGTATGTACTCACCTTGACAACGCACTTAAGGACTTCAGTTTTTAAAGTTCAGCAATATGTCAAACATCAACATCAACCAACATCATCTATTATGTCATGGTCGAAGAGCCACAACTCCGACACCTAACAGCTACAACTCCTTAACATGTGACACCAACCCACGTGTTACCGAGACAGTTTTTTCACAATATCCAGTTAAAATCCAATTTCATATTTCTACTTATGACTAAACCCAAAAACAGGAATAAATAATAATAATAATAATAATAATAATAATAATAATAATAATAATAATAATAATTTCACCGCATATATACTACCATACAAGAAAATTACTTGCCTACACCAACTTAAGCAACAACAAAATACTTCACAGGTAACACATGTAACTCACAGGTACCACACAGGTAACCCACAGGTAACACACAGGTAATTCAGTTGTCAGATCGATATGCAATATAAAAACTCCCCGATTGAATGGTAATAATAATAGTAAAAATAAAAGGAAGAAATATAGTAAAAATAATACCTATGATTAGAAGAGGATAAATATATTAACAAAATAAATTAATTAAAATGAAGGTGATGAATTAGATAGAAAAAAATGTAGACAGAAAAACTAATTTAAAACATATAGCCGGAAAGAGTTAATTACTTAGAAAGGAAAAAAAAGCTTTCAATCTTGAATAAACGAAGAAAAAAAGATGGTTTGTAAACGAATCTGGTTTTTGTAACTTTAAACAAATTAACAAAAGAACAGATAATTAAACTGATCTTAAAATGTTATACATTACCTTAAAACAAAATTATACTAAGAATTTGTCATCAATCTATCCTTTAAGTAAATATCTTCAAAAACAGGTAATCGATTAAATTTCCAAGGACCGATAGATATGAATATCAAAAGTAACAAGCAATTTATTATTTATTTAAAGCACTTCACTATAAAACACTATATTAAAAAATAACCAAAATTAACCCCCCAAAATTCAGTATCTAAAACACTAGTATAAAAAATTACCATTAAATCAATCCAGAAAGTAAACATCTCTCTCTCTCTCTCTCTCTCTCTCTCTCTCTCTCTCTCTCACACACTTTTTCAAGTTCGCCTCTTTAAGACCTTAAGTGATCCACATAAAGTATTTAAACTGGGCCATGTTAATAAGACATTCATGATTTATAAACCCCAAATACGGCTCAAATCACAGCCCAGCAGCGTTCACCTGAGTGTCAATATTGCTCTCATATATTATGCAGATGGCGTTCAACAGCTCCTACTACTACTTACTACTACTACTACTACTACTACTACTACTTACTACTACCACTACTACTACTACTACTACTTACTACTACTACTTACTACTACTACTACTACTACTACTACTACTACTACTACGTTTCACTTTTAAAATGTGGCCTCCACCTACCCAAATAGCCACACCTCCGCCGTCATTTTATTACCTTAAAATTAAATACCCTAATACATAAGTAGCTATCCTAGTTGTGTTGAGTTAATTGAGCCGCATATCTATGCGGCATTCAGTGACTGTTGCCTCATAGTCAATATCTGCTTTTGTTGTCGGCATTGGGGCCGATGCTCTCGTTCCCTGAGGCAGAGCAAAGCCGACCTAAGGAGTGAGAAGGACAGTCGACATCTCATCTAGGCTGTAACATAACTTCTGGGCTGCTGCTTCTGTTCGGATAACACCTCCGCGAGTCTGGCGTAGAAGCATCTTGCACTTGGTTCCATCCCATCAGAGGTTGTGAACACTAGAGGAGTGAAGCTGCCTTGATCAACGTTCTAAATTCTCTCCCCATATGCCCTTATCTTGTCGTTCTCGTTTCTCCTGTGTGCAGCATCGAGAGGTAAGTTACGAGCTAAGTTACGGTGACATGCGGCCATGGGATAAAAAATCCTGATGTTGAAGAAGGCTCGCTGTCCCGGCGTCCAGAATCCCCTAACACTAACGTTAACACGGACTTTGTTGGATGTGTTTGAAGTCCTATGTTGGAAATTCTCACCGTCCAATGGAAGGAGGGTCGGTTCTACCCTGACATCACGGCAGATTTCCTTCAACATATTTGCTATGAGATCCCTTACTTCGTCATGCACCATCAACAATAAAAAAATTACTACCATCATCAATACCACCATCACCACCACTGACACCATTACCACTTCGACCCCCACCACCGTCACCAACAACACCATTATCATCACCATCACTGACACCATCACCGCCATAACCACCACCAACACCAATACCACTTCGCCCACCACATCATCACCAACACCATCATCATCACCATCAACACCACCGTCACCACCACTGCTCCACAAGGCCCATCATAGCCAGGGCAGAGCTGAGTCAAAGCAGCACTCACTATCGACCCTTTACCGTTTACCTGAGGATGACTAAATAAAAGGTCGTTGTTTTCCCTCGAGGCCTTACTTTTATCCACCAGGTTCAGAGTGGCTGGCTGGCTGGCAGGGGTTGGTGGTGGCTGGGCCAATGAACGCCCGTCTATTATCGTCAACAAGTGGGTCAAGCAACACGTATAGGCTTGAAAATCTGGAGCTCTATCAACTTCCCTTTTTAAATACAGTCTCGAAAGCAAAAACACAAAAACAATAACTGGCAACTGTATGTTATGTATCAAATTAAAGCACAGTAACATACAGACACTAGACAGACAGAGACTTCTGCCCAATTGGGCTATAAACAACACTAATCCTGAAATGGGTAACATAAACAAACACTATAGGACCCAGAGACTCCCCTTGGTACACCCAGTTTCAGGAGAGAAGTGCAGTAATATTTATTTTATGAGTCCTGTATATCAAAAGGACACTGTTATCTATTTGTGTGTGGCCTTACTTTCTGTAGACTTTGATTTGTTTTAGTCAATATAATAAGAAAACAAGTCAGAAGGCCACATGGTGTTGTCTATATAGGGACAAAAGCCAACTAATACAAATTCGTCTACTTCTACCTGAACCACCAAGCGATACATCGTCTAAGATTCGTGTCTGTTTGTGGGTTTACTCTGTACAGTAAGTCTCAGTATGATGGTGAGAAGATAGACAGTAGGCCACGGTCATCTCCTGTTATCAGCGCCACCACTATCACAACATCATCACTAACACAATAACCACGACACGCCACCGACCTTACACCACCACCACCAACAGCAGCATCAACACTACCATCACCAGCACTAACATTATTATCATTCTCAACACTCGTAACACCACCACTACTCTCCCATTCACCACCACCACACCTGAAACTACCACCCCCTTCACCACCACTACTCTCCTCCTTACCACTACTCTCCCATTCACCACCACCACACCTGAAACTACCACCCCCTTCACCACCACTACTCTCCTCCTTACCACCACTCTTCTCACCACCACCACGACACCCAGTCAGCACCACTCAACCCCCTGCCGCCTATGAGCTGGTGCTGACGCATCACCACCACACATTGATTATGGACAATGTCTCCCCCAAGGGCCACAAAACTGTTGTGTATCGCACATGCAGCACTACATTATATAGCCAGGCCAATTTATGTTGATGTAGGCGCTCTCTGCCCCACAGCCACACATAAAACTCAATTCAACTCCAAGACGAAAATACCAACGTCCGCTTGATAAGTTTGTGTCTATATTCATTGATTTTAGGACGATTCAATCCCCTTCCCCGTGCACACCCCACCACCAGCAGGATGAAAATGCCATGATCATTGTATGGCATCACTATTATGAAGCCCCGGCCAGATTTTTCGGGGACCACGTACTTTTACATGCGCGGGGCTTCCATTAATGTATCATGAAACAAACTTTTTTTTTTTCGTTTATACCACACCAGTATCAAAATAACTCAGGGACAGTAAAACGCAATGTGATTATTCCTGAAATCAACGCACAAATATTAGGCAGCAACCCGACTGTCAGGCTGGAAGGGAGAGAGGGGAGTGATCCCAAGTGAGCATCACCCGAGTGGGATCGGACACTTCCCGACCCCACTGAGTCGCCACAAGAGGCCGCAGATCCCACTAGAGGGGGATCACAGCCTCTCCCGTCCACACGAACCTGTTGAACGTTCCCTCGATACCTCCTCCACCAGTTGCTTGGTGACGGAGCGAGGGAGGGAGGGCGGGAGGAAAGGAGGGAAGGAGGGAACTTATTTATTCTCCGACAAAAAGTTTAAAACATAATAAACTTAATTCTATCATATATACAAGGTTAGTTTTTGATCTCTCAGAAAGTGAAGTAAATATGTGTTGTTTCTACGTTCATGTAGGGTGAGGAGACACTACAGCACCGTTCATGTAGGGTGAGGAGACACTACAGCACCGTTCATGTAGGGTGAGGAGACACTACAGCACCGTTCATGTAGGGTGAGGAGACACTACAGCACCGTTCATGTAGGGTGAGGAGACACTACAGCACCGTTCATGTAGGGTGAGGAGACACTACAGCACCGTTCATGTAGGGTGAGGAGACACAACCTGAAGACAACACCCCCCCCAACAACCACAACTGCGCAAACTACCACAATTTATCAACACAACCACCACTACTAAACACCTTGTGACAATAACATTCACACACACACACAAACACACACACGCGTATATACGGCGTCATAACATGCAAATCCACTGAAATAATTACAAATCAATTATTATGGTTACGTCTATTGACATTCGATAAACACACACACACACACACACACACACACAGAGACATTACCACCTTTATCATAGACATTACCATGAATATAAGACCTATTTACCTTGATTATTCCCCCATTGTCATGATAATTTCTCGCTGTTATGATTATTTCAATACCATAATAATTTCTCAGTTCCATGATTATTCAGGTTGTTATGCTTATTTCCCCAGTACCATGATTCTGCCATAATCGTATGATAATCCCCCTTGTTTATTATTCTTTAATACCGTGATTATTACCATTGCAATAATAACTCCTTTATGCCATGATTATTTCCGACAACTACCCGGTACCATGATTAATTCCTTATGTCATAATCAGTCTTTACTTCCATGACCATTTTGAAAGTCTACCATGATTACCCCATTTCCATATACGTACAACTTCTCTACCATAGTCATGCACCCACCACCATAATTTTCATCAATAAAGAATATGTCGACTCCCATGGTAATAAACGGTAGTAAATGCCCTTTCCCATATTATAGGTGCCCACCCGACTACCATGATACTCATCTTTTATATAGCCACACTCCTCCTTTACCATAGTCACTTCCATTGCCATGATTTAGTCTTCCTAGCCATGGTCAACCTCTACCATACCTTCCTTCATCGATATACAGTTACCATGATCATTCTACTATAAAAATCCTCCACTACCATAACCAGCACTCAATTACCATCATTATTCCCTCCTACCATGGCAACACCTCACTACCATAACCAACCAGCCAGTACACGACCCTTCAACCATAAATGTTCTAACTCCCATAATCACCACACAATCTACCACACTTCCTCCAACTATTAACTACCATACAACTACCATCGCCATCTCCCATAACTATTAAATAAAGACAAACTTTAAGCAACCAACCTACGATCCAGAGAACATGGCTGAGTGTGGATGAATGACTGTTGTGTGGATGAGTGACATGGATGAGCAACTGATGTGTGGATGAGTAACATGGGTGAAGGACTGTGTTGTGAGGATGAGTAACAAGGATGAGTGATGGTCTTGTGTAGATGAGTAACATGGATGAATGACCGTTGTGTGGATGAGTAACTTGGACGAGTGACCTGCGTTGTGTGGATGAGTAACATGGACGAGTGACCTACGTTGTGTGGATGAGTAACATGGATGAGTGTCTCTCCTGATATGATTAATTTCCTGACGTCAATATCCACCCTGGAAAAAATACTGTGTGTGTGTGTGTGTGTGTACGTGAGCGGTCGTTAGCGTGTGTATGTCACTGTGGTGGACGCCGAGGTGTCATTAGCCAGTTATTTAGCGCTTGTGGAGAATGTTAAAGGGCTTAGACAGGTTATAATTCCGGGGAAGGTGATGAGGGGTGATGGGGTCGAGGAGGGGAGGAGGAGGGGCGGGGAGGGGAGGAGGAGGGGACGGAGAGTAGTAGGTGGCAGGGAGGGCAGGAGGAGAGGCGGGGTGGGGAGGAGGAGGGGCGGGAAGGGGAGGAGGAGGGGACGGAGAGTAGTAGGTGGCAGGGAGGGCAGGGGGAGGGGTGGGGAGGAGGAGGGGCGGGAAGGGGAGGAGGAGGGGACGGAGAGTAGTAGGTGGCAGGGAGGGCAGGAGGAGGGGCGGGGTGGGGAGGAGGAAGAGAGGGGATGGGGAGGAGGGGACGGAGAGGAGTAGGTGGCAGGGAGGGCAGGAGGAGGGGCGGGGTGGGGAGGAGGAGGTGGGGAGGAGGGGCGGAAGGGGAGGGGGGGGAGGAGGGGAGAAGGAGGGGACGGAAAGGGGGGGGGAGGGAGAGGGGGCGGGGGGGGAGGGGGGGGGGGTGGGGAGAGGAGGAGGGAGGAGGAGAGGGGGGGGAGAGACGAGAGGGGGGGAGAGGAAAAGGGGCGAGGAGGAGGATGAAGAGGGGGCGGGGAGGAGGAGGGAGAGAAGGAGGGGGGAGTACACCACCACCACACAACACCACCACCACACACAACACCACCACCACACACACCACCACCACACACACAACCACACCACACACCACCACCACCACACACCACCCCCACCACACCACCACACACCACCCCACCACCACACCACCACCACCACCACCACACCCCAACACCACCACACCACACACCACCACACCACCACCCACCACACAAAACAACACACACAACCACACACACACACCACCACCACACACCACCACCACAAACACCACCACACACACACCACCACCACACACCACCACCACCACCACACACACCACCACCACCACACAACACCACCACCACACCACCATCAAAACATACACCGATAACCCCGTGTCCGTTCCACATGTCTAATAATTCTGGTCAATAATCCTCGTACATGTATAATCAGACCAATAATCATGAGCGTGACGTAACCCCTATAATTTAGACGTCGTGTAATTACTGCTATAATTTAGAGTGAAGTGAAGCGGGAAGGTCACTGCTAAAACTACTGTTGCTCTGTACCGTCTAATTACTGTTAGTTTTACTGTCTATTTGTTTGTTTGTGGTATGGGGTTGTTGATTTTTTGTCTGTCTGTCTGTCTGTATATATGTCTTTCTTTGTTGTCTGGTTCGTTCTGTTACGGTGCTTGTGTCTGTCTGTCTGTCTGTCTGTCTGTCTGTCTGTTACTCTTTGTAGTGATTTATTCTTATATTCATGCCAACTGTCTGTCTCTCTGTCTGTTTGTTTGCATGTCTTTCTTTTCGGTATGATTCATTTCGTGACGGTGACTGTTTCGTCTGTCCGAATGTCCGTCACGTTTTAGATAAGTCATCAACGTTCCACCATAAGAATATATAATACCACCCATGGAGACTCAAGTAGGAGGTGTTCTCAGAAGTATTTAGTTTGATGGTTAAAAAAGGGGGGGATGGGGTTGGTGGGGAGGGGGAGGGGTGGGGAGGGGGAGGGGAAGGAGGGGGAGGGGGGAAAGGGAGGGGAGGGGGGAATGGGGTGGAGGAGAGAGGAGGGAGAGGGAGGGGGGAAAGGGAGGGGAGGGGGGAATGGGGTGGAGGAGAGAGGAGGGAGAGGGATGACGGAGGGAGGAGGTGAGGGGAGCGGGAGGTGGAGGTGAGGGAAGGGGGTGGTGGGGGAGGGAAAGGAGGGGGAGGGGGAAAGGGAGGAGGAGGAGGAGGAGGAGGAGGAGGAGGAGGAGAGGAGAGGAGAGGAGAGGAGGGGAGGGGAGGGGAGAAGGAGAGGGGGAGAGGGGGTGGGAGTTAGAGGTCAAAGTGTAGGTCACGTTAAATGTCTTTGTGACCCTCGCGACACAAACACACCTTGAGTGATATGTCAATCCATGTCGGTCATTTCATCTTCAAACCTAACCTAACCTAACCTAACCTAACCTAACCTAACCTAACCTATGATCTTACTGTACGTTTTATTAGCCCTAGAACACACGGCAACTCCAGGCACAGTACTGTCAAGGTGTGAACATAACTAAAACAGAAAGATACAGTACAGACAACACTGAACTCTCCAGCTGGCTCGAGTAATGTAAGAATCAATACCCAGAACTAACATTAGAATCTATGTACAGGATATAATTTTTGGCTTTAAAACATCAAATGGTTTAGATTCCACGTCTTGAGGGAGAAATTAGATATTTTTATTTTCACGACAATGTTCTTTATTTTTTCTAAAGTATTGGTATTTATTATTAATGGGTTAAAGGTTTAGATTAAAGTTATAAATACCAGAATTATAATCTTCACCAACACTCGTACAAGGTGACTCGAGAGCATTGTGTTTGATGATAAAATCTTCTTGCGCAAAAGGACACATCGTTCTCTAAACAACATTTCATTTATTTGTGTTTTATACGACGTAGTGTGAGCGACCCAGCTTGTACTGTGTGGGACGAGATGGCGTTCCTATGTTAAGTTTCTACACAGTTGAAAGGATGAGAAAAACACACAGACAACTCAGCTGACAGACAGTACCATATATGTGTGTATTCATGTTCAACACACACCCTACATCCGGCTCAAAAGGGACCACACCGCAATGCAGCAACACAGCGGCGGTGCAGGAAGGCCTGGACTCGGAATATTCGGCCGTGTAAATGCGTATTTGAATATTGTATGGTGCATGAAATTACAAACCAAATTGGCGCAGTATTTACGCTCTCAATTTGGCGAGAATTTGTCAACTCAAATTTGGCAGAGACTCACTCACTCACGCAAAAATGTAACACAGGGGTAATGGGCGAGGTAAATGTTTCATGTGTTTATTTATGTACACCACTCACTCACACACACACACACACACACACACACACACACACACACACACACACACACACTTCCCAACACTCTAACACGCGTTCCCACAACACTCTTACAGGGGTCCTAAACACACTCTATCATACGCGGTAACACACACAGCAAGGCACTCACTTACTCCAACACACTCACATGGTAAAACACTCACACACACACACTCCAACACACCCTTAAACAAAACTCCACTTTCACATGCTTCATTAACACACTCACACAAACCAACTCACTCAACCACACAAAATTTAACACACCTTAACATATATTTAGTTATCGTAAATACCCCCCAAACGCACTTCTATACACCACAACATACTCACACACCCTAACACACTTTAATAAACCCTCTACATCCTCCTCCCTTCTCTTCTTCCTTCTCCTCGTCTCCTCCTTCGCTAAAAGCTCTCCCCCTCACCTCTCATTATCCTCATCCTTCACTCACTCTTCTTACCTCTCACCTCCTTCCCCTCTCTCACCTCTCCACTTACCTTCCTTCCTCTATATCTGCCCCACTCCCCCCCCACCCCCGTTATCTCCCTCTCCTCATACACCCACCTCACCTCTCCCTCCCCCCATACTGTAGCCTCACCTCACACCCTCATACACCCACCTCACCTCTCCCTCCCCCCATACTGTAGCCTCACCTCACACCCTCATACACCCACCTCACCTCTCCCTCCCCCCATACTGTAGCCTCACCTCATACCCTCATACACCCACCTCACCTCTCCCTCCCCCTCATCTGCTCACCTCACCTCTCCCTCCCCCCATACTGTAGCCTCACCTCATACCCTCATACACCCACCTCACCTCTCCCTCCCCCATACTGTAGCCTCACCTCACACCCTCATACACCCACCTCACCTCTCCCTCCCCCCATACTGTAGCCTCACCTCACACCCTCATACACCCACCTCACCTCTCCCTCCCCCCATACTGTAGCCTCACCTCATACCCTCATACACCCACCTCACCTCTCCCTCCCCCTCATCTGCTCACCTCACCTCTCCCTCCCCCCATACTGTAGCCTCACCTCACACCCTCATACACCCACCTCACCTCTCCCTCCCCCCATACTGTAGCCTCACCTCACACCCTCATACACCCACCTCACCTCTCCCTCCCCCCATACTGTAGCCTCACCTCATACCCTCATACACCCACCTCACCTCTCCCTCCCCCTCATCTGCTCACCTCACCTCTCCCTCCCCCCATACTGTAGCCTCACCTCACACCCTTATACACTCACCTCACCTCTCCCTCCCCCCATACTGTAGCCTCACCTCACACCCTCATACACTCACCTCACCTCTCCCTCCCCCCATACTGTAGCCTCACCTCATACCCTCATACACCCACCTCACCTCTCCCTCCCCCCCATACTGTAGCCTCACCTCACACCCTTATACACCCACCTTACCTCTCCCTCCCCCCATACTGTAGCCTCACCTCATACCCTCATACACCCACCTCACCTCTCCCTCCCCCCATACTGTAGCCTCACCTCACACCCTCATACACCCACCTCACCTCTCCCTCCCCCCATACTGTAGCCTCACCTCATACCCTCATACACCCACCTCACCTCTCCCTCCCCCTCATCTGCTCACCTCACCTCTCCCTCCCCCCATACTGTAGCCTCACCTCACACCCTTATACACTCACCTCACCTCTCCCTCCCCCCATACTGTAGCCTCACCTCACACCCTCATACACTCACCTCACCTCTCCCTCCCCCCATACTGTAGCCTCACCTCATACCCTCATACACCCACCTCACCTCTCCCTCCCCCCCATACTGTAGCCTCACCTCACACCCTTATACACCCACCTTACCTCTCCCTCCCCCCATACTGTAGCCTCACCTCATACCCTCATACACCCACCTCACCTCTCCCTCCCCCCATACTGTAGCCTCACCTCACACCCTCATCTACCCACCTCACCTCCCCCTCCAACCCCTCAATCTCTCCTTCTCCTCACCCCTCACTCCTCGACACGGCCTCCTGGCTTCCGCACGACCAAGGAGGAGGATAACCGCCAGTGACAATGCATAATGAGATGCAAATGAACTCAAGTGGTATGTTCAATCAAAGCAATTTCGGCTGCATTGGCTAATTTGAGGGTAGGGGGAGGAAGGTAAGGGGAGAGGAGGGTGGGTAGGGGGAAGCTAAAGAGGGGGGGGGAGGATGGTGAAAGGGGATGGATGGAGTGGAGAGTGTTGAAGAGGGGAGGGGAGGGGAGGTTAAAGGGGTGGAGGAAGGAAGGAAGGTAGGGGGGGAGATGGTCTAAAGGAGAGATGAAGGGGAGGAGAGAGGAAGCAGAGGGGGAAGAGAGGAGGAGGAGGGGAGGGGAGGACAGGGGAAGGAGCAGGAATGGATCACCTTGGGAATGGCTCCAAATCTGGAAGAAGTA